>JAABNY020000025.1:8525373-8542986 GCA_015164015.2 Brevimyrus niger | reverse complement strand
TACCAAAATAAAGCTTAATTTAAGTTTTCCAGATTTGTACTGAAGTCCCTGTGAAAATGACAATGGTGGAAACACATTATGGGAATGAAATGAGGTTGCCACTCCTCAGGCTAAGCGCTACCACAATAGTCAGAAAACCAAAGATAGATGCTATATTTCAAGCCTATTTGGGACTTTATCAAACCTAACCTGAGCCAATTTTGAGTCTGGCATTACTGTAACCAAACTATACAGCATTTCATATTCCTTTCCACTGGCTTTCTTTAGCTTATAAGGTGCATCAAAAAAAAGCATGCATATGCATTAAACTACCTAAACAAACAATCTTACCACTTTTAGGTTCATAAGTATTACAATAAAATATATTTCAAACAATTAGCAGAAACAAATTTCATACAAATTAATTAAAATCAGGAAAGGAGGCAGTGGTTGATTTTCATTAAAATAGACTTAAATGCTAAAGTAACGCATAATATGGACATTTAGCCTAAATACCAAAGCCATTCTGACCTGGAAAACATTTACATTTTTGTTGAAAAATAAATCAAAGATGCAAAGTTGTCACTTCTTCTGTATCAAGCCAAAGCTTCCAGAGACTTGTTTGGATAGATAACAGCCGACAGAGCAATACGAGTTGTTCTTGGCCATGTGCCCTTCTTTTTTGTGGTTACCTCAGGGAGGTGTTTAAAAAGAAAGAAAAAAGAAAAAGTCACTTTCGAAGCAGCCTCCCAAGTTCAAGAAAAACCTGTAACGTAATGTCAGCAGAACAATACTCAATCACGCTCAGAAAGACACTTGCAATCATAATGTCCGGGTTGCACCAATTAAAGAATTTTGATTGAGGTGTACAATTCTGGCTTCTTTTAGGATGGTTTCATCATAAAACTGTCGTGTCTTGCACCTGCCTAAATGAGAACTCCCAGAGCCAAGGTTCGAACAACAGGTTCCCATGTTAGTTTAGCAATATGCTAACACAGGTAACAATTCACCTAGTGCTCTCTTCTCGTTGTCACTCTGTTGGTGGGCAAATCTATATACCACCCCATTTCAGCCAATTACCGAACAGGTCAGGGGTCAACCAAATAACAGTTTACAATTTAAGAATTCCCCTTTTTTTAAATCTTCTGAAACGTTTTTTTTTTTCTCCTCCCACAGATTCAAATCTCGAAGCCGAACTGTTCTTCTTGACCTCTGAACTACTTCAGGCGCTGAGGGAGTGGCATCACCCTCAGATTCTTGCTGTCCATCTACCTCCTGTGTTCCTGAAACACTTACAGGCATTTCCACATAAAACATTTGAATTTCCAGTTTCCACAGATTCACCTGCCCAAGTTCCTTCTACTCCCCCAGACACTTTGCACAAGAGACATATTCACCAGTTGCTTACTACTGAATTGAACTGAGTAGTTTCCCATATTTTTTTTTTTTTTTTTTTTTACCAAAAATGTAACAGGACCCAGTTCCTTTACAATACACCCAGGTACCCGCCTGATAATTCCCCTTCCCTCATTGTTACAGACCAGCCCCTTTTGGTTTAGCAGGAAGGATTTACTGTGAATCTTGGCATCCTTATAACTTTCCAATACAGACCCCTGTTTGACGCATTCCTTCAGCAAAGTTTGGATTCGCCATCGTAAGCCTGGTCCGAAATTGTCGCCCAATAAATAATTCCGTCAATGTTTTTCCCGTCATTGAACGTGGCGTACATCGATAGCAGAACAGAAAATTATGCAGGCAATGCTGCAATGTCATGTGACCTTTTCCCAATGCCACTTTTCCGCTGCTCCTTTAGAAGCAGGATCATATGGAGGTGTTTTAATGTGTTTAAAACCATTATTCCACATGAAAGTCTCAAAAATTGCAGATACAAATTGAGGACGTTTGTCAGACACAAGCTCCTCTGGAAGACCCCAAGCAGCAAAGTATCCTTTTAAGACTTCCACCGTCCTCTCAGCTGTTGTGCTGTTCATTATAGCAACTTTTGCCAACGAGAGTAACTATTCATAAGAACCAGGAAATTAAGTTCTTTTCTGTGCAAAATCCAAGAGGATCCTCTGCCAAGGCCAACCAGGCCATCTCCAGTGATGCATAGGGACAGGAACTGGTGTGGGTCTATTCAACTGACACGTGGCACAAGCATTTACCAACAACTCAATATCAGAGTCCAGGTTGGGCCACCAAAAATGGCTACGAGCCAAAGCCTTCAGTTTTACCATTTCTTGGTGATTTACATGCAATTCACACAACGCCTCAGGATCAAACCACCATCAAACCTCAACACACAGACTCAACTGTTATTCAGATAAGGTTTGAGCGCATCTTCACTCATAACTCGATGACCTCTGCAAAATGAAACATTTAACCTTGCATGGCACTAGATCCGCCTTAGTGAACCTTGCTATTTGCTGAGCAGACACTGGCACCTCATCTAAAAACGCTGTAGGCAGGAACACCCTCACCGTCCATACCCTGAGTCTGCACTGGTAAACGTGACAACGCATCTGCATTTGCATGCTACACAGATGGCTTGTAGCAAATCTCACTGGTATGCCGCCAGCGCTAATGACCACCGCCGTAGTCGAGCAGCTGCCAATGTAGGAATCCCCGTTTTAGGTCCCAGAATTTTTAACAACCGTTTATGGTCGGTCAGCAATGTAAATTTCCAACCAAACAGGTAATCTTTGAATTTCGACACCTCAAAAATTAATGCTAAGTGCCTCCATCTGAGAGTAGTTTCTCGGTTTTAGTGAGTGTTCTGGAATCATAATAGTCCGACTTCTCATATATATGACGGCTCCGATGCCATACCGGGAGGCATGACATGATAAACCCAACGGTAGCTTCAGATCATGAGCCAACACTGGCGCAGCCGCCAACTGTGCCTCAGTTCGTTCGAATGCCTTCCGACACTCCGGTGTCCACACCCATTGCTTATCTTTATGTAATAAGTCATAATCTTAATCTCACTAGACAGATTTGACAAATTTGCCATAATAATTTAGCATCGCCAAAAATGATCGCAATTCAGTTACGTTCTTAGGTACTAGCGCCTTCTCAATAGCAGTATTTTTTCTTCTTTTATCGGACGCACTCCATTTGCATCAATCACATGACCCAGATACATTACGCTGTCCTGAAAAAAACGCACCCTTATCTTTATTCAACCTGATCCCGTACTCTTTCAGTCTCTGCAACACCCGCTTGAGGTTCGCAAGATTCCCTACCATGTCTTTACCTGTAATCAGAATATCATCTAAGTAACACACCACTCTATTTAGCCCCTGCAGCACCTTGTCCATAGTGTGCTGAAAAATAGCAGGCGCATTAGCAACACCATAAAGCAAACTGTTACATACATACAGACCTCATTGTGTATTAATATTGAGGAATGGCTTGCTTTTCTCATCCAACTCCAGTTGAGTATAAGCCTGCGTCAAATCCAATTTCATAAAATGTTTCCCCCCCTGCTAGCATAGAAAACAAATCTTGAGCCTTTGGGAGGGGGTATTGATCTAACCACTGATTGACCGACACTTTGTAATCCCCCACACCGATCCATCTTGCTTCGGAATGCATATGAGCAGCGCTGCCCACTCGCTATGCTGCGCCGAAGTTACTCCAGGCCGTTCTGACTCCAGGAGCTTCTTATCCACGGCCTCCCGTAACGCATACGGTACAGGCCTGGCTTTACAAAACTTTGGTGTCGCCTACGCTGACACCAGCAATGTAGCTGTGATTCATTTTGCACGCTACAACACCGCACTGAAAACTGGTCAGTGCTGAGCACACACCGTCTCTACAGGGTCTGCAATGTCTACCTTGTTCACTTCTGACCAGTCCATTTTTAACACACTAATCCTGTCTCAATCCATAAGCGCTGGATCTCTACCATGCGAGACAAGTGCTGCTTCCCACATTGTACAGTGATCATCAACTTAGCCAACAAGGCTAACGGTTGACCCATATACATTTTCAGAGTGACCTGACATGGTTGCAACTTAACATTTTTCAACTTAGATCGGTACTGGCTCTCTGAAATTAGACATCGCAGCTCCGGTAACCACTTCAAAACTTCTTCTTACAAGCACGTTCCAAAATGTCCAGTTTTTATATAGCCATGACACTGAAAATCCTTGAAACAACAGGTCTGTGGGCTATGCCCCTTTCCCAGACAACGATAACAGTCCAGTGACCCTTTGTTGGTGCCGACGACTTCTGATCGCAAATCTACTACTGAGTTTAATACGTAAAGCACCACGTGTAATGTGTTATCAACTGATATTGCTAACAATGGCACAATTAACCAGGCTAGAATTGGATTTCATGAGTAGTCGGTCGGATTTACGGTAGTTCTGGCTAATTGTAAGTGAACAAAGATAAAGACCATTTAAACTGAGGTACCTTAAATATAACAAGTTGTCTGGATAAGCAAAAAATGTTTGATATGGGTCCATGGTGTTGCACTTCTGTGGCAGATGGAATGCATCCGACTCGTGTTCAAGATGTTCAATAAATGCTAAGTGTGTAATTAAATGAAAAATGCAAAATGAAATGTAATTAATATAGATTAAAAATAAAGCATATTTAATCATGATTAATCAAAATTAATCCACAGTAACCCTGTGATTAATCCGATTAAAAAATGTAATCTTTTGACAGCACTAGTTTAAATACTAGAACTTGTGGTCATAAGTGAAAAGTAGCAGGAGAACATTTTAAAACGAATTGGAGGAAGCACTTCTTTACACAGCGTGCAGTTAGAGTATGGAATAGTCTTCCTACTAGTGTAGCAGAAGCTAAAACCCTGGGTTCCTTTAAATCAGAGCTAGATAAGATTTTAACAACTCGGCTATTAGTCAAGTTCTCCCCAAACAAGCTTGTTGGGCCAAATGGCCTCCTCTCATTTGTAAATTTATGTTCTTAAAGAAGCATATAAGGCAATAAAAAATAGCTACAAGAGTATGCCACATTATACACTTGCAGAAAATGTCCATCAGATCTACCTTTAGCGGAGTGGCATTACAGTAAATGGCTCCCACCCAATGACGCACCTTGCATCTCTTCTTGAAAAACGACAACTGGCTTGCAGAGGCAGGCACTGTCCGACAGCCTTTACACTCTGACACAGTCACTGATGTGCTCTATCAGCCAACAAGTCCTAACATACACAAGCAGGGCAGAAATAAGATGTATAAAACGGTTATTTTTAGTAACCATATTAATCTCCTCTGCCTTTCTGGCTTGTGAATTTACTGATGGGAAAAAGTGTCCGCCTGGGCTTCAAAAGCACGACAGACGTATACATTTTTTGATCTGGTAATACAAGTGCAGAAATCAAAACCAAACACCAAATTTTCAGATAAAGATCAAGATCACATATCTAACCAGTTTAGCCTATTCCTGTCAACATTTGTGGTACATTAGATTAGTTGTTCGGTTGATGATTTATTTATTTATTTTTTGGGGGGGGGGGGTTCCTTCCTTTTATGCAGCTGGATAGATCATTCCATGTTAAATCACCACACTTTGCCGATTTGGTCACATGAGTAACACAAATCTGAAATTGGGCATGTCTGGGATTAATACGGAGGGAGATTTACTGTAAGTGAACAAATGTTTAACATTTGACTGGCCATATATATACCTTAATGTAAGCTGTAATAAGTGGTCCTTATATTTTTTTAAAGCTATTGTCAAGCTCTATAGATTGAACAAATAATATGCCATCCACATTTGAATTACCATGTAATAACTGATTATTTAGAATTTAACAAAAAAAAGAAAAGAATTTGGTCTTTGGTTTTCAAGGTGTTGCTGAGATATCGCCACGTGAACAGTAACGTCACATGGCTTCACATCACTAACGGCAGCCACACTGACAAGAAGTAGTATAACAAGTACAGGTGTAAGTGATAACATTAAGGTTACAAATATGCTACAATGAAATTTAATGGAAGCTTCATTAATGTCATGGTAGACACCTGTACTTGGCATGCTATTGAAAAGGCTAGTAAATATGGCTAATAAATTACCTGCATTCATTAGAGGTGAGGTGTGCAAATCGGTCCGGTGCAAGTGCACACTTAGGGAATCACTCGACTTTGCAAGCAATGGTTACATCATTACTAAATTTTTAATATTTTAATCAGTTATTGGTTATTACTTAAATGGGGATGGCATATTAGTTCAATCTATAGAGCTGGACAATAGCTTTAAAACAGTATAAGGACCATTTCTGTGCATCTTGTATCAAGGTGAATATAGCCCCCCCCCCCCCAAAAAAAGTTAAAACTTTGTTTGTCTAAATCTCCCTTAGTATTGATCCAAAATTCGCCCAATTTCAGTTTCATGTGTTATTTACATGACCAAGTCAGCATGCCAAGTTTTGTTAAAATCCGTAACAATGAGGTCCAAGAGTGTGATGACTTGACATGGAATGACCCGGATACATTACTGGAACTATAAACCATCACACCACATACAGGCAACTAAGGCAGTTCAAGAAAATCTGAAGGACAGATAAAAAGCAAAAATATAGCTGGATACAGAGTTGCTTATCAAAACAATCTTGTCTTCATACAGCCAAAACCAACACTATAAAAAAAAAGCAATTGGTTGTAAATCAACATCAGGCACTAAAGACTAAGTACCAGTCTTCCTGTACAGTGAGGTCCCTCATTTTTATTTCACTGAATAAATAACAGTGAGTTTACTATGGGAATACAATTTCTATCATTAATACTGTACAAATAATTGCAGTTTACACCTCTCTAGAAAATAAATTAGCTCATTATTGGCCAGCAAACCAATAATAAAACATGCAAACAATGTAAGATGCAAATCTCTGCCACACAGCAATTATTTTATAATTTGTATTTGGCGAAGGTAATCACAAATTAAAGATGCATCGTCTTTCAACTTCTTTCAAGCAACAAACATCTTAATCTGAGAGAACTTGCATATACAAGCAGATTGCCATAAAGCCCATTACATTAATATAATTCAGGTTAAATACAATGGTTCATAATAAAAAATAAAAAAACTTATCACACTACTTTGTTTTGCTTGTGAAAACAGGCTCTGCTATTAACCCCAGCTAAAAAATTTTTAAATAAAAATAAACTGCGCGCTGGGAGCTGTATGCAAGCCTCACATCACCAAGCGCAATGCTCAGCATTGGACGGAGTGGTGTAAACGCAGGCCGCAACTGGACATTGCTGCAGTGGAACGACAAATCATGCTTCTCTGACTGGTAGCCTGATGGATGGGTCTGGGTTTAGATAACATTACCAGAAAAGTACCTGCTTGACTGCATTGTTCCAGCTGTAAAGTTTGTGGAGGAGGGATAATGGTATGCAGTTGGGCTAGGCCCCTTAATTCCAGTGAAGGGAATTCTTAATGCTTCAGCCTTCCAGAGAAGAATAGAAGAATATAATGGCAAAAGGGTGGGGTAACTCCAAACTGATGTCTAAAATTTTAGAATGACATGTGTAATAGCCAGGGGTCCCAACTGTTTTGTCCATATGTACAAAATGCTTCTTATAGGTACTGAGTTAGCATTTGACTGTGGCAAAATGTGGGTATAAACTGGATTAACAGTTAAAGGTGATCAAGTAAGTCTAATTGACAAGGACTTGCATTTCTCACTTGTAACTGGGGAAAAAAGCAGCCACATAGGATGTTTCATTTACTGTGAAATCATCTTTCTGATTAGAATAAAACATTTTGTGTCCATTGCAGCATCATAAAATTATTGTCTAAGTAAACATGGCACGCACACGTAGAAAAGTTACTAACATGGCAAAGCGCCCGTCCCATTTCCGTTTTGTTGTAATACCATGTGGTTTATTCCCATGTGAGGTTAAACATCACAAGGACACTCCATGACGCATACGATCAGAGAAATATGCTTCGACGCACAAAGCAGTGGTATGCGTTATGTGCTGTGGGAAAACATACAAAATACCTATGGTAAGCCGTTTTAACATTTAATCTTACTGCAGATATCTCCAATTCAATTCTCCCTAGTCAAAGAGCATTTCAGATATCCACATCGTCAATCTTCCTAGAAGAAATTATGTCACTTTTGCCATTCACGTCTATCAGGCTTTTAATTTCAGATATCCACAATTATTTTTCAGATATCCAGAATGTTCATTTCAGATATCTACAATCCAATTGTTACTAGTCATAATTGTAATTTCGGATATCCAAAATGATATCACCATTTTAGATAGCCATAATGCAATTTTGAATATCCAAACTGCATTGCAACTAGCAAAAATGTCTTTATGAATATCCACAATTCATATTATGACTAGTAAAAACGCAACTGCAAATATCCACAAATGTATTGTGGATATCTGTTGACGAGTAGATAAGATGCCTTTTTAAACATAAAAATGATCCATTGACTATGCACAATTACATTTTAGATATACATAATATTTCCTCTAGTCAAAATTATATTCTTACTAGCCTGAATGGCAATTACAAATATCCACAATACAATTGCATTGTTCCTAGTTGGATAAATAATAATAATAAATAAATACATAATTTTTGGATAAAATTAAAAGCCTAATACACATGAAAGTTATGTAACGTCTGCTAGGAAGAATGTCATTGTGGATATCTGACACAGATGTGCTCTTTTTGACTAGGAAGAATTAAATATCTGCAATACATACCCAGTCAAGTGTTAAAACCACCACTTATACTTTGCAAAGACTTGGATATCTTAAATGGAATTGTGACTAAAATAAAGTTTTAGATATCTTGAAATACATTTTCCACTAGGAATAATCTGATTGGATATCCGTGCCATTCTGACTAGCAAGAATACAATTTTGAATAGGAGAAAAGCTATTGTGAATATCTAAAATGTAATTACGGATAGGAGTGTGACTTGATTAAATGTCAATACGTCTCGCCATAAACACCTGCATTTTTTCCCCACCTGCTCTAAATAGCTCCGTAACATGTATATATATTACACGGAACACACACTTCTCGAAAACTTGGTATTAGTCATCGACAAAAACATAAGAATTTGTCTTGCAGCAAATGCATAGCACATTGTTCTAATAAAAGTGACAAACCATTTTTTGCCCAACGGTAAAGGTCACCTCATTTTGAAAGTAAAAAATATAAATAGTATATTTAATATATAATATAAATAATGTCTCGGCGCATTTCAAACTCAGAATGTGCACAAGTTAAGTCAAGTTATGAAAGAATGAATTCAACGCATGAAATGCCAGGCTGGAATTTATTTTAAGAAATAATGACAGACGTGTAACATCCCCTCGAGCACATTCATGCTTAATTTGCTTTCGTTCCTCAATTCGCTTGACTCTGGCGTGTCAAGTAGCTTAATCATGTTCTGGACGTCGAACCAATTTTGATGCATTAAATGTAATGCAATGGATGAATAATCCTAATATAGTAATTACTGTAGAGTTACGACGCATGTCAGCATTTAAAAGCAGTATAATCAAGGCTGTCATTTTCTTGAAAATTGTTGAAAAAAAATACTGAGTAAGAAAGATTCTCCTCCCCCATGAATAACGATTACAGAACAAAACAATGAAATGGGAACTAATTTGTGGTCTATTATGCAATTAAGCTCGCGTTCTAATAAATAAGAGATAAATCCTCAACAATTTTGAAAACTGACAAAATACACCCCAGGTGTCTCGCTTTGTGTAGAGATGTGCTTTATGTTTTACGGCAAAATCGTAATGCTGTTTTGTCTCGTTCAGTAATATATTTCTCTAGTTCCCCCCCTTTAATCTTCCACGTAACATAGTAGCATTAAATATATGTGATACATTTAAAAGTTTCATATCAACCCATCATTTTTAATCTATCAATTTGCTGGTATAGAACTGGGAGCGCAGAAACTTGTACCTTCATCCTACTCTAGTTACTTCGAGCGCCACTTTATATCTCTTCATATTAGTCACTTCGCTTTGAAAACTATTTTCAGTCGGGGGTGGGAGGAGTTTACACTTTCAGATTTAGAACGTTCAGCAAACGCCTCATAAAACTGTCCTCTCAAATTAACCAAAGTTTTCAAATAAAATACTTACTTCTTTAAAAGAGACTTCCGCTCAGTCAACTGCACCCCAAACAATCTTCTTGGGAAACACTCTCACCTGTACCAGGTAAGGCTGTCTGCCGCTGACCACTTCAAACACCTGCCGAACCTGTTGCTTAGGTCGTCGTTGCGGCCGACCCAGCCACCCCCGTTGATTTATATGCACAAACACGCAATTGAATTACTATTTTATTAAATGGGGGTCAGGTTTGAAATATAAAAGTAATTGTATTACTAGTCAACGTTGTTTCTTTTTTTAAAAAAGCAAGAATAACTTTAATAATTTTGGGGATTTTTAAACAGGCATAAATTTGGGAGTCAAAATTGAGTGACGCTTTTGCACCGTGATGGACCCACTTGTCTGTTATCATGGCTGCAAGGCTAAATAAAGAAATTCGCAGCGGTGTGTGTCTTTGGTGGTTTTTATTCTTTATTTGCTCGCCTGTGGGTATGTGTTTTCATACACGATTAGTAGTACGCTAGGTGTTTTAAAACAATAATAAATTGGAGCATGGACTTAAATCAAATGATGTTATGGAAGGGATAGTAAATGACATATGCCGGATATCGGGCTAGCTAGTTTATGAATGAAAAGCAATTTAACAGTGCCAGCGCATAGCTTATATAGTTCGAAATCGCTAATTGCTTTCTAATAATAATGCTAAGGACACTGTGCATGTAGTATAGTAATATGTGTGCACTAGTTAGACAAGAATGAAGTGTTACGATGGTTAATTGCTGAAGAACTTGGCATTATTTTTCATGTAAAACATAATTTAAGTTAATAAAAGGTTGGGGGGGGGGGGAAGTGAAGCCTATCTCGGATGCAGACACAATCATGCACCAGGCAGAGTAACACCTGGAATGCAATGCCAGTGCATTATACGTAGATACCCACTAATAATTTGCAAAATCTCTAAGATTTAAATTAGTAATGAAGTCTTTTTTCGAGCAACGAACTAGTGGCGTTAGTTTAATTCCTGTTTAATAATTCCGTTGATAACTATTGTTCTATTGCGTAATACATTATAAATTTGTCAGATTTTTCCTCTTCATTTTCAAAATATATTGCATGCTCAATAGGTCTATTTATCCTAAGTCATTACAGAGATCACTGGATGTTTAATAGAAAGCTACATTACAGATATACAAAGCTTAGGGTTAAGTGATCAACATTTATGGAATTGCTGAATGAATAGGCCTAATCTTAACGAAGATTTGCAATAACCCACAACAGCCATTATATCCAGACTGCTTTTGACAAATTCCATATAAATCTGTAGTAAGGTACCTAGCTGAAGTTATCACATTTTTGCTTATGCATTTTGGATACATTTCAGTTTAAATGCAGTAATTTGGTTTCACTTATTTTGACTTGAGTGTGTCCTTGATGAAAAGACTCGTGACATTACTCCATGTCAAGACAGGTTGTTACACCTGACCCACACCTTTTAAAAATTGTGCAATTTTGCCTAATAAGATAAGATAATAAATACTTTAAGACATTTAAGGTTTGATGCTCTTCAACTCTCCATTCTCTGAGTTAAAGGAATCAAACAATACTGATGGGAGGAAGAAGCTTATTAGTTAAAGGTGTTTAGACTGATTAAAGCTTATTTTAAGAAGAGCGATGTCTGTGACCTTGAATACATCATTCAAAATTGGAACCATTTTTTTTCTAATCATGACTAATGCATATAATTGCGACAGATTACTGTTTTATAGAAGAACTTCATGTGAAGTTCTCTTTGCGTTAGGTTTTACGGTATTAAGTTTTATATATTTTTAATTTTTCTTGATAACTATATATTGCCCACATTGTAAGCAATGTAATTTATTAGTACTTAGTATTTATTACTTATTAAGTTTAGACTGTTGTTGAGCTGGTTTATCTAAGTATGAATACAGCATAGGTTATTTTGCAGTTACTGTACAGTTGTATATTTCCTTTTGTTCCCCTGTAATAGGCTGGTATGCTTGATCTCATGTCCTGTGCTTCTGGGATTACCTCTAGACTCCCCAGAACCCTGTACTGAATAAGCAGTTTTGAGAAACGGATGGAATTTATTTAGCATGGAGTTACTTACATAACTATATTAATGATTAGGTGCTTTCTTATTTCTAATCTGATGTTCCTTTTCATTGTTTTTTAAAACAATTAACACGTCCTAGCACCTGAAAGACGCGAACGTTTAAAAGATCTTTTAAAACTGCCATCATGGACAGATGGTGTAATAAATGCTGCTTCGAAATACGTCTGCTTTACGTACGAGATGACAAGCGCACAGCACTTTTCTGGTTTTATTTCTGTAAACAAAATAAAGCTCAGGTGGCTTCCTGCCAAACCGTGTAAGACCTCATCGTTGGAGGTTTACAGCCAATTTAGGCCAGTGATAAAGGGGGGGGGAAAGGACTGTCAAACTGGCTTCTCCTGTGCCCTGGCAGGCGACTCAAAATGAAGTTGCCCAGGTGTAGCACACACATCCGTGAGTCATTGAACATAAATTACAAGACAAAGCAGCAGCTGCCGTGCCTGGTCCTTTCGTGACAGCCCACAAGCCACAGCTTACAAAATGCAGTAGCAACACCTCCCTCTTGACTCAGACCTGAAAGCTGAGGGACTGTGCACTTGTTGCTCCCCGTCTGGCTTTTACATAACAAGGCCCCGCTGTCAATCATTCACACCCAAATATGCCAGAAATGCAGTTTAGTCTGTCGTAACTCTCAGGGAGGCAATACGACTTGGATTTTTTTTTTCGGGGCCAGCTGGGTCACTTGTCCCCAGGCCCTGAGTCTAGGGGGAGCCCAAAAGGTCCTTTTAACATTTAAATAATCTACTGGTATAGTTGGTCAAAAAAACATATCTGCAAGAACTTTATTTAGTATATCTGAATCAAATAAAAGCTTGTTATTTGTTATCTTCCTATTTTTTTTTTGACACATTGGTCAAAAATGATTTTACTTTCCCTCCCTATAATGCAAAACAATGGTTTGGTCTGTCATGCCATGGTAACGTCAAAATGTAACATTTGGCTGGCCCCTCCCCCCCAGTCAACTGTCAAGATGGCAAGTCGTCAGACGTCAGGTGATCACAATGGAGAGAAAAAATGAAAAAGAAAATGATAGCAGAAGTGCGACGGACTTTATGGCCAGGTATTTCCAATGTGAATCTGACACAGAGATCAAAGAGTATTCATTTTCCAATAGACAACTTCAAGGCATTAAAGTTGGGAATGATAGCCTGTGTTTTGATTCAATAGTGTGTGCTCTATTAGTGAGAGCTCTTTGCCATGTGCAAATGGAACGTGCATTGTGTGTGCATTACAGCCGGCCAGTAACCTGCGCCCAGTCGTGAAATGTGTGTTTGTGTGTGTGTGTGTGTGAGAGAGAGAGAGTGGTCAAGGTATACATTATTATGGGATCACATGTCCCCACAGATGTGATAAAAACCTGTTATTTTGACATTGTACATACTATTTTTTCGGTCCTCACAAGGGGAAATTCAATTTTATAAAAGTATGTGACTGCAGTCAAAAATTGTTTTTAAAAATGTATTATGTTTGGTTACTTATGGTTAAGATAATGGATAGGAGCTGAGCAGGGGTTAAGGTCATTGTTGGGATTAGAGTTTTGCCCATAGAAATGAATGGATGTCTCCACAAAGATATGATCCCATTCTAAATCTATAAGGATCAGTTTGATGTTGGTTCCACCCTCTGCAGCTCTAAGAACTGCCACTCTTCTCGCACATGTTATGCACCTGTACTGTGTATATTGCTCAACTATTACACACTGGCTCTGTGGCTTAGAAAGTGTTCCTGTGATTGAAAGGTCAT
Source organism: Brevimyrus niger (assembly GCA_015164015.2). Classification (NCBI taxonomy): domain Eukaryota; kingdom Metazoa; phylum Chordata; class Actinopteri; order Osteoglossiformes; family Mormyridae; genus Brevimyrus; species Brevimyrus niger. Next base: position 8,529,048 of record JAABNY020000025.1, on the reverse strand, counting down.
GGTTTTACCATCCGGTGAATGGGCATGACCTTCAACCACAATTGCTCCAGTGACACTGGCTGGCCCAATGTCTCTTTTAATAAAAGCATTCGGCAAATAAACAAACCAATACCAGATGTAAGAATCTTCTAAATGAGAGAGAACAAAACAACAACAAAGAAATGCCTGTTTTCAATTCAGTTTATTTTTTGATGCACCTTTGCCAGTCTGGTTAGGCCAAAGCACAAACAACACTTGCAGTCTTGCAGATGCATGTAACCCTTTTTTTTTCTTTTATTAAAATGTTTTAGTTCTTTTCAGTTTTCCGCACCCAAGCTTATAATTTTCTGACAGTAATCACTCTTTTTCCGTCTAGCTGTTCACCATAGGTACCACTTTTCTCAAAAAGCACAATGGGCCTAGTAATATAATGACATATCAGATTTCACAATGTTACGTTGTCTCCTTTCACTGGGCTGAAGGTAGCGGCAGTCATAAATAGATCTCTTTAGGTTTTGCTGTCCACCGTCTTGGGATTATTTTCATGCCACTCCTACAGCAGAAAGATGGCGGGGGGGTGGGGGGGGGTACTCACAATTTGTCAAACTGCAACATGCTTGCCAATAACAAAAAAGTGGCATATTGGTTCACATTACGAAAAATGCTTTTGACCTGAAGCATGAATGAAATCCCACAGAAAAAAGGAGGCAAATGGTAGAGTTGGGGGGAAACAGCTTCCTGGGCTCAAAGTACAGAATTTATTAAATATTCAGCATAATATACTTTAAAAACAAGAAAAAAGGTTCAACTTAACTTCTATTTGGTTTTATTTGTAGCGGCTGAATTTGTATGTTCATGCTATTCCTAAGTATATATATAAAAATGTAGTAACTTAGGCTTCTGTATTAGATTGTTTGTGATTTAAACAGAACTATATACTACTTTTACTCATGACCACTGTCCCAAATAAGAAATGAAAGCTAATATTGAAATATGAGGACTTTTGATTGGCTTCAAAATGTACTAATGCAGACACAATGGTGACATTTTGATTAATCTTTGATTTGATCCCGGAAGTAACATTTCTTTCTAATGGAAGATTTCTTGGACTGAAAAGGAGTCAAGGAGTCATCTTCTAATGAATCACTAGCAAAGTTTAAACATGCTAGTTATTTGCTCAAAAAATGACTCTAATAACTAATTTTTATATCGCTATAAATTAGCAAGACCTGACAAAGTGTATTCTTAAAAAAAGCAGATTGAACTTAAGGAGTCGTCATCACCCTATCATGGGTCAGAACTGGACAGATCTTAATTTTTTCAGCTCTTTGGAAAAGAGATTTTTCTGTTCTTTTTTTTCTCCTGAGATTAAACAAGCTGGTGCAACAATTTGCTTTGAAAGGAACCGCAGAATTGAATTAGCTGAATGTGCCCTGACGTTTTCTGAACTCATTAAAAGCAATTTATGTGTCTTAGTACTCTACAAGATGTGTAAGAAAAGAATTGAGTTTTACACGGATTATTGTCTTTGATCCACTTTATAACCCTGTAAACCCTTCAGATGGGGGTGGGTGGGGGTTTAAAGTTTTAAGGAGGGATGAGGTCTTTGCTACTTTTAAAACTTCTTTCTGTCAGAGCAAAAGCGGGTTCACTGCCACTTATGTGGTATAATTAAAAAATATGCATAAAACATATTAAACTTTTTTTTCCATCATTGGTGTGTTTATTCCCACTAAGAAATGTTTGTATATTGCAATACTACTTGCTTTACAGAATGTTTATAAATCCTGTATTGGTTCCACATTTTATGTATTATCATTCGCCGTGCTTCAAATCTCAGAAAGGAAGACTGTGATATTCAATGTGTGAAGAAAGTGCCTGGGACTTGCTTGAAATTCCTTCATAAATGACAGTAGCATTTGTGATATCATTTATAGCAATTGTGAGACAGGTTGCAAATGATGCAAACTGACACATTTTTCAGTTCTGTTATAAACACTCCTACCCACTTCCGCCTGTCAGGAAGCACATTTATAATATTATGACTGAAAGGAGTTCATATTTGACTGTCCTGAAATGGCAACAGTAGTCTTTTAACTGTTTCCTCTGCTTTGTTAATGTGCAGTGCAAATTGCAGCATATTTTTTTCAGATCATGTGTTCAAGCTGATCCAGTCTTTAATCAGCTTATAGAGTTCATTGAATGCTCCAAGTCACTTCAGAGGGAATTCGTCTCCTAGAATGGAGACATAGATGCAATATGCAATAGCAATAATTTTGCACAGTCCTTTATAATTGACCTCTGTTTCAAACATATGTAAGATACACCTATCGGCCATAATGTTAAAATCACTGACAGGTGAAGTGAATAACATTGATTACCTCAATACCACTGTAATATATAACCTGTTTAGAACCTTTGTTATGTATTAGACAAGTGAACAGTCAATTCTTGAAACTAATGCATTGGAAGCAGGAAAAATGGGCAAATTAAGGATCTGAGTGACTTTGACAAGGGCCAAACTGTGATGGCTAGATGACTGGGTCAGAGCGGCTCCAAAATGGCAGCTCTTGTGGGGTTTACAGTATGCAGTGGACAGAACCTACAAAGAGGGTCCAAGGGGTCATGGATGCCCCAAGCTCAATGATGTGCGTGAGAAACGAATACTAACCAGTCTGGTCTTATCCCACAGAAGAGCTACTACAGCACAGATTGCTGAAAAATTGCTGGCCATGATAGAAAGGTGTCAGAACACACAGTTCATCACAGCTTGCTGCATAGCCACAGACCAGACTGGAATCCCATTCTGACCCCTGTCCACCATTGAAAGCTCCTACAATGGGTGTGTGAGAGTCAGAAGCGGACAATGGAACAATGGTAGAAGGTGGCCTGGTCTGTCGAGTCATTTTTTTTTTTTTTTATTTCCTTCTGGATAAATAAAGTATCTTTATCTTTATCTTTTAACTTCAAAAGGTGACTTGGCCTCCAAATTCCCCAGCATCTGTGGGATGTGCTGGATTAATAAATCCAATCCATGGAGGCCCCACCTTGCAACTTTCTGGACCTAAACGATCTACTGCTAACGTCTTGGTGCCCGATGCCACAGGCACCAGAATATCTCCAGAGGTTTTATAGAGTCCATGCTGAGCAGGTCAGGGCTGCGTAGGGACCCTTCACAATATTAGACAGGTGATTTTAATATTATGGTTGATCGGTGTATCTTATGTTTTAAGATGGCAGCACAATATTCCTCTATCATTTTATCACATATTTTAGTATTGCACTCAATCCAATAGATTATTAGATGGATCTTATTGTATGCTTCTCAAAATTTAATGGGATCTAAACAGTGTAGGAAATGCATTGGTGTATTGGTCATCCTGGTAAAGTATCGGGTGTTATATTAGAACATCAAGTACCTATTAATCATTTTATAAACAACTGGCTGGGAGCCTGGGCGCTGATAATCATAATAAAATCTTCAATTTAGGTTATTTAATTTATAATTAAAATAGTCAAATAGGTCAAATAATGATTCACTCAGAAGTATAAGAGGGACATGTGAATTTTATAATTGAAGATTATTTGGTAACACTTTACGTTAACTGAAACTCCATAATTCCTTTATGATGCATTCATAGAACATTCATAAGTAGCATATATGTATATCATAACATGATAATATGCCTTAACAGC
>JAABNY020000025.1:8474581-8485635 GCA_015164015.2 Brevimyrus niger | reverse complement strand
TTAAAAGTCGTATCACCATTATTGAAAAAAATTCTATTGCTGCAGTATCTTTTGATATCGAATTATTGTCCAGCCCTAATACAGATATACTCACGTTTTAACATAATAGAAATATGTATTAGTAGCCCTATGCAGACCATTGGGTGTTGTGCAGTTTCTTCATTACACACATACTGTAACTTAGGAGAGACAACAGTCGCCTTAGAACAGAGCTCAGCATTTTAATGAAACACTTCTTATTCACTGACAGCTGTCATTGCCATAATGGAAGAGTAGATTGACACTACAGCGGTCAGATACAAATCCATGCCTTTGTACTCGGGAAATTACATCTGTAATGTTTGGAATAGACAGGTGCATGTAATATCCAGTCAACCACTAACATTCTGTAAGTGACAATGTCGGACCAGGAATTTGTAAGTAAGTGGTCGTAGTTTGACTGAAACACAATGAACTGCAATCAACGTAATTGCAGATGGGGCGTCTTTCAAAAAAATGCAGTGTCGTAGCTAAAAGTTCTTCTGTTTACCATTCCAAGAAACGTCACATTATTTTCTGTGTGTGTATGATTATTATATATTTTACACAGTTCGCCAGGTTTTTTATGTGACCGGCTGTGAAAGTACTTTGTTAGTTGTTGTGCATGAGTTGCCGTGCGTCTGACCAATCAGCACTAGAATCACTGTAGTTCCAACTACATAAGTCCTAACTAACTAACGTGGTTCGGACTACTGTGGTACGACAGTTTCGAGAAACAGTCATTGTTTGGTTGTTGGTTAGTTTGAACTACCATGGTACGATGCATTGTTAATGCTAACTTCCGTTGTTGTTCAAGAAACGCACCCCAGGATAGGATTGGAAAATTAGAGATTTTAGAACCATTGGACGGTAGTGATCATAACATGGTTAAATTCAAGGTTAATTTTAGTGTCAGATGAGCAAAGTCGAAATTAAAAGTATACAATGTTAGGATGGCTAACTTTAATGGCATGAGACGGAAGCTTGAAACTATAAACTGGACAAAGTTAAATAGCAAAACAGTTGAAGAGGCATGGGGATGTTTTAAAAGCACATTGTTGCAAGTGCAAGAGGACTGTATACCTGTTTCCAGCAAAACTAAATCTAGGAAATGACAACCAAGGTGGTTTACTAAGGAAATTAAGAATAAAGTCAGGAGAAAAAGGGTTGTGTTCCACTATTGGAAAATAACTAATAATTTAAAAATTAAGCAGGAGTATCTAAGTCTAGAGGTACAGTAGAGTTTAAAAATGACATTAGAATATCCAAGAGGGATGTAGAAAGAAAAATTGCATTGGAGGCCAAGGATAACAACAAAAGTTTCTTCCAATACTTTAACTAAATGAGCTCTAAAAACTGAAATCACTAATTTGCAGGATAGTAAGGGCCTTATAATTGAAAATGAAATTGATATAGTAAATTAATTTAATGATTATTTTTCACGGGTGTTCACAGTAGAGAATACGAGTAACTTACCACCAATTAGTACTAATACAGCATCGTCTATGACCAATATATGTATAACTCAAGCTGATGTGGTACTAAGCCTAGCTAAACTTGAAATAAATAAATCGCAGGGCCCTGATAGCATCTTACCTATAGTTTTAAAAGTGATGAGGGATATTATTAGCCAAACTTTAACTTTAATATTCCAGAAATCATTATCTGCGGGTGTGGTACCTTCAGATTGGAAGGATGCCCATATTCAAAAAAGGGGATAGGAGTAATCCAGCAAACTATAGGCCAATCAGTTTAAGTAGCATTAATGGAAAAATAATGGAAGCTATAATCGAAGTAAAAATGGTAGATTAACTGGATGCAAATAACATTCTTAGGGATAGCCAACTTGGATTTAGGGGAGGTAGATCCTGTTTAACAAATCTCCCTGAGTTCTTTGAGGAAGCTACAAATGAAATTGTTTACAAAAAGGCCTACAATGTGATCTACTTAGATTTCCAGAAAGCCTTTGATGTTGTACTCAACAAACGGCTCTTGCTAAAGCTCAAAGCTGCAGGGATTTTAGGAACTGTGTCAGCTTGGATTGAAAACTGGTTCACAGACAGGAAGCAGCGAGTAGTTATTAGAGGCACAAAGTCACAGTGGACCTGCATTCATAGTGGGGTCCCGCACGGTTCAATTTTAGGACCACTATTGTTCCTAATTCATTCATTCATGACATTGATATCAATATATACAGTAAACTGGTGAAATTTGCAGATGACACCAAGGTGGGTGGTGTAGCAGTTACTGATCTAGCAGCAGAGAGGCTACAATGGGATTTGGATTTAATTAGCGACTGGGCTGATACTTGGCAGATGAAATTTAATACAGATAAATGTAAGGTAATCCATACAGGAACAGAAATCTAAAGTATGGATATTTTATGGGTTCCACTGAAATAAAGGTAGCTGATTATGAGAAAGATCTCAGTGTGTATGTTGATGGTTCCATGTCCCACTCTCGCCAGTGTGGGGAAGCAATAAAAAGGCCAATAGAATGTTGGGTTATATCTCTAGGTGTGTGGAGTTTAAGTCAAGGGAGGTGATATTACATTTATATAATTCCTTGGTAAGACCCCCTAGAATATTGTGTGCAGTTTTGGTCACCATACCTTAAGAAGAACATTGCTCCCTTTTGGAAATTATTCTAACGATTCAGCTGGTATGTTTGCTCTGCAAAGCTTGGTGCCTGGTGACCCTTATAATTTAAAGAGTGGTGTTGCTGCTGAATCAGCCATATTTGAACAAGACTCAAAAGAGTTTTGAGAACTCTCTGACATCATCTTTTCAAAGGTCCCACAACTTGCTGATGACAAGATCCAGTTTATCAAAGGCAGTGATCATATCCATGGTCGTACCTTGCAACTGACAAGCAAGACCTTTGGAATAGCTGAAGATGTAATGACATACAATAAAAAACACAATAAATTTTGCAAAAATGTTTTCTTAATTCATCGTCCGTTAAACTGGCCAATTTCACCAGAGTTTTAAAATTCCCCATGTTTCCCTGTTGATTGTCATTGTTTTCCCCCAGAGGATTACCATCGTTGTGATGTCCGAAGGCTGTTACCTTGGCGACCACAGAGCTCCAAGCATCTAATTATAAACTCTAGATGACATCTCTTGTGTTCTATAACTTTACGTGATTTCCGTTACAGTACTTGATCTACTTGGGTATGAGGAGCAGTTTGCGTCCTAAGGAAAGCTTGTATTCTTTCATAGGAATCATGGTGATAGTGGAGTGCAGAGTGATTCCTAATGTCAGTAACAGCTTCTTTCCAATTTCTGTATGGTGTCTTAATGAATAAATTCACTTGGGTGCCTTAATGAGTTGACATTGGGAACATCACGCATGCTAAATAATATAAACCATCCTCAAGAACTGAATAAGACATAAAGTCATTGGTATGAAGCCTTGCATGATTGCAGTAACGTCAATTTTGCATTTACATTGTATATTCAATTATTATGTTAGTAAGAAACATTTTTTTTAAATTTAGAACACCACTATAAATAATACAAGGGAAACATACATACCCTGAAATCACACACTTGGAATAGTGTTCAGTTTAGTGGACGAGAAAATGTACTTAAATAGTGATGAAAAGCCGGAATTCATTAACATCCTAAAAGTTTTAACTAGGTTCTAAAAGTGTTTACAATTGCGTGGTCTGCCATCTCAATTACAAGCATCTTTTTTGGCTTTTCAGATTGCACGTTAACTCAAGTGAAAAAAAAACAAAATATAATTAAAACTTGTTTTGAACCATTTATTTGTCATCTGTAGTTTGATTTTGAGTAGGGGAGGGGGAAATCGATTAAAATCGAAAATCGGATTTATTGTGAAAAAAATCAGAGACTTTATTTTTAGGCCATATTGCCCAGCTCTACCTGCGTGAAACGATTCCAAGGACTCCCCGATCACCGACAATTCAGACTGATGCTGTCCCAGGATGATCCCCTGTTAACAAGCTGGGCGCCATTTTTATCTGCTGGGTCCATCTAAACGGCAAGATCTTCTTTTGAGGATATAAGGAGATGGACACTGACGCGGTAATGCTGAAAGTCTCGCTGTTTATTTAATATGCTCCACAGGGAAATCAGTTATTCCCGAGGCTTAGCCCGAACCTGTAGCCAAAACTCAGATTGGGATGCTGGGCGATCAGCATAGGTACAGATGAGGGAGAGGCGAAGAGCACGGTTAGGAATCCAGGCAAAGGTCGAGCGATTGGCGTCGATCCAGATGGCGTCAAACTCAGAGTCTAGGAAACATAGCAGAGGTCAGAACACGGATTAACACACACCAGGAAAAATGCTTGAACTCACTGCACACCATGAAGATCTCGCACTGATCGAGGAGCAGAGTTGCCTAATATAGGGAACAACCGAAACCGGGGAAAACAAGGCACAGCTGAGTCCGGAACAGGAGCTACTGGTACGGGCAGAAAAATTGGTTGACAGGACATATAGCCTCGGGAAAGCCCTATCGATCAGAACCCCCGGAGGGGCTTGGCTGTGATGACGATGTGTATTCCTCAGTACTATCCATGACAGAAAGGTGCATACCTGAATGTGATTGACGCACAGTTTCCTCTGCTGACTGTGTTGAGGTAGCTGGGGTTGTGTCTATCGATTTTTGTGACTTGGTTGTTTGTTCTGTTGCAATCAAATTTGTCCCATAAGAAATAATGTAAAACCAATTAATTGGTTCCAGGCTCCCCAAAATTACACCTAAATATGATTTTTTTTTGTTGTTTAGCACTTAAACACAAAATGAACAGGATAAAACAAGAATTTTTCCCTTAATGGCTTCCAAAACGATAAAGATCTTATCCCAACATTACCTACCCCTGTCCTGCCCTGATCGTCTGCTTCTTCTGTGTGCCACCCCCCCTCATTATCCTTGTGTGGGATCCCCCTGTGATCAGCTGTTTCTGGTTGTTGTAATTAGTCCTTTGTATTAAGTCTGCGTTTCAGTTTGTTTCCCCAGTCCGGTCATTGGGTGCGTTTGACTTGCTTACAGCGCCGGCTTAAAGCAATGCATTCTGATCCTGACACAATGCATTACGGTTAGATGCATTGCGACCTCTCACTCGGCTGCACAAACTGGAACCACCCCCGTGACAACACACTTATCAGTTGAAGAGTTTAGTTACACACATGATGTTTGTATACCAGGCAGTTTTCCCGTAATCTGCTATTTCTCCCGAATATCACATGAAGCAGTCAGAACTGGTTTTCAGTTAATTAACCTGATAAAATAATGTTTAAATAAATGACATAAAAGCTCTAATAGTACACGTAAGTTAGTGGTTTATTTATTGTTAGTTACTGTGATGTTGCACTGCTTTAGTTAATCTTATTATTAAATAATGAAATTAATTATATTAATTTGGTTAATCGTCCAGTCTGTGTAAAAGGCATTCAAGTAAGAATTGCATTGTAGTATGACTCATTTCCTGGCGCGTACAATTTATATTAGGTCAGCGTTCATGGTTCGACTTCTGATATTCAGATCGAGTTCTAGGTCAAACTGGTTTGTTCGACTTTCAAGAAATTCGAGTTCTAGTGAGTTCGAGAACCGAGGTACCACTGTATATGCATTCAACCTGAAGTTAACCTTCACAGTTTTATTTTGTATCATGCTATACAGAATTAAATCACATGCCAAGATTTAGGGATTCATTTGGTCGAGTAATTAAATGAAAATAGCGATAAGAAATAGTATCATAATATTTACCTGTTTCTGTCCCAGTCTTGATATCGGATTCAATGGTCAAATCACTGGCTTTATGAACTAATGCAACAGACTGACTTGTGTCTTTTTACAGTGGTGCAGGAGGACTGTCATGCATGCATGATTAAAACATGGTAAAAAAGATTAAAAATCCTCTTTTTAATTACAGTTACCTTTCTTCTGAGAAAACAGGTCCATTAAGGTCGGCTGAGATCGTTTCTCTGCCATGATATTTATGCTGACAATGATTCTACAAGGCTGTAACTAATCAAACGAGAACTGACTTGGCTAGCGGAATAGGAGCAAAAAATCTTTTTCATGGAAAAATTCATGGAAAAATAGAGGGGGTGTGCAGCGGGTGCGACCCCCCTCTGGATCCGCGCCTGCACTTGTTTACCTGCAGTTATCTTTTCGTTTGTCCTCCATTCAGGAACCATTATATCAGCATGACTACGCTTGAGATGCTCAGCCATATTGCTTGTGTTTTCATTAGCGTATGGGACACGTGTTAGGCAATGTTTACAAACAGTGAAATTTTTATTAACTGTTTTGACTCCCTGGTCGTTGTATTCTACAGCGAACCTGAAAAAATTATATACTGGAGATTTGTACAAAGCCAGTGCTTCTTCAAACTTCTGCCTCTCAACTGTTTTGCTAATGCTGGCCGTGCTTGTTTGTTTTTCTTCTTCTCTGTGTCTGTGTACCGAGCTGCGAGCTCAGCTCCAGTTATGTCAGTGTGAGAGGGCGAGTTGGTGGAGCCACAGCAGTGATTGGACATTAACTTATGGTGGAGGGCTTTCGCTCATTGGCGCTTACTGCTTAACAGTAGTCTGTTAAGCATTAAGCGCCATTTACAAAAGGAAGTGCAAAACCAAAATACCGCGGTACACAAGGGTGTACCGGACCGTGCAGTGCGTACCAAATGGTCCGGTATTTTATCTAGTACCGTTGCATCCCTGGTGGCTGGTTAACAAGAGTGCTGGAACAAGAGGTAAGACCATGCCCGATGGAAACACCGGGATCAGACATGTAGGATGGGGCTGGACGTGACAAGTGATAGGTGATTGGTAAGGTAATTCATAAAATCGTTTTAGAAAAGAGAATAATTTTTCCTCTATATAGTACTTCTCTACATGTACAGTTTTATTTTTGATTGATAGTTAAATGATTGCTGTTTATTTAAAATAATCTCAAAGATGTTTTTAGTGTTTGACATGTTAAATTTAAAAGTTAGTTCTGTAGTTGCCATTAATCCATATGTTCAACACAGAACATTTCTGGTGCTATGGGCTCTGAGGTCAGAAACTGCTCTCTGCTAGATCATCCATCTATCCATCCATAAATCTTCCCATCCACCCATCCATCATCACCCAGTCACTTATTCCGGTCAGGATTGTGAGAACTGGCTGCCTGAAAAGATTACATTTTCATGTATTTTCACCTTTACACATAGTAGTGAAAGAAAACCTTGTTCTGTCTGGACTTGCACAGACCTGCCAGGGTACCATGTGAGAACTTGAAAGGGACAGTCGTTGAGCCCTATTTATTATTATTATTATTATTATTCTTTCTGTTCAATTAGAGTATAAATGGACTGCTGTACAGTTTAAATCGCACTTTTCTTTGTAAAAGTTGTCACTTAATGAACATGGGCTGAGTGTTATTGAGAATATTGTATGCAACATCAAATATTACTTTGCATGTAATGTGATATAAAGTGACTTTGAAGTGAAAAGCCTTGTGAAGTTATGCTTTAGTGAATTCCTCCCATCCTGTAAAGTACACTGCTCCTCATGGCGTGTGCTGTACCCCCCCCCCCCCCCTTTTTTTTTTTGTTGCTCTGTGGAACACATTAAGACTGGGGAGCCCGTTTAAGGAAGTGTTTGTTATCGTAAAGGCAGAATGATCTCAAGGAGAAAGTATGTGTCTAACCAGTGCTGTTTCGGATGCAAGTTGGAAAATGTGCATTCTTCAGCAGAGCTTGTGGTATGCCAACACATTCCACACTGCTGAGCTGGAGTTAAGCACACTCACAGGGCTGGGTGGGATAATGCTCTCTCTAGCTCTTCCTCTGCTGTTATCAGTAATTCTGTAATTCTTTCCTCTGATGTCTTGGAAACTTGAGAATTCTTTGTGGGTCTACAGAACAATCAACATTTTCATAATAATCAAGGCCACAGCTAAGTTTATATCGAGTATAAAGTATTGAATGTTGTTTTAATGGGCTGCTTATTGGCATAATATTTTCTAGTAAAGATTAACTGTATTGATTGAGATGACTGATCCTGAAATTCATCTGGAACCCTGTCCTTCAAGTTCCATTGATAAGTATGAGTCTGTATACCTCAAAGGCCTTTACTACATTTATTCGTACAATAGTTTGTTAGGTTTGATTTTTTGTTTGGTGGAAGCAAATGTTCAGTGTATTTGTGACATATTTTGTGTCAGTTTGCATAGTTGTTACACATTTTATCTATAAATATTAATATTTATTTTGTATTAAACTACTGAATAAATATTTGAGTGAGACCAATTTACTTGTCCTGAAATAGTAAATGTACTATATGGCTAAAAGTAATCCCCCTTCTAATGAGTTCTAATTTGTGGAATTGGTGGTATTGGTGATGCAGCTGCATAACAACATAACTAGATGCTGTCTACATGATGATAATGTTTTCCCCAGACTGCCCTGCTACCAGTACCCCCCCTCATATAGTTTCTCCTTTTACACCCCAACCTCTATCTGTAGTTTCCCTACACTAAGTTTGGGTGATATCTGATTTTTCATACCCTTATACCATCCATATGTTTTACTGTGGTACATTCTGGTATTTTGGCACTTGGAGGGAAGTCCCCCATTAAACATCCAGTCACTTGTCTTAATGTAATCAGGTTCTCTATATCTGCACTTTTTTCATCTGTAACCACTGTCTAGGACTCTTGCTAAGTGACATAATTAAATTCCCCCACAATAAATGTTGCGGAGACCCCCATGATGAATTTCATCGACTGGCTACTGGATTGCTGCGGGTAATATTTGCCGAACAAGGTGCCTGGTGATGGGGAAAATATATGTATTAACTTTATTATAGTATTTTCAGAAAAACATTTTCAAGCCCACATTTTGAGACCCTCTGTTCTAAATAATATTCTCAGTAAGTTTGGAAAAAGATCCATACTTTAAGATCGTCAGTGTTCATAAGATGGCTTCTGCAGCCTCCCGTTCTGTTCTCTGCTACTGGGTGCTGCTACTTCAATATTAGGGTGATTTTGTCTGAGGTGTATTAGCTGTAGATTTTCATTCATATGATGTTTTTGTGATGATGTCCACTAAGATAAAATTTATAGTTAACATGCCACTAAATAGCATTATCAGTTATTTTGTCATTTGTCTCAAAGTTTGGAAAGGATTCTTCGAGTACCTTTTGGGTTATCGCACTAATGAGAAAGTATCTGTCGCACCAAGTGCCACTCTTTCAACACGGCTGTTTATTGAGTTTCATCCTTGTTAATTTTCTTTTCTGTATTGTCATACTGTACAGTGGTACCTCGGCTCACAAACTTAATTTGTTCAAGGACTTGGTTTGTGACACGTAAAGTTTGTGACCTGAATCAATTTTTTCCATTTAAAATAATGTAAACACAAATAATTTATTCAAATAATATGTTTATGGAAGGCAGACCAATACACAACTGAGCAAATGCTTGTTGGAGGGCTGGTCACTCGAAAGATGCCAAAACACAGAAAAGAACTACAAAACATCCCTCCCCAAAAAACAATTATACTGTACATTATTTTCATATGCTTAAAATTTACATAATAATTTTAAGTGCTGCATTTGCAAACAGCATTCGGCCATTCGAGACTCAGTAAACTAATACTGAGTAATACAGTCCCATGTACACAAAGGTTTGTTCCTGGGCTGCTGGGATTGTTGCTCTATGAGGGAGTGGTGTAGACACTGTGTGCACCTGTGTTGTGTGTCTGTTGAAGCAGTTGACTGGAATTATTTAGAAGTATATTTCAGCGTTTGTGTGCCAGTACGGTTACGTGGGTGGTTGTTGTTTCATTTTTTTTTTTTCTCAGTCTGCATGAGTACTTGTCTGTCCTTGTTAAAGGACAGCATGAGTGTTATCAGTAAATGTGGGTGTCGCACGAGCAGCGTTACTATCTGCTCTATATACTTAGAGCCAGAAGGGGAGGCAGGTGGGCCTTTGGGCATCAAGGAATTGCCTACCCCCAGGAGGAGTGAGCTTGTGGTAGTAGAGGATTCAATTATTAGAGGTGTAGTCAGTTATGTGATAGAGGGTCCGGTGTCTTGCGTGTGGACAGGCTTTTGGCCCCGGCCGAGGTAGATCCAGTGGTCATGGTGCATGTTGGCACCAATGATATAGGCAAGGGCAGGAGGGCAGTTCTGCAGGATAAATTTATAGAAGTCACGGATAAGCTTAGAAGCAGAACATCCATGGTGGTATTCTCTGGAATACTTCCTGTGCCATGTGCAAGCCAGGCTATGTTAGCTGAGATAAGGAGATTAAACGTGTGGCTAAAAGGGTAGTGTAGGAAATAGGGGTATAGGTTTATGGGCCACTGGAAGACCTTCTAGAACAGGTGCGACCTGTTCAAACTGGACAGGTTGTGTCTGAACCAGAGGGGGACCAGTGTATTGGGGAGGTGTATGTGTAGAGGGGTTGAGGAATGTTTGAACTAGGGACAGGGGGGGCAGAGAAGTTAATTAAAAATATAGGTGGGGAGAGATGGAAAGCCCCACTTAATATTAAAAGTGGGCACTGTAAAAGGCTTACCTTTGCGGTCTGTATTTAAACGCTAGAAGTATTAGAAACAAAATTCATGATAAGGAGGCTTTAATTTCACCAGAAACGACATTATAGGAATAACTGAAACATGGATAAGTGACAGTGATGGAGAAGAATATAATATATATGGTTACATGTTGTTCCATAGAGACTGGATAGGCAAGAAGGGAGGTGGTGTTGCAGTATATGTAGAAGAGAACTTTCAGGCAAGGGCGCTCACTGATAAAAATTAAAGTACTGAAGCTGTATGGATAAAACTAGATGCTAAAAATTCAAATGGCCTAATTGTCTGTGTTTGTCATAGAGCACCTAATATAGCTGCAGAGGAAAGCAGAAAGTTATATGAAACCAATTGTTTCAGCAGCTGTCTGAGTGGCTGGTCTCAGACGATCTTGGAGGTAAACTTGCTGGATGTGGAGGTCCTGGGCTGGTGTGGTTACACGTGGTCTGTGGTTGTGAGGCCGGTTGGATGTACTGCCATA
>JAABNY020000025.1:8464476-8474481 GCA_015164015.2 Brevimyrus niger | reverse complement strand
TAGATCTTTAAGTCCATCTCATAAAAAATCGGAGCAGAAACAAAGGTGTTGCGTTTATATTTTTGTTGAGTGTAGAAACTGTAAAACGGATGGAGTTAAGCAAGCTAGAAAAACGATTGAAGAGCCATGGGAATTTCTTAAAAGCACATTGTTGCAAGTGCAAGAGGACTTCAGCCTTTTTTCCAGCAAAACTAAATCTAGGGAAATGCCACCAAGTTGTTTTATTAATGAAATTAAGAATAAAATTAGGAGGAACAGCCCATATTCAAAAAGGGGACAGAAGTAATCCAGCAAACTATAGGTCAATCAGTTTAACTAGCAATACTGGAAAAAATAATGGAAGCTAAAATCTAAGTGAAAATGGTAGATTATCTGGATTCAAATAATATTTAGAAGGATAGCCAACATAGATTTAGGAGAGGTAGATCCTCCAATAACTCTAAACTAATTTACTTGAATTCTTTCAGGAAGCTACAAGAAAACTTGATCACAAGAAGACCTACGATGTGATTTTCTTAGATTTCCAGAAGGCTTTTGATGTTGTCCCCCACAAACGGCTCTTGCTTAAGTTCAAAGCTGCAGGGATTTTAGGAACTGTAGCAGCTTGGATTGAAAACTGGTTAACAGACAGCAAGCAGCAAGTAGTTATTAGAGGCACAGTCACATTGGGCCTGCGTTCATAGTGGGGTACCACAGGGTTAAATTTTAGCACCAGTATTGTGCCTAATGACACCCATACATATAGTAAACTGGTTACATTTGCAGATTACATCAAGGTGGGTGGTGTAGCAGTATACTGATCTAGTAGTGGATACTACAAAGAGATCTTGATTTAATTAGCGACTGGCCTGATACTTGGCAGATGAAATTTAGCATAGATAAATATAAGGTAATCCATGCAGGGAGCAGAAATATAAAGTACAGGTATTTTATATGTTCCACTGAAATAAAGGTAGTTGATTATGAGAGAGACCTTGGTGTGTATGTTGAAGCTTCCATCTCCCACTCTCGCCAGTGTGGGGAAGCAATAAATAGGCCAATAGAATGTTGGGTTATAACTCTGGGTGTGTGGATTTTAAGTCAAGGGGAGGTGATGTTACGATTATATAATTCCTTGGACCCCACCTAGAATATTGTGTGCAGGTTTGGTCATCATACCTTAAGAAGGACATTACTGCCTTGGAAAGGGTACAACGTTGCGCTACGAGAATTCCTGGTCTTAGAGGAATCTCTTATGAAGAGAGGTTAGCTGAGCTGAATATGTTTAGCCATGAGCAAAGGAGACCAAGGGAGGACATGATCCAGGTCTATAATATTCTTACAAGTCTGGATGCTGTACTTCAATATTAGTTTACATAGTAGAACTCGTGGCCATAAGTGGAAATTAATTTGAGGAAACACTTCTTTACACATTGTGTAGTTGGAGTATGGAATAGTGTTCCTGCTAGCGGAAGCTAAAACCCTGCATCCCTTTAAATCAGAGCTAGATAAGATTTTAACAACTCTGAGCTATTAGTTAAGTTCTCCCCAAATGAAATATCTGCCGAGAAAAATCAAACATATAAGAATGTGTTAACTATGTTAAGTTAAATTAAGTAATAAAAATAAAACAATTCCACTAAGAAAAAAATATTAGGGATCCTGTAGGGATAGGGATACTGCTTGGACTCCAAATAATAGGATCTTTCTGTAAACAGTCTCTGAACATGAAATAGTTAGGTAATTGACATATAGCTCAGCAGTGGAATCAATATTTATTTCTATGAAAATGTAACATTTTCCTTAGGTTTCATATGTTTTTGAGGGTGTATACACTGTTGCCTTGGGCACGCAACTCTCACAACTGATTTAATCCCCAGGTTAGATGTTGCTTCCATGACACGTATCCTGAATTGGAGCCATTGCAGTGTGCTAATCACTTTGTTTCAAATTTTGAAATTGATAAATCATTCAGCCCTAGCATAGGATATACTAGGCTACAGGCTAGTATACAAAAGATGGAACAGTTAAACTTCTTAAATTTGGCCGGTTGATCTGCCAGCCTGATGCCCCTCTCCTCCAGATCGGTGAATTTTACCAACAGCACCCATGCCCCCACCCTGATCAGTAAGTTTTTCAGCTGCCACCCTGCCCTCTGATTAATCATCCGTCATATTTCTCTTTTGGCTCCAAACAAATTGCTCAAATGGCCCATGTCAGTCTAGGGCTCCCAGTGAAGGCAATCTACCCTTGTGCTACAGTGTACATTCTTGACAATTTCGTGCTTCATTATGGAAGTAAATCTGTATCATCAGAATTTGAATTTTATATGCCACTGAAATTCTAACATTGAATCTTGGAAATATGCATTGGAAATATGCATCAGAAATTCAACGGTCCGAATTGACATGACAGCAATCGAATCTGTGGCTGCGATGGATTTGGGCTTAGGTCTGTGTGCAGCTGATGTGACAACAGCACCCATCTTCGGCTGCAGGGGTGGAGTATAAACTGACTGCAGCCAAGTTGGACAACTTCTAATCCTCATAGTGTGCGAGACCTGACTGCAATGGCTGCACTGCAGGAGGGTGTAGATAAATCTATACAAATAACACCTGCATGCACATTTACTTCTTTTACAATAACGACCTTCTGATACAAACTGTTATCAGTGGAAAAAAATAAACTATTGTGTATAGTAGCCTTGTGTGAAAAGATAGCTGCCAGGAAAAAGATCAAATACATGTATTTAAAGGAATCAAAGTTTTTATTGTCATGTACTGAGTACAATGCAGTTCTTACTTAAAGGCATTCTTCACAGACTGGACGATTAAACACATAAAGCAGAGCAACATTACAGTAACTAACAATAAATAAACAAGGGAAATTAACTTAAAACCAGTTATAACTGCTTTACGTGATATTCGGGAAAAATAGCAGATAACACCTCAGAACTGCCTGGGATACAAAAGTCAGAACAGGTTTTCCGGGCAATTCGGTTTCCCTAGGTTTCCCCTGTCTGTCAGGAAATATTGTTTCCCCTGATATCAAAGCAAAGAGGTATGTGAAATGTCTGAAAATCACCCAGGTACATTATTACATGAGAATACTGTATTGTACTGTGTATTAGTACCGAGGCCCAGAGTTGCTGTATACCTGCTTTAACAGGGGGGAACTAAATATCCTGGATGTCAGGAAATAATGTTTCTCCTAATATTTAGGCAAATTTGTAAGTGAGATGTCTGAAACATATGAATACAGTAGATTGTCATGCATAATGTAGTCTTATAAGCAATACTATAACGTTTTCATACAGAAATATCTCTATCCAGTAAATTAAATAATTTCATTTATTATCTGTAAAAACAAAAATAATCGAAAAGGCATGTAATGTTTTAAAATATATGGCTTTTCTACCTCAAGAGCTTCGTAAAAGGATGTGAAAACAATAGCGAAACCGTGTACAAATCAGAGCGCGACAGGGGAAACACAGGGAAACTGAATTGCCCAGATCACCTGTTTGCATTGCTGTTGTGCTGTAAGCAGCTGCATAAAGTCCATCGCAGCCACAGATTCCATTGCCTAGCCTTGGTATCCTGGATGTATAACTTGTATTTTTAACATTGTATTTTTGGCACGGTAATTCAAACCGTCAAATTTGAGCAGCATTGAAATGTTGTCTTTGTATTTTTTAACCTCGTATTTCTGCATGTCAATTTGGACCATAGAGTTTTTGATGCATATTTTCAATGCATGAATATTCAATGTTAGAATTTCAGTGGCATATAAAATTCAAATTCTGATGATAAAGATTTACTTCCATACTTCATGCTTTCCTGCTTCAGGGTGGTAATGTCCCTATGCACAAACAGACTTGTACAAAATTGGTTTGGTGTGATGGGAGTGGAAGAGCTTGACTAGCTTATACAAAGCATTGATGAACTGGAATGCTGACTGCTAGGCCAGATTCCAGACCACACTGGTCAATGCCAGTGTTCAGCCTCACTAACCCTCTTGTGGATAAATAGCAACAGATTCCACCAATAATGTTCCACCATGTAGTGGAAAGCCTTGCTAAAAGATTCTCTTATAGCAGCAAAAGGAGAACCAACGTCGTATACCTTTGTTAATGGAATGACATATTGGAAAGCAGTAGGGCTGGGCGATTCTTTAGATTTTTTCGATTAATTCGAATTTACATTTTAAGACGATTAAATTTTTTTCTTGAATCGAGGTATCGCGATTTTTTAAATAAAAATATTAGATACATTGTAATTGCACCAATGGCAGAATAATTGAGGTGCAATATTGTTCTACAACGTAATGGTGCGTGTAATTAACCGCTCACTTGTGAGAGAAGAGCACTCTATGACGGAACAATAGGCTACAGAAATATCATAGAGATGGGCAGCTCTTCCCGTCAGGATGACCTTGTGCTAGAGGTGGGCGATAAATCCATTTTATCGTTTAATTCGAATTTACAGTTCAGGACGATGTGTTTTTATGAAATTTGATTTTATTACTTATTTTACACGTGAGCGTCAAAAGCGAAACTACAGTAATGTGAGGCACCGTTCTTCACGGGTAAATTAACGAAGCGTACCCAAACACTGTAGCGGATTCACAAACAACATGGCAATGGTTCGGATATGCGCTGTCGGACACAGACCAAACAAGTCCTCGTTGCAGAGTGTTTTAAAACGGGGGAAGGCGATAACAAACGCTGTCGCGATATATATTGCAAAAGACATGGTGCCCATATATACTCTGTAAAAGCCAGGATTCATTAACATGTTAAAAGTTTTTAGCATTTAAACACAAAATGAACCAGATAAAACAAGAAGAGCATATACTGTACTAAACACATTTAAGTACATTTATCAAAACAGTAATTTGTAAAGAAAGAAAATAAATGCATTTAAACAATGTGTCCTGCTCCGATCATCCACTCCTTCTGTGTGCCACGCCCCCTCGTTAACCCAGTGTTGAATCCCCATGTGCTCAGCTGTTTTTGGTTGTTGTCATTAGTCCTCTGTATTTAATCCGCGTTTCAGTTTGTTTCCCCAGTCCAGTCTTTGTATTGTCTGTTTGCATTTTGCCTGCCTTATCTGTAATTAAGCCCCATATTCCCCAATACCCTGACATTGCGCCTTTGTCTCTGTTCCGTCCCCTTTCGACATGACAATATTATTATAATTAAATGTAATAATGGTTTATTAATAATATTAACATAATTTACAAATTCTTTATTTAAAAGTATTTTATTATATAATAATAATAATAATTACTGTTACTGTATATCATTGTCTAAATGTATTTTTACTAACTAAATGTATGTACTCAGCTAGTGCAAACATGCACAATGCTATAACAGCGAATGCTTGGCTGAGACTGAAGCGTTACCCTATGTTTCCGGTGAGACGTGCCGCGTGACTAATTTTCCCGTGCGTAAAGGTGGCCACATTGTTCAAATGAAATCAACATTGTTTTAGCAATACAGCATCATATAAACAGTGATCACCATTTCAGTACACCGACTGTGTATGGGCCCTGATGCACTCTCTCTCATTTAGTTCTGATCCCACATCTTGTCCACAATTGACCATATGAAACATGCACTCTCTTCCGTAACTAGAGCGCCACAATGTTACGAAAGTAAAAGCAAAAGGCTTTGCAATCATGCATGCCTTTAAAGGAAGACCTGCTGAACTTATCCATATTTAAGAAGTTATCCACGACACTGTTGAATTTTAAAATCTCAAAGGTGTCAATTAATTTTCTATAATCACACACATAGTGCCAGCGTGGTGAATTACAGTTGTACATCAATTGTATTCCCCAGGCTAAACTCAACCTGCCTCCTCCCAGTCTATACACATATATGGATGTAAAGTTTGTGGTCATTAAAAAAGATTTATTTAAAGCAGACAAAGCATCTGGTGATATAGATAATATCCATAGTAATTGCAGAACCTGGCTGTGATGATAAAATCAATAGTATGTGACTGTCAGCTGGTATCGATACCAAATTGGTTGAGAACAACTGTCTCTGAGTTATCAGTCATGACTAGAACATACAGGTAAAAACACATTTATTGTTTTTTACATTTCCACTTGATTATCCAATAATTCTTGAAGTAATACACATTAGGAAGTGAGGGAGGAGTAGGGAAAAGATTCAATGCTGTAATTTCTACAGCGTTTTTTCCAGTTAATATGGTATGTATTGTGTTTTAAACCTATGTGATCTTTTTACAGTATGGCGCTAAGCAACTGTACACTTCACTGCACATTGTACAGAGTATAATTGTGTATATGACAAATAAACTTGAAATGAATCTTGGATTCCTCAATACAGCCACCATTTACCTGATTCACTATTGTGAGACATTCAAGATTGATATTGGACTTGCCAGGTCATTGGTTTGAGTTGTTCTTTCCTTTGCGTCTTTGCCAGATACTTACAATTTTAAGGTTTTTTGGGTCATCTTGTTGAACATTTGAAAGGCCACTCAGCTGTAATCCTGATGGAATGGCATGCCTTTGAAACATGCTGGGTGCGATTGCAATGGGTTTTGTGAGATCGCCAACTGTCTCACCAGCAAAACCATCCCAGACCATGATATTGCCTCCAGTCTTGACACTGAGAGCCACACATTCAGAACTTATGTTCCCACCCTCTCCGCATCTTATAAACACTGGCTGAATCCAGATACCACAAATTTTGACTCTCTCATTCCTTGTATTTTACAGGCACATACAGATTAAAACATAGAATTATGGTTTTGTGCAGGTGTAGTCAGATTTTTATTGATGCCGTACTTTATTGCAACTGTTTCTAGTGTTACGCTATTGGTTGACAGCCATTCATTGCAGGCTGTGTACACATTGTGCTCTGATAATTCTTTGAGGTTTGTGTATTTAACATGGCTCTGCTCATATTTTCTGTTTTTCTAGTGGTGATAAGCCAATGGCAAAGTGAGCCCAAAGAAAGGGTCATCTCTCTAGTCCTGAGCCATCTCCCATTATTGAAGCCTGGAAATGTGGAAGCCAAGGGGGAATACATGTGCCTGCTCCCCAAAATCCTGGCACACACCATTGAGCATGGGCGCCACCTGGAGGAGAGTCGGCAGCTGCTGTCTTATGCCCTAATCCATCCTGCCACTTCCCTGGAGGACCGGGCAGCACTTGCGCTGTGGCTCAATCACCTTGAGGAGCGGGTTGCAGCGAGGGGAGCTGGGGACTCCCTGGAGCGGTCCTCCACACCTCACCAGCAGCATCCTCAGCTGTACCCACATCATCAGCGTTACGGTTCAGACGATCGGCTCAACGGCTGGCAGAGCTCCCGGGATTCTGCTCTAGGGAGCTGGCAGCACCAGCAGAGCACAGAGAATGGGCACCTCCCTCTTTACCCAGCTTCCTCTCTCCCTTCTACCATCAACACGGTGGGCTCTGGCAGTGGGACCATCACTAGTAAGTCAAGCTAATTTTTCCTTCTTTCTTTTCAAGAGAAGCCAAAAGCACTTGTTTGCAATACAATAAATGCTATTAAATTAGCTTATGTGATTTTGTTTACATTGCCTACTTAACCATGAAAACTCTAAGTAAAAATTGTACAGATTTTCTATAAAGCGATACAACTCCAAAGGTCTCTGCAGATACCATTGAAAAGCTGGTAGCTATATTATTTCTTCGGGACATTCTCCCGTTACCCACACCTTTGGCACTTTTTTGTGCACTGGTGAAGCTAATACCTTCAATCAAAACCAATGTCCTCAATTTATGTGGGAAATAAACTCACAAATTGTTTGACACATATTAATCAAGACATCATTAACTTACAATTACATATATGCTATAGAATAAAGAAGGTGCAAGAGGAACTTTTAGATTCAACATATTTGTGGTTAGAGCTGGATATTTTCAGCCAAGAATGCAAGGATCTTTTTGCTGATGGAAACAGCTGAAGATATAAATTAGACATTTAAAGCTCTGTTGGAAAAGATCCTTCTTTATTTTTGACTACTTGGATGTTCAGCATGACAAAAGCCCTGTAGACTTGAGTTTTTTGTATGTAATAAAACTTTTTTGAGGTGATATTACTATAATATTAATAAATGTTGTTCCCCCACATAAAATTAATTCTGGTAAAAATATAATGGCCTGGGGAAAATAATCTTGTTAAATCATTTTAAAATTATATTTAATTAGCTAAAAGTTAAAATGAATCAAAACCTAGAGCAAATAGGTACAGGTAATTTATTTCACAACTGAATAAGAGCCACTAGTAAAATAAAGCACACCATCTGGCTGGCCACCACCCTTTTAAACAGTGGGGCAACACATACCATTCAGGCCCTGTTCTCCATGTATGGTATGCTTTGTGGAGTCTGTATTTAGGAAAATGGCTAATATTTAGGGACTGGAACTTGTAATATTAGCTGGTCACCTATTTTAGCCAGCACTCGACTATAGATAGTTGTTCTGTTATAGAACCTGAATAGTTACTGCAGTATTTAGGTGAACGATTTTTAGACTTCCAAAGCATTATGCTTGTACAGATTTGCTTATATATGTCTTGGGCATTATACCATTTCTCCTCCACTTGAATATTTTCTATAATGTAATGTCAATGGTTTTGGGGATTAAGCTGAGTTTGATAGGAAGATTTTTTTAAAATTATTTTTATCTTGGGAATGGACTTGTGCTGAGCTAAGATATTTGAGATACACATTTACTGACACAAGGTTTGATACTTGAGCTTTGATACTTCTGAATAATCGACACTTATGAGGACAAGATGATTGCCTGTAAAAGAATGGTTTGTGAATTACTGAAAAATGCATATTGATATTTTAAAATTCAAAACATGTGAAGTCTGTTTTAGTCTCAGTTTGGAGCTGTTTTTGCTTGGTAGTTTTGTGAACTTCCTGATGTCAGAGAGAGCAGCCTTGTCAGCTAGATAGACAGTGTAGTTTTGAACTCATGCTTTTGTGCAAAACTCAAGAACTCATGTCCTTGTGCAAGTTATAAGTCCTTATCAGACTCATTTTTTATTATCCTTTACATCTCTATACCTCAATAACTATACATTGCAAAAAAGATTTCCAATATTATCTGAGATGGAGTGTCCCCAAAGCATGCTGCTTTCACTGTACTTCACTTAGGGGCTGATGTGCTGTATTGGGTCTGTCCCAAATATTACAGTATGATCATTGCTTTCATCATGTTTTCAAGTGGTGGGCAGCATGAATTTGTAAAACTATTCTCACTGATGTTTGGGGCTCTGTGTTGCATCAGGATTTTCATTAGTAATGACCCCTGCTTATGTGATGATATAACTTTCCCGCATATTGTTGGCTGATGCACATTTTCTCCTGTTGCAGCCATTCAGTTCAGTAGCTATTAAAACCATGACATTGATGAGTCTAATAAGAGTCAGCTGGGTTTTATAACCCATGGCAACTGCAGGCTGGTGATCAAGGCTGCAACCCAAGTCTGTGCCAACGCTTCACCTCCTGCTGGTCATGGCAGTAATATACTCTAAATCCATATTCTTTAGTAATAATATGTCATATGAAATGCATTTTAACATTAAATATTTTAATCTTAAATACCCCTGACTTAGGCCTGTTTATGACAGACATAAGCATATATAGTACATGAATATTATATGCCTAGAGTGAATTGTATGCTTTGTCATGTGGAGTATGGATACCAAGGTCATTATCCATTGTAAACTTGCAGGGAACACTTTAGTCTGTGACTAAAATAACATAATAAATACAAAAATAAAGTAATATTGCAGTACTGAATTTTTAATTGGGCTTTCCGCATAACGTAAAGACTTTTTGGACCTCAACCAAAATTTCAACCCCAATGATTAGCCTCCCACAGTACAGATGCTCTTCTGCATAAAAATGAGATATGTTCTAGAATACCTTGAAATTAGGGATGCAAATTATCGAGTAATTCATTAATCGATAGTTGTTTCATCTTATCGATCGATGATCGATTAATTGCTAA
>JAABNY020000025.1:8429953-8440013 GCA_015164015.2 Brevimyrus niger | reverse complement strand
AATACTGGCCATAATGAAATGATAATAGGTTTATAATAGGTTTACAGACACTTGCATATTATTTCTCTCCAACAGTTTTCACATATTCATCCATCTGAAATAGAATAACAGAAAATACATTTTAGCGTTACGATCTAATTTACAAAGAGTGGCAAGGCAAAATTAGCAGTCTGACATGAACCAAGTTAATTTTGCTAGTTCTATTAAGATTAAGTAAAAAAGATGATCATGGCTCGAAATTGCGACCGTTTTGGTCGCATATGCACCCAAAATTTTATCTGCGCGACCTCAAAATATATTTGGAAGCATTTGTGCGAGTGAGAAATTGTGGTGCGACTTGTTTTCACTTCTTTACAAAACTTTCGCTAGCCTAACTACTGTCCAGAGTGCTGTGAGCTGATACAATGACAGTTTCGTCATTTTCTCCAACATTACATAACTAATTAAACTCGATCTGTACATTCTTAACTAATGCAGAATTTAGTTTCAAAAGGCATATTATTACAAAAGAAAAGCTTCTAAATTATCCTAATTACCCTTGGTGTGGCGCTTAGAAAATGGCCGTCGATCGTGCTTCAAGCCTCCTTTAGCCTGATCTGAGCTCAGACATTCCTGCCTGCATCAATCCATTTACAGGATTAAAGGAATTACATGTTCGTAGTAAATTAATATCGTACGAAATGTACCTTACAAGCAGAGCGGGAAATTTATGTGGATGTGCTGACAAAATCACATTAGTTAAGTAAACTCCGATGTATCAAAACTGTATCTAACACAGTAAATCATTAATAATAAACAAAGTAGATTTAACATATACAAAAGCAATATTTAAGAAATTTACATTATCCTTTACAAGCTTCTTGCGATGACGATGTCACACGCACTTTCCCGTCCACTGAGCAAGAAATCGGTCGTGAGGCGGATCTCAGTTTAACTGACCAAAAGCGTACAATTTGTATATATATATAATATGCTGTGGCTGAATTACAGTCTGCAATACACACTTGGCTTCATTGGATTTCACACACATAAAAGAAAAGCTAACTTTTATGCACAAGCTACGTTTGATACTTTTTCTCTATGTCTAAATGTTCACTCCTCGCAAATGTCTAACTTACATTTTACAATGCAGGGACTGTAACTAGAGATATACTAGTTATAAATACAGTAATCATTACTTTAGGCAGAATAAGTTCATTGTGGTTTCCAAGCTCATTAATGTTAACGTTATCGGTCTTCCACTGATAGTGGCATTAGCTAGCTTTGTGGTTAGCTAGTCTATGATAAGCCATAATTTAGCAATGGATAATGTCATACTGCAATTTGTAAAACATACATTTTCAATATAACAGGCCAAGGAGAGATGATATGTCTCACTGCTATAACTGTCATGCTATTAAAGAAATACTTCAGTCTCATTGTCAAATGTTAAAAGGACAGTCAGTCAACTACACTGTAAAAATGTAATATAAGTACTAGCCAATTCTGCTTCACTCTCAGCTTATTTAACAGCAGCAAAACTGGAAATGATAGTCACAAATTTTGTCATGCTCATTTGAGTTAAGAGAACTGATGGGGATGTTCTTTTAATTGTTATTCAAGCAATGTATGTCTCGTGACCAACTCACCATAAACACACTTCACAGATGATCGCACTCATGGATAACCGGGTCGGGCAGAGAGAACCAAAGTTGCAGGATGTGTGGCGCGTTATACATGAGTGTTGCCAAAAGGGATGGTGTGGAGTGCTCTCTGGTGGATAAACTATACAGCGCCAACACTCATGACATGGTTGAACGGTGTTTCGTCTGTTTTTATTTTATTTTTTAAATATTCATTTATCGGCCAATATAAATGTTAATACCGATAGTTTGGAAAATGCCCAATATCAACTGATAATATCAGCCCGCCGATAAATCTGTCAGGCTCTAATCTCCACTGGGACTGGGGGCATGGGAGTAGGGTGTAGGGGATCAGGGATGTCCTTGGGGAAGGGATCTGGGGACTGAGCAGGAACCTGAGGGGATGAAGCAGGAACCACGGGGGACAGCACATCAGACGCTGGCTCAGAAACCACGATCGACTAGGCAGGGACCTCAGGCGATGAAGCAGGAGGCGCAGGGACCTTTGGCAACGAAGCAGGAGGTGCTGCATCCTCCACCAGTCTCGCAGGAACCTCTAGAGGCAGAGCTAGAGCCACAGGCACGAGAACCACTGGGGGGTGGAGTCGGGGTTTTTGCCCCAGTAGCAGGTGCCGTCTGCTTCCAGAACCGGGGAACCCGCAGGATAGTGTCCCAAATGGACTTGGCCCCTTTAAGGGCCAGGCGCATCCCAGAAAAAGGGCGCGCTGCTGATGTGGGCAGCAAATTGGCGGGCAGATGGTTGGGGCAGGCGGTAGCAGGAGCGAACACTCCTTTGTACTATTTAGAATCAGCATGCAGCATTAATGCAAAAGCGCCAGAGGTAAATTTTATACTGATTTTTAAACATATACTAGATAACAAAATACGTCTTACAAACAATGAATTCACATATTAAATGCTTTGTCTGAAAGATTTTTTTCTGAGATATAGTATAGCATTTCCATTCTCAGTTGATCACTAACAGCTCTTCTTATATAATGTATGACTTTTGTTATGATTATGTGCTCTGAGTTGCCTAGCCCTTTCTAGATTTTGCTTGCTTTCATATTGTATATTTGGTTTTTATCGTTCATTGGTTATGTTAGTCCCCAACCCTATTAAATGGCAGAACAAGGATGCCTTTTGTTTTTCACTCTTTTGCTACATTTTTTTGGGTTGGGTTCTTCCCTGACTTATTTTATTTTGTGTAAGATTTAGTGAATATAGGTAGATTTGAGTTTTTCTTGTTTGGTTTGGGGATGAAATCAACTTCCAGTACTGGAAGAATTTTATGTTGTATACCTCTGCTGTAAATAGAACTCATGGCAAAGAAAATTTACCTAGGTCTTTACCATATATGACTACATATATGTCACAACTCAACTAACACTTACTAATAATTTCAGGCTAAGAGTGATAAAAGGTTATCCACATGTTCTCCAAGGTTTTTCGACAGTGCTGATCAATTCATAGAACCTTACTATTAGCTAATTTGGTCAGCCACCCATAATGTATGTGTCCTGTTTTACTAAAAATGAATTCAGAATGATTTAATATTAATCATGCATGAAATGGGGTAAAGCAAAAAAGCAGAATGTAACTGGGAGCTTATTTGCATTCCTTGGTTGGTGTGGACGTATAAAACGTTTAAGTATTTGCATTTATTGCATAAGAATTAGTATCTAACTTTATTTTTTTCCCTCAATGTTTTGCTAGGATGTTTTGGAAGGAGGTAATCTACGTGCCCCTTTACAGGAGCTTCACCAGATGATCTTGACACCCATAAAGGCTTGCAGGAACTTGGAGCCAGGACAACACTCCTTGCTTAGTGCTGATGGAAAGGAAAATGTCCCAAGTTCACACTTAAGTGGAAATGAAGCCGAATCGGGTGTTTCAGCCAATGCAGAAGATGACATCCCTGCCCAGTTTACTCGTGTAATGGGCAAAGGTACAATAATCTTGTGGATATAGGGGTATGTAGGTCGGAATGTGTCTTAGAATAATGGATCTTATGTCAACAAGTAAATGGAAAAGTATGATCAAAACTTAGATTTACATGTATGCTAAGGAAACCTGGAGTGAAATTATTCATAATAAACATGCTAAATGCTATGTGTAGCAGGACTGTACACTATTCAGAATTGAATTGAGAATGGTCTTGAAATTCCAATTCAGCTCATGTATTTGAATTGAATTTGAATTGTGGTTAAAACCAGGATGTAGAATTTCAATGCAAATTGGAAATTAAGGATATAGAATTAAAATAGAAATAAATTCAAGCTAACTTATATGCACTGTTTATATATTTATATGTTTACATAATTAATATAAATTACATATATCTTTATATGTTAATAATAATATGTAAATTACATATATTTTAACATATATGTTAACGTGTTAATATGCACAGCATATTCCGGATTATTGTTCTAAAAATGTTGTATTATTGAGAATGAAAAAATGCAACATTTGAAGTGTCACCTATGAAAGAAATTATTTAGCTCTAATTTTGTATACCACAATGATTCTCTCATAGGAAATGAAATACATTGGTAATAGATGTAATAATAGTGCTGTGTCGATAAAATCGGTTCTCTGATTTTTAATTGATTTTTAAAGATTGATTCGTACATCCAAAGATCGATTTTACACTTCCACATATTCTGCCCTTTTTACAGCTAAAATATGGGGGGAAAGTCCAGACGGGCATTTTGAGGCTTAGGTGTTAAAGGGGTAATATCTTTAATCACGAGCATCGTGAATTCAATGAAGCACAGTAGGTGATGTTAAAGTTCACTGGGGAAAACTGTATTAACAACATGGCGTCGGGCACTAGCGTTGCTTTGTAAATGTCCGTAATTTTAAAAGTTGCGGTCTGGCAGCATTTTTTGTTCAGAACAGACAAACAGACAGATGCTCTTGACAAAAGCAAAGCAATTTGCTTTCCCTCTGCAGTCTAGAGGTAGGGAACACACTTTCAAAGACTGGGGCATGGTCACACATTTCATTCAATATCATAAACTTAATTCATGGCAAATAAATAATTTCTTATATATTTGTTTAGACATTAAAATCATCTTTATCTTATGTATTTTGTAAATACGTCAGATTTATGTCAAGTTTGTAATTTGACATCAAAGGATAGACATTGCAAAATGCAGTTTGGAACAATTGTGGACACATTATAAAAGTACATAGTAAGCATTGCTAGCAGTTTGTTTTGATCCCAGATATCTGTTCAGCAAAATCTTGGCTACATGAAGATGACTAAATTGTGAAATTGCAACACTCAGTTGGATAAATAAATAAGAAAAACCGAACTCATGTCACTATCTCTGGCTCGTTTCATTGAATATGTAGGAACTTCCATGTGTATGAATGAGCCATTGTCACCTGGCCACATTCCTACCCCCCTTTTATACCGCTGATGGGGACGTATCTGGATCCCGTTTCACCGTTGCGCTGTTAATCAAATTACCATGCCAGTGCGATTTGAATGCGCGCTAATGCGGTTATTTAGAATATGAATAGCGATCTTCGGGTGTCAGTGGTACTACACACCTCGATGCAGAACATAATTTTAAAAACTTAAATACTTCTGACAATGGATGTTTTGAAAAGAAGACCGATTATGGATTTAGTCAGCGTTTTTTTTCATGTTTCCCTAATAAGGATTGGTCCTTACAGCCATCATTAACTATCAATACTTCATTAATTTGTCATTGAATGTCAATATGATACTAGGATTAATATGTTGCACAACTACACCGTCAAGTAATTAAGGTAACAGCTAAAAAACTGTTTTAATAACACTGACCCTAATCAACAACAGATTGGATCAAATCGTGATTCTACTCTAAATCTTGAGAATCGGAATCAAATCAATTCTTGAAATTTGAATCAATACCCAGCACTAGTAATAGATATGAGATACCTACGGCTGTGTAACCCCATATGTGGCAGGACTCGATTTCCTGTGTTATGACACATTAATTTCATGATCATAATGAAAACAAAAGTAAACTTGCCATGCTTCTCTTGTTCCCAAGTTTGCACACAGCTACTTGTCTCCAGACCAGATGAAGAGAACATCAGTTCCTATCTGCAACTAATTGATAAGTGTTTGACCCATGAGGTAAGCATGACCCTGTTACTGCTGTGCTGTATTGTACTTTTCATCATTTACTGTTAAGAAAAACTGAGCTTTTTTTTCCTATTCAGTTAATAGGAATATGTTAATGTCTGTGTAATGCATGATTTTTGACCTTGTGTAACCTGTTCATAGCCTTCATTTTGATCGCCACACCATGGTTAAATGATCACTCCGCAACTCTGTGTTAATATTCAGTCTTATGTTGAGTTATGCCTTTTGAGTCACGTCTGATCGCATTTATACCCGAGGACCATAGTAGGATGTTAGCAGGTGTATCACTTAGTGTAACAGATTCAGGAGAATGGCCAGTGCTGCCAGCCATACAAATTTAAATGCAAGTCAATGTATAACTTAAATTCCTCCTTCCTCATGGAAATCTATTTTAAATTGACCAATACTGTTGGAAACAATTTCAATTTATTCCTAAATATAAGCACATGAAATTGCTTAATGAACTCTCTTCCTTTCTGTAGAAAAACAGCATCTGAACCCTCATTCATTGCTACACATAACTCATTTTCCCATTTACCTAGAGACATGCAAACATAATTTCCATTGAGGTTTATGATGGAAATACAGAAAAAAAAATCCAGGTAATTGTAATTAATTAGCCGTGATGTGTGAGTTATTTATGTTAAAACACTGCCATTCTTGTTAGCTTTATGCTGAACCACATTTCCACCCTGTGCAATTCCAAGTTTGACAGTGATAACAATGACAGGCTGGTTAGGTAGTATTTATTTTAGAGCCTTTCAGTCAGATATGACTATCTTGGGGAAAAATGCAATGGAATGGCTTTACTCTTTATAAAATCTTGAATGGAAAGTCTCAGTTATCTGTCACCTTTTGGCTGACACTTATTTTCCAGGCTTTTTCGGAGACACTGAAAAAGAGACTCTTGTCCTGGAAGCAACAGGTGCAGAAGTTGTTCCGTTCCTTTCCAAGAAAAACTCTCCTGGACATAGCAGGATATCGGCAGCAGAGAAGGTAGCCCCATCAAACCAAAACTCCAAACCATATATAAACACCTTAATAGATATAAAATAAAACAAAGATCCAGCTTCATTCTTGATCGCTTAAAACTTAAACTTAAAACCAGGTTGTGGTTGCCATGACAGTGTCTTGATGATGTCTATTACCATTGTCTTTTTTCATTTGCTAGTCGTGCATTTGGCCAGTCTAGCTCCCTCCCAACTGCCAGTTGTGTTGGGGGAGGCCTGTCAGCACGGAGAAGCTTGCGCCAGTTCCACTTGCCATCGCGAAGTCTGCCTGGAGC
The DNA here is from genome assembly GCA_015164015.2 of Brevimyrus niger. Classification (NCBI taxonomy): domain Eukaryota; kingdom Metazoa; phylum Chordata; class Actinopteri; order Osteoglossiformes; family Mormyridae; genus Brevimyrus; species Brevimyrus niger. The sequence continues at coordinate 8,432,959 of JAABNY020000025.1, read as the reverse complement.
AAGGTTGGGGCTGCTGAGCACCTCGGGCATTTTGGGACCAACTCCACGTGCTGCCAGCAGCACCCCGAATAGCCTGAAACAAGGCAGGCAGGTGTGTCTCTCCACATGATCAAATGTAGGATCTATTCTATTCTAATGAATATATAGGTGGCTTTAAAAATATCATAGCAGCTCCTGTAGCCCTGCTCAGTGGAATAGCTAAGGATCTAGATTTAGCTTCAATGATACTTGCATCTCTAGTTAGCTGTTTCTGAAAATATGACCAATGGAGGTATCCTTAAGACAAAGTAAAAGCAGTGTCTCATAAAAAGGAAAATGTATCATGTGAAATATCTTTTTAGTGTCCAGTGTATCATCACAAAAAAAACAAAAAAGTGTGGCGGTTCAAAGAATGCCTGACAAAATATTGTGCAAAAACACCACCTCACTTATATTTATTGTTTGAATGAATCATTATGGAATATGACATGCTTTTACCTACCAACCAGTAAAGCAGTGCCTGTCCTAGCCTTTCCAGTTATCTGCATTCTCAACCCAAAAATGACTAACATCCATTAACCACTCGGAACATAAGAACATGAGGAGGCCATTCAGCCCATCAAGTTGTTTGGGGGGAATTCAATTAATAGCTCAAAGTTGTCAAAATATTTTCTAGCTCTGACTTAAATGAACCCAAGGTTTTAGTTTGCACTACATTAACAGGAACACTATTCCATCCTCTAACTACACACTGTGTAAAGAAGTGCTTTCTGAAATTCATTTTAAAATGTTCTCCCGCTAATTTCTACTTATGGCCGCAAGTACTAGTATTTAAACTAATATTGAAGTAGCCATTTGGCTGAACAGCATCCAGACCTGTTAGAATCTTATATACCTGGATCATGTCTCCCCTTAGTCTCCTTTGCTTGAGGCTAAACAGATTCAGCTCAGCTAACGTCTTCTCATAAGACATTCGTCTAAGACCAGGAATCATTCTTGTAGCCCTACGCTGCACCCTTTCCAAGGCAGCAATGTCCTTTTAAGGTATGGTGACCAAACTTGTACACAATATTCTAGGTGGAGACTTACCAAGGAATTGTATTATCATAGCATCACCTCCCTTAACTGAAATGTAGGGTTACCAACCCGCCTGAATTGTCCAGGACATACCACAATATGGGTGATTTTGATTTGTCCCTTCAGTGAAGGGGGATTTCTCCTGGACAATTCAGGACAGTTGGCAGCCCTACTTAAATGCCACCCACCTAGAGATGTAACCCAACATCCTATTGGCCATTTTTATTGCTTCCCCACACTGGCGAGAGTGGGACATGGAAGCATCAACATACACACCAAGGTCATTCTCATAAACAGCTACCTTTATTTCAGTGGAACCCATAAAATACCTCTACATATTTCTGCTCCCTGCATGGATTACCTTACATTTATCCATGTTAAATTTCATCTGCCAGGTATCAGCCTAGTTGCTAATTAAATCAAGATCCTGTTGTAGCCTCTGTGCTGCTGATTTAGTATCTGCTGCACCACTCACTTTCGTGTCCTCTGCAAATTTAACCAGTTTACTTTATGGTGTCTGTATCATTATTGTAAATTAGGAACAATAAAGGTTCTAAAATTGAACCCTGCTGTACCCCACTATGAACGCAGGCCCAATGTGACATTGTGCCTCTAATAACTACTTGCTGCTTCCTGTCTGTTAACCAGTTTTCAATCCAAGCTGCTACAGTCCCTAAAATCTCTCATCCAGTTTACAAAGTTCTCCCAAAAATTTCCAACTATGAGTTCTTGTATTTCAACTAATATTGAAATAACTATTTGTTTAAACAACATCCATACCTTTTAAAATCTTATATATCTGGATGTCTTATCTTATCTTAGTATCATTTGCTTGAGGCTGAAAAGATTCAGCTCAGCTAACCTCTTCTCAAAAGACATTCCTTTAAGACCAGGAATCATGCTTATAGCCCTATGTTTTAAGATAAGGTGAAAGGTGACCAAACCTGCACATAATATTCTAATTGGGGTCTTACCAAGGAATTCTATAATCTTAGCATCACCTCCCTTGACTTAAACTGCAAATACCTAGAGTTGTAACCCAACATCCCATTGGCCTTATTAAATGCTTCCTCACACTGGCGAGAGTGGGACATGGAAACATCAACATACACGCTAAGGTCTTTCTCATAATCAACTACCTTTATTTCAGTGGATCCCACAAAATATGTTTCTGTTTCTTGCATTGTCTATGTAAAATTTCATCGGCCAAATATCAGCCCAGTCACTAATTAAATATAAATCCTGCTGTAGCCTCTGTGCTGCTAGCTCAGTATCTGCTACACCACCCACCTTGGTGTCATCTGCAAATTTAACCAGTTTGCTGTGTATGTATTGGTGTCAATATCATTAATGTAAAATAGGAATAACAGTAGTCCTAAAACTGAACCCTGCGGTCCACTGTGACATTGTGCCTTTAATAACTACCTGCTGCTTCCTGTCTGTTAACCAGTTTTCACTTTAAGCTTCTACAGTTCTTAAAATCCCTGCCGCTTTGGGCAGAGGACAACATCATATCACATCGTAGGCTTTTTTGAGATCAATTTCTCTTGTAGCTTCCTTAAAGAACACAAGTAAAATTAGTTAAACAGGATCTACCTCTCCTTTCTACTTGGCTATCCCACATAATGTTATTTGAATCCAGGTAATCTACCATTTTTGCTTGGATTATAGCTTTCTTGCTTTTCCAGTTATATAAGCTAAACTAATTGGCCTGTAGTTTAATGGATTACTTCTATCCCCTTTTTTGAATGTGGGCATCATATATTAGCTCACTTCCAATTAGAAGGTACCACACCAGCAGTTAATACGTGCTGAAATAAAATAAAATAAACATAAGTTCAGCAATCAGGCAAGATAAACTCCTGTGTTGGCCTATATACAGTCATGTGAAAAAATTAGGACACCCTTTGAAAGCATGTGGTTTTTTGTAACATTTTTAATAAATGGTTA
>JAABNY020000025.1:8393299-8411918 GCA_015164015.2 Brevimyrus niger | reverse complement strand
ATGCTGTAAAGCGCTTTGAGACGATGTAATGTCGTGATAATGCACTATATAAAAATAAATTTGTTGTTGTTGTTGTTGTTATACTAGCTAAAAATGTGAGGCCCAATAAATTGTACATAACATTACATTGAGAGTATTATTTACGGTGGCCTGTATGTATCAACAAACTGCAAATTCAGAAAATACTTACAAAGTCCAAAAACAAGCTAGATAGAAAGAAAACATTTACAAATTCCAAAAACATGCAACAAACTAGTAAATGCATTGTAACTGAGAGACTTGGTGCATGGGGTTATTTTTGTAGCAAAGTTATTTGCAAATATGTATGGAGAGTTGCACGACTATCTCTGTCCATGTGTGCATAATCATATTTGTAAGTGTATAAAAGAATTTAAAAATAAATACTGAGATTTGCAAATATGTACAGGAACCTGTGAATGTGTATTTAGATTCCATGTGCGTAATTAGATTCATAAACCTATAAAAGAATCTTAAAATGCGTAATGAGATTTGCAAGTGTTCAAAGTGTAGCTTTGTACATGCGTAGCCAGATCTGTAAATGCATGCATAGTTCTGTGAATTTATAAGCAAATCTGTAAATGCGTACATTGGTATTAATGACTAAAAGGTCCAAGAGCTGTAAATACAGACAAGTCGTCAGTCACAACTCAGTTGTCTTTTTACATGTGATTTTTGCTAAACCCCTGCATGCAGGTCTGCATGTGTGTGTGGAGATTTGTCTGGGTTAGGAGGTTTTGAGGACTTAGCGCTGTTCCACTGACAAGCTGGAGGGCTTAAGTGTCGAGCGCCGTCGGGTATAAACCATGAGACAGAATCTCTCATGACGGAATGCTGAATACGTCTGAATTAAATTTATATAATATGTTGAATTATATGTCTGACATGGAACAAACTAAGTTAAAATGAGCAAAGTAGTCACAGCCAGAGTAAAACTTCATTTTTACCCAGGATTTCTTACAGTATGTCCTCATTTATACACCTGCACAAAGCGGTTTTGCTAGTCATACCAACATATTGCTCATTTTCATGCCATGCTCACGCATTGTAAGAATAGTTAATGATTTTGCACCCGCTTTACGCTACTAGGAGTGATGTTTCCTAAATGAGTTGTGTCCCGGCACATTGTCAGCACTTTGCTATTTTGAGTGATTTCAGTTTGACCAACGAAAACTACATCCAAAGTCTGTGGCACAATGTTGAACAGTATTTAAGTGGCACCTTTTAGAAATATGTGGCTGCACAATGCTTGTTATTAATACAGATACACTAACGAAGTGCACTAAAGGTTTTTGATGTTTTATAGTAAACACAAGAAAACAAGGACACACTCACTGCTACCGCAACCTGCACCTTTTCACCTTACGCACAAGCATGTCCGTTTCCTCGGGCGGAAAGTGATTTGGCTTACCAGTCAAACGCAACATTGTGATAGCAATCATAGTAGAATGATCACTTGTCACTGCCTTTTAAAGGTGAGGTGATGCACCATTCCTATTGGCTCACTGCTTATTACGTCCAAAACATGAATCTGAATAATTAAGAGAGTTAGGTTTTTCTCCCATTAAAATTGTGAAATTGATTTGGACACGCCAATAATTGTTATTTCCACTTAGACACAATGGGGAGACTTATAAGGATGGCACATGACGTCACATGTAGCAGGGTGTGCAGGATACCTTGATAGATTGAGGTCTCCAGGCAGCACCCCCCAGGAGGAGTAGGGAAATAAAGTGTGCAATTAGTCAAAGTAGGGGAGACTATAGACAGTGCTAACAGGTGAGTGCAATATGAAGTGCAATGTGCAAGATCCGGCAGATATGGCTATGGCACCATAAGCAGGAGGGAGAGGCAAGTTGGAATGTAGGCATGGGGAGTCTCTGAAATGTCAGCACTCCAATCCCACAAGCGATTGTGAAGCTAGAGTGACAGCAATGTCAACTCAGTTTATCCAAAGCCAATGGCACCGATCCCCACCCAGCTCTATACCTTACACTATATGGGAGGAGGAGTTAGCTAGAGCTAGAACTAGTGTCCCTATAAGCTAAACTAAACAGGTGTGCTTTTAGTCTAGACTTGAATATTGAGAGTGAGCATGAAACCTGCACATCCGCTGGAAGACCATTCCACAGCTGAAGAGCTCTATAGGAGAACGCTCTGCAGCCTGCCGTAGCTCTTTTTACCCTAGATATTAACAGATATCCTGCGCCTTGAGAACAAATCAAGCGCGGAGGGTTGTACCTGTATGAGGTCAGCAGATCACTAAGGTATTCTGGTGCAAGGCCATTCAGTGCTTCTTAGCAGTATTTTATAGTCAATCCGAGACTTAACTGGAAAGACATGTTCTTAATGTTAACGTTCATCCTCTGAATGTGTTAGTGTTCTATAAAATGATCAGATGCAAACAATTTAAAAAGTCAGTATGTTTAAAAAAAATTAGGTGTGTTATTTTATTAGCTGACTTAGCTATGGTTATAACATTAGTATATGACAAAGTGAACAGTCGTTGTAACACCATCATTTATACGTGTTTTATAAATTTGCAGTGTGATGACACTTATGGGCCACCATAATTATTACATCATATTAATATTCACTTACTTCCTTGGAGGCATGGTGCAATATTATGGCGTATTTGTTGCTTTATGCCAGCACTGTACTGTAGACAGTCTATTGATGCAAATGTTGATGTGAAACTGATATGTCAGTCAATGTGTGTAAATGTGTAGATTAATTCAGGCTTGACACAGAAGAATTGTCATTGTACTTCGGTACAATGACAATAAACTATCTATCTAGGCTTTGCAAAACCCCTCTTAAAGTCAACCCAGTAACCATTTAATACACCCTTATGTATTTTTTTTTACTGTACCACTACCCCTCCTCAGATGGTTAATCAATGCCTTATTGAATTTTTTTAATGCTAATCAAATTAATTAATTGAGATGGATGTGAAATGTAAGAAATACATGGAATGGCCGGGGTGCCCCTGAGGAGAGGTTTAGGAACTGAAGCAGTGTTGTTCTAGGTTTTTGTTTTGTTACTCTTGATTTTCATATATTCTAATGTTAAATTGTGTTTTTTTTTTTTTTGCTCTGAGCACATATACCTTACTCAGATAAACAGCTTTAAATGTTTCCTTTGACTGCCTAAGACTTTTGCACAGTATTGTGTATTTGTGTCCAAAGTGACAGTTTTACTCAAACAATACTATTGGATTTCATGCTGGACAAATTCAGGTTGAGTAACCTCCTGGTTCAAGACTTGGGAAGGGCTTGGTATTATATCTTTTGGAATCATAAGGCCCAATCATATAGGTCTATGACTAAATCAGCTACACAACCAGTACAAGATTATTGTATTTTCAATGTGTTTATACTGTAAAATCCAGAAACTATGTGCACTACCTCATTGTGATTCCATATTTGAAATCGACTTCTGCACCAGAGTAAGCATCTGTTTGGAAATGCTCATGACTAATAGGCCACTAACTTACTATCTGATGAGAGAAAGAAAATACCTTAACGCATCTTCAAGTCTAACAGTCTTTACCAATAAGCAATTGGTGTGGTTTGTATTGTCTCTTGTTTCCTCTTTGTTTCTTTGAATGACATATTATTCTTAGTGAATACAATGCATTTCAAAGATTTTTCCCTATCAGTAATCAATTATTTCAGATGAGAATAACATGTACAGTAAAACCTCAGATTGCGAGCATAGTTCATTCCAGAAACGTGCTTGTAATCCAAAGCACTCATATACCAAGGCGAATTTTCCTATTAAAAGTAATGGAACCTCAAATGATTCATTCCACAACCTAAAATATTCATATGAAAATGATTAGTACAAAATATAAAGCAAAAATAAATAAATAAAGTAACCTGCATTTTACCTTTGAAAAGAATTGTGGATGGTGTGAGGGAGAGAGAAGAGGAGGGTTATTTTGTAGGACGACTTTCACTATAACGAATGGAATCACTGCTATCAGTTGGCTCACTGGAATCTTTTTTTTTTGTGCGACTTTGACAAGGAACCTATCCAATGGCAGCTACTTTTGCCTCCTTTTCGATTTTGCAGAAATATGGACATTGCATTGTCATTAAACAGATTCATTGCTCGCACTGCTACGCCCTTATTCGGGTGCTGCTTTTCTACTAAATTCTGACTATATGAGTGAGGCACGCTGACTAAGATTGAGCATGGGACAAGATTATCCACAATCCTGCAGTGAGAGACAGAGATAGAGAAGAACCATCGGCTCAGTTGTGATTATGTGATGCTAGGCAGACAAAGTGTATACGGTACATAATACTCGTATTGCAAGGCCTCGCTCGTTTATTAAGTTAGTCTTAATTTAAAAAATTTGCTCATCTTGCAAAACACTTGCAAACCAAGTTACTCACAATCCAAGGTTTTACTATACGTTTTTATAGCAATCCTGTTGGAAAAACTAACCAATTTTTTATGTTTAAATTGCAGAGAACTGCACAATCCACTTATTAAAAAGGGAGAATAACAAAATATTTGAGTTCCTGTGTGAGTTTTTCTTTGAATAATTAGCTTTCCCTTTGCCAGGCAAGGAAAGATATGCAGGGCCTCTCAGTTCTCAGTGTGCAGTGCTGGACAAGTGCAGCTTTGTGTGATGGCTACTTGAGCAGGAGTGCAGAGCAGAGGGATATAAGCAGAGCTGCAGTGTGTGTAGGAATGCCAGACCAGATGCTGTTTCTCTACGCTGCCCCAGACCACTCCCAACAGACTCGGCAGTGTGCTGTTATTGCCTCCACCCTCACAAATCCTCAATTCCTACCAGACTCTCTCCTAATTCCTGCCTGTCTTTTCCCAGGGTAGATTTTTCCAGTACTTATAGATAATTTGCTATTCACACTTTGTTATGGATACTGAGTGGAACTGAAAAATAATGTGTAGAAATATTTTTGTGGTAATGAAATGCAGTGCATGATACTTCAATTTTCCTATATAACTATATATGTACACTCAACATATGGTCTGTAAAGGGTATCAGAATTTAGAGTCCTTGAATACAAGACTATAATATAATTAAGCAGTAATGTTTTTGTTTAAGCATAATTTTTTGTTTCAACACAATTGGAAACAATTAAACATATATAGTACAATATGTATTTTAATCACAATTCTTCTTATGTTGCAACTTCATTTCTACCTATATGTGTCTGTTTGTAGATGGCGTCGACCGAACATCAACAATCTGAGTGTGGAGAGAGAAAATCTTGGAGAAAATGAGCTGCCTATGCATTGAGTGAAAGGTTCTACTCCAGACCTGGGCCTACCTGCCACCTTTTCCTCTAACTAGGAGCCAACTGCCCTGGTGGATGGCAAGGTGCCATTTCACTGCCCTATATATTTTTTGTGAACAAAAATGATATGTTTACAAACAAGATATTTTTTTAGACGAAGGTATAACAGAAAATAGTCTCTGTCCAAGGGACTGGATGGTGAAAAATATACTGAAACTACAGCTACTGGTATATTTAGGAGTCTGCGGCTATAGTGTGTAAATTTTGTAGCAGACATTATCTCAAATGATTGGCTTTTTTCCAGAGAGACAAAAGGTTCATAGAGGTTAAGTTTTACGATAAAAGTGCACCGTTTTACATTTAGCTAGCAGCTAATGCCCACTTCAAAATCACCAGCAAACTAACAAGTTAATAATGTTTGCTTTGTCGGTTGGTTATTTGGTTTTTAAACAAAGGAAAAAACATTTATTGTTTACATGAAATGTTATGTCTAAGGATATGGAGTAATATGAGCTTTTATAGCTTTCAGGTGTGAATGCTACCGTTTCTACATGATCTTTATTTTATTTCCATATTGTAGCATTCAGCATAGTTAATTATTTTGCTTACCTGTAGTGAATCTGAGAAAGTATGTGTATGTCTGTTGTGTGGATTCAGGCTAATTGAGTACAAGGAGAACCAAGACAAAGGAGTGAGAATGAAAGGTTTGTGAGAATGGAGTTCAGTGCATAATGTGCTGGAAGAAAAGTTGTGGGGAAAAAGAAAGTTTATTCAGACAATGTTACGTGAGGCAATCACATTGTCATGGCTCAGTTTCAGAGAAAAAGAGACATGAATTTTAGAAGGAAATATTGAACTCAAAAGTTACAAGAATGTCAAACAGGTAGCAAAAGCAACAATAAGATTAATATGTGATTTTCATTCCCATTTGCTAGCATTTGCAAATGGTAAATTGCACTGTGTTTTGTGTATGGTTATGTAATACTTAAGTTGTAAAAGTTGTGCATGTTGTGCTAAATAGTGTCTTATGTTGGATAAACTGGTAAATATTAAAAACTGATATTTTGCTTGTCCTAGGATTGTGGGTGTTTAGGTAGATAAGTGTAAAGTAAAAATAGGTTTAAATTGATTTTATGCATGACTGTTAATGGTCTAATAAGCAGGAGAAAGATACCAGATTCATATGTTCATCTTTAAAATATAAGGAAAGGTAAGATTTACTGAAGAATAAATTAATGAAGTGGTTAAATGGAAAATTATATATATTCCTTTCTATATAAAATCCTTTAGCAAGTAAACAAAAGCATTAAGATAAATATTTCCAGTCACAGAAGCCTTCTTCAATAGTTTTTAGTACCATCTAGTGGTCATATTTAGGATAGTTTCCTTCTGGTGGTCAAATTTTACAGATTTCCAAAACGTTTCCCTTTAACTTAATTTTCAACCTATATGTACTTGTCTAATTCAGACTTTGTCTTAAATTAATTTTATATGACACTGTGGCATTTGTTTTTGTATTAATCTTGGTTTTAAAAATACAGTTTCCTATATCCCAGTTTTCACTGTAGACAAATGAGTTTCCATTTACTGGAAATGGATAGTGTATTTAGTTCACATAAGGGTTGTATGGGGTTTCTCAATTCAAAGCCTTTTTTGACAGTAAGCCTGCTATTACTATCCCAGAAACCACAAACAACGAGGTAGGGTACAAAAACATAGGTCACCCAGCAATCGTCATAAACCCGGAGTAATGCTAGGGTGCTTTTCCACTGCACAAAGTGATGTACTTTTGGTACTTTTGCTTTTCCCTTGACTTCCGGTCAAGTACCAGTACCAGTGTTCCAGTACTGAAAGTGTCAAACCAGCTGGGGTACTTCTTTGGCTGTTCGGTACTTTGGTGTGGGACTTGAAATACTTTCTTTGTCAATTAGTTATGCAAATAGTCTGCCCCTGACACACAATACAACCCCCTCTTGACAACAGACAACAGTTCTGCAAACTCAGAAAATAATGATTAAGTTAAAAAGGCGAATCGGTTGTAAGAAAATATGCATCAAAAAGATCTGGATGAGATATGGAGCATGCATTGATTACAGTGCATTGCCACACCCATCACATGACAAACCATCTCAGGGATAAGAACCTGAGTGTAGCCATGCAGTGGGGAATACCTCAGCACCACACTAATTTGAATGGACCAGCATGAGTGTTTTTTTTTCCAGTGGCTGGAGTGCCTATGCTGCTGGATTTAGATTAACATCAGGATGAAGCAATTGCAGGTTAAAGGTCTTGTTCAAGGGCCCACCAAAGTAGAATCACTCCAGGCATTCATGGGATTTGAACCAGCAACCTTACAGTTGTTAGCACAGACCTATAGCCTCGGAGCCACCACTCCAGTTTAGACAGCATGACAAGAAATTAAAAAGTATTTTGTTGAATATACTAATACAGTGCCCATATAGCATGTTGTCCTAGCGATGTGATTTTGTTGTAATAAATATTGGGGTATTTATAAAACAAAAAAGGAGTTCATAAATTTCTCACAAACCCATCTTCAAGTGATGTAAATGGCAAGGATGAGAATTAAGTTTGTCTCGGAGAACACATGCAGCGCTCATGTAAAAGCAGCAGATGTAAATCTAAACTATTAACTCTCTTACTTCTTTTAAATATATAGGAATCTATAAAAGGAATAATAATAAAAATTGAAAAGCTTGGGTTTTTTTCCCTGAGCATCAGAGTACAAATATTTTAACAAAACTTTAACCCCCTTAATGTCTGTACAGAACTGAAAGTAAGAAAAAACCTTATTTAGCAATGTATGAATTCTATGTGCATGACATGCGATGTCAGTAATAATATTGCAAGCTGCCAAGCCATATAATATACTATAGCCATTCTTCACATTCAATTTAAAATACCCCGCCTTGAGCTGTGATATCCTTCGGCACTGGTACCAATTTTTACGGCAGTTAAACCAACACCTTGAAGTACCATACAATTTGGTATGATTGAAACTATTTCTTTTAAACCACAACTTTAAATAAAGATGGAACTGGGAATGTCCAAACACAGCCAGGGTACCTACATTACCCAATGAGCCACCATACCTTAATTTCCTGTTTTTTTCCACACTCGTCTTTGTTTTTGCTCATAATAAAAAAAAAGATTATCAGGACATGCAAACAAGCTTGTCAAAAAAGATATTATAAAAATCAAACCTTGGCTGACCTAATTTTAGAGAGATGCAGCTTTTTCAGGAATCATTTAACATTTTCATCCATACAATAATAGAACATTTTCCAAGCCTTTAACCTTGGAAACTAGAAAATATATAAGAACATTAACCAGCTGAAGGTGGAGAAATGCATAGAAATCTAAATTCAGTGTCAGCCTCACAATCATCCTTGAATGTGCATTTCAGTTAGAAAACTTTGCTGTGTGTAAAATTTTCCTTGCATTACCTAAAGCTACATGGTGGTATTAAAAAAAGTATACTGGGTATAATTTTGTAATAAATGTGCATATATGTAAAAAAAATATTTTTATACAGTTTACCTTATAAGGGAAAGCCACATAAAATCTTTCATATAAATAAATACTATTTGCAGATCTCAACAGTTATTGGTTCCTATTTCTCATGATGGAGTGCAATATATATTATTGTATATAATACACACACACAAAAGTTTTGTAACACCCCAATTCTTTTTTTTTTTTTATTATGCAGTTTGATGTTTCATTGCACTCTGAAATGAAACCATAGTGCAAATAAGCAATTGGAGTTAAAGAAGAAATTATGGTATCAATTTGTAGACCAAAATGTATTCTAAGCTTTTGACTGATCAAAGTAGCCACCTTTGGCAGATATAACAGCTGTACACACATGTGGCATTATTTCTTCAATAGAAATCAAATATTTTTCAGGAAGTTCTTCCCATATCTGTTACCCTAAATGTGTGGCCCTTGTAGGTTTGTTTGCTTTCACTTTTTGTCCAGTTCATCCCAAACCAGCTCAATTGGGTTTAAGTCTGGAGACTGTGCTGGCCACACCATGTATTCAAGCTTATCTCTTGTTATTTTTTCCTAAGGTAGTTCTGGCATAGCTTGGACTTATGTTTTGGGTCCTTAGCTTTCTGTAGGATGAACCCCTGACCAACTAGGCGCATACCAGAGGGTATTGCATGGCGCTGCAGTATGCTGTGGTAACCCTTTTGGTTCAGGGTGCCTCCCCCTGTACAAGTCTCCGACCCTGGATCCAGCAAAACCGCCCCAGACCATCACACTTCCTCCTCAATGTTTGACATATGATGCTACACACTGTGTAACCATCCTCTCGCCTACTCGACGGCGTTGCAACTCATCCTGTCAAACTTGCAGCTGAAAGTCTTCTTTTCACAGAAAACTTGCTTACCATGACCACTATTAAGCTGTGCTTAAAGCTGTGGTCCTGTGAGCCACCTGTCACGCAAGCGGTTAACTCAGAAACCTGTCCTCTGATGTAGTTGTGGCTTTGAGTCAGCCAGACCTCTGCCTGTCAGATTTTGCCCCGGTTTCTGAGTGCCTTTTGATGGTGAAGGGAACTCTGCTCACTGACACCTTGACTTTCTTTGCAATTTCTCTGTAGGAAAGACCTACATTTTTAAGTGTTATGATTGTCTCTGATCCATTGTTAATTGCCTTTTTCTCACCATTTTTGTAGCAACACACTACTTACTGCAGGTACAATACTGTTCAACTGATGCTCACAAGGGTATGGTACCACTGTGTGTTCCAACACTGCCTTTTATGCAGACAGAGGGGTTTGTAAGTAATCCAGAAAAATTGGAACACCTGTGGGAATTGGTAGCACCAGCTTTCAAGGCTTGATCAACCTCCATTGCTGCAGAACAGCTTTAAATTGTTAGCCCATTTTGTGTTCCCTGAAAAGGGCCTTTTTGTATAATTCGGAAATATACATTATACATTATTTTTCCGTTTTGGGCAACCTTACCTTTTTTTAACTGGCAGTTCATCACTTACCTTTGTACCATTTCAAGCTATTCATGGACTTGAACAACTTGAATTGAAATTAATTAAACTAGGAAAATTGGGGTGTTCTACAAATTTTGACCAGTTGTGTGTATATTATATTTATGGCTTGCTATTGCTATGGCTGGTGTCCATAAATATAGCTCACATCAACGTGTCAATGATTCTGTTCCAGAAAAAGTATTGAATGCGTATAAATTGATAGTGATATTTAGTGAATTTTTGTGGTTAATTTATATTTGAAGCGAGATGGTAAACAGTTCACCAAAAGTGTTTCTTTCAGTCCTAATATTGACAGAGGTAGCAGGCTTTCAGATGAACCCACATGCTCGTCTATCAACTGTAAAACAAGTCAAATCCACTTGTATATACTGATATCATTTTAAATGTGAAAAAATTACAGAATTTGGAATAGGATTTGTGCCGAATCCTCCAATATAGATATTTTTCCATTGTGTATTCATTGGCATTTTGTATTACTGCCAATATTATTTTGTATATTGCAATATCACTTCAGTTATAAACATAAAACTATGATAAATTCTGCCATTTATATGTGAATAGGAGGGGTCAGTGTGTGCATTTGTATAAAGAATCATGTTTGAGGAAAGAAATTAAAGAAACCATATTTGTCTTGTAGAGATGCATGCACAAAGCTGAGAGGTCATATATATTTAGAATAATAAATGGCAGTGCCTTTTATATTTCTATTTTTATCCAGTATGTCAATATTTTATACTGACTTTAATAACAAATATAAATTACAGCTGTGTTGATGATGCTAGCACAATCATTCATGACAATCAGTATTGTTTGATTGTAGGAAAATTGGACAGCATCTTCTTGCTGCCAAGAAATCAGCTCATTATGATAGCAAACTCTATTGTTACTCTCAGTGTAGAAACGAAATGCCAAGTACACATATGTAAAAATGTCTGGATGGGTGAATGTTTTGAAATGTATTATCACAAAAAATGCACAACAGTGATAACACAACAGTTTATTTACTACTTCAGATACATGTCAGATGATAAATTACAAAGAATGGTTGCCAGTGAAATAATAAAAGGTTCAAATATGGAAATCCTGGTTTCAGATACTGTAAATTGATGTTTAGAATAGGGTCCAGGCATTTTACAATTGACTGGGACACAAGCCAACAACTTTCTATGGAAATGAAACAATTTTCAAAAGAACCTTTACAGTGCAGTGAAAATGTATAAATGTTGCAATGTAACACTGTGTTTCAGTTACAGCGGAAACAATGTCTGTCTGTATGTATGTAATTATTTGTACAACAAATGAATCTCTTTTTTCCCCCCATGAAGTCTGTGTGTTACTAGTTTACCAGAAAAAAAACATTACATGTAACACCAAAATTTGTGTGTCTAAGAAAGATATTTATTTTCACTGAAAATTCAAAATAAAAAGTGAGATGGAAACCACTGTCAAATATATATACAGTGTGTGTGTGTGTGTGTGTGTGTGTGTGTGTGTGTGTATATATATATACACACACACACACACACATATTAGTGCTGTCAACCAATAATTTTTTTAAATCAGATTAATCACGGGGTTGCTGTGGATTAGTTTAGATTAATTATCATTAAATATCATTCATTTTTAATCTATATTAATCGTGTTTCATTTTGCATGAGCAAGCACAGTCAAGAAAATGGAATATATGTATGCACTTAATGTGTTTATTGAATATCTTGAATACGAGTCGGATGCATTCCATCTGCCACAAAAGTGTAATACCATGGACCCATATCAAAAAGCAAAATTTTTTGCTTAGCCAGACAACTGTAAGAGATTTAAGGTACCTCAGCTTATATGGTCTTTATCTTCGTTCACTAACAATTAGCCCGAACTACCATAAATCCGACAAATAGCCCAATGGCCATTAATAGCAATATCAGCTGATAACACATTACACGCAGTGCTTTACATATAAAACTCCGTAGCAACAAGTTGGGTGGTATAGTGTGTGCGACCGATTTAATGAGCCACAAGTGAGAAGTAGTGCTTAAACAGTATAAAACTACAACTTTCCCTTCTGTTGATAAATGGCACAGACATCTTAGATTCTGAACTTGGGATGGTCTGTGCTGCTCCGAGATATTTCTCAGATCTCCAAAAAAACGGGAGCATACATGTCGTCACTTCTGGCTCGGAACACAAGTTCCCAGGTCAAATGGAATGCACCAAAGCATAACATTTGAAAATGTATGTCATTAAATAATTTCTGAAATATTATTTAATTAAACAATGTGCCAGTTTTAAATAATTATGTGAAGAAAGTGCAGATGGTTGTTAAAATGCTAAAAATAGTTAATGTTGAATTCCAGACATTATGATGAAGGATTTGCTGCAACTGGTATAGCTTGTGGCTCAGTGAGTTGAGCTGAGCCTTTGTGCTTGTGCCAGTTCAAGCCCAGCTTCGATAAAATTGCCATGGCTGTGGGCCCTTGAGCAAGACCCTTAACCCCCAGCTCAGTGGTTGCTTACTGTAGGTGGCTGCCTTTCACATGCGCTCACCAACTTGTCATGAAGAACAATATTGTGTAGATGTAAAAATAATTTCCTTATGAGAAGCAATAATAAAAAAATAAATAATTTTAAAGCCAAAATACATATTTTTGAAATTAAGCAAACACAGGCATTCCCCGGTCTAACAATGTGACATAAAACTGAGAGGGAAAATAGAATTCAATCCCTTCTTTAGGATACACAGAGAAAGAAGGACAGCTCATCTAATCCTCATTAAAATAAATCAATCCAACACGCTTGTCATGCTGAAAAAAGTGATTTAAGAAAAAGGCACCTGGTGGCTACAACAGTTGGGATAAGTGGCAGCAATTTCATCTAGGATAGTAGGGGATGAAACATAACACTCAATTTCATTAGCAAAGGTAAGTAAACCGAATTAACCTCAATACCCAGCAGTCACCAAAGTCTGCGTTTTAAGATGTATTGCACCCCACCTCCTGAGTTTTAAATCCTCTAAGGATAAATATCAGAAAATATAAATGTTTTTAAGCATTAAAAAATAATCCCTTAACAGTATTGCACCAGATTTCTTTTTTAGACAAAATGGAAAAGGTAGCATCAGCAGAAAATGCACAAACTCAGGTCTGCTTTTAATGACGTGCCTTATGATGTTGCTTATGACTATACAGTATACCCAATACCCACATACAGTAACACAGTCTTAATAAAGCTTCTCTTCATTTCCAGTTCTTCTAACACATGGTAAAAATACAGGGAAAAAAATTGTTGTGCGTATTTCAGTAATATTTTTAACATTTGAATAATTTCTGGTCTGTCACTATGGTAAAAATCAGACTTCAAGAAAAATAATGTTTTTGGACATTTTTTCACAATATCATTAGTACAAGGAACATAGTAATTTATATTTAACATTTATAAAGGAAATACATTCTAAGATAATCATCGTGAAATTCATGAAACAGGCAAACCATACTAAGCAGACAGAACAGGGCATATATTAAGACACTTAACTGGAAGCATGACTCGACACTAGAAATAGCCATGCCCAAACAGTTTGTAGTAGAGAGAATTGCATTTCACATAGTACATGCATAAAATACTATAAATTATACAGAAAGTTATTGTGGTGTATTACTTGGAAAACCGATGCACAAACTCAGAATGTCATGAATATTTTATGAATAAACTAAAACTGCAAACACATTTCAGCGAGGAGACTAAAATAACACAATCAAAATATCAGAACGTATTATTGTGATAGCAGTACAAAACACATTAATTACAAGCTTTTGACTTCTACCAACCAAAGTGTCTTTTTGAAACTTAAACTTAAAAACTTTGCCAGTTCATTGTGCTGCCAAAAATGTATCAGTTTTTTGCAAAGAGAAAGACAATTACACAATTCATCATTCATCACCCTGGATGAGATGACAGTTCATCACATGAATATTCTTACACACTTTGGACAATTCAGAAATAGCACTTGTGTTTCTGGCCAACAGGCGCTAACACGCACAGAGGAAGAGCACAACACAGACAGCTAAGGGCACAAATCAAACCCACAACAGTGGAATGCCACCATAGAAATGGTAAATGGTTCATTTTTGTCCTAGAATAATATTTAAAACATACAAAAAATTAACATAGAAAACATCTCAATATATGAATGCAATTTCAAGTAAACTGGTAAGAAGACCAATCTAGAATACACATGAGAGATTGTCATTTATGTTAAAGAAATACTGGCAACTTGCATTTTATTCTGTAGGATATCAAGGACAGACAATTGTCTCTCAGTGATTTCGAAGGAGAAAACTTTTGATATCAATCTTTTACCTCAAAGTTGTGCATACAGTTATTTTCTTTGGATATATTGGGTAATAAAGTGAATAATACAATGGACTTAATATGATTATTGTTTAATTATAACAAACTATGTGTATTCTATGGCTAGTACTTTACGGATGACCAGTCCTTATTTGAAATAATTTTATACCACGCTTTCACACAAATGCACAGAAAACTGGATAGTCTGTTTAGATATTAAAATTGACCAAATAAGGTGGTCATTAGGTAGAAATTAACGTAAAATGTGCATAATGATCTACGGATGGCAGGTTGTTACAGAAGGTCTATTCAGCTTCTAATAAGGGTGAGAAATTCATCTCGTGTTTTGGGGTCCTCCCGGAAGACACCCAGCATTGTGCTAGTCACGGTCTTGCTGTTCATCTTCTGTACACCTCTCATGACCATGCACATGTGACTGAAACAGGAAGAAGATCAGACAGGTTAGATACAGAAATATGTTGTGTTAAGCAGTACAGTACTATATAGTATGTATCTGAATGGAAGGCTGGTGAACAATACAGTGTTTACTGTGAGTCTATTGGTCTTAAAATACTGAAATAGCATACGTGGCTTCTATAACAACCCCAACACCGGCAGGCTGCAAGGCTTCAGTGATGGCAACAGCAATTTGTTTTGTTAATCTTTCCTGAACTGTACACAAGAGAGAGAAAAAAATGTAAGACTTCATTTAGCATCTAAATTGAAGGAGTATTGGAAATTAGATGCAAAAGGTGACAACATCAAACATCCAATAACACAAGAGTTGAAACACAAGCAGATCAGGGTCTCAGAAAGGGAAACGGTAGATGCAGTGTGCATATGAGAATGCACCACCTGGTAGTCACCACTGTTAAGCATATTTTGTTTGTCAGCTATTATTTGAATGTCAGACATTTAGAATATCTACATTTAGTGTAATAATATAAACATCAGAAGAACACTATGTACAAACTGATAAACTACCTTGTAAACGTCTGCTGTAAATTTCAACAATCCTGGAAGAGTGAAGGAAGAGAAACAGCTCATTGTCAGTAAAAACAATCTCTTTATCAAATGTATATATATATGTTTATAGAAACAACATGAAAACATCCCTCTTGAGACTAAATAGTGAGGCAGAGATTTTTTTTCAGTATTTTTTTTTTTTATAAAACATATAATGTGGGCCGAGAATATTCATTGAAACATGCTATCTTCTTGAGTCTGTGGTACTCTAAAGCTAATGACTGCATAAAAGATCAGTCAGGTTTTAAGGAGCATGATTCACACAGAAATCATAAAATTAGTATAGCCCATAGATCTTTTCATTATGGATTTCTTCAAAAAATACTAACATCATGAACTGTAAAACTGAGTTTCATCAACAAATAACAGTCGGTCCTGCTTATAAGGATGCCAAGGAACAATATATGGCTCATGTGTAGTGCAAAAAAATGTAATTTAATTGTTTGAGTCTCTATGCCGGCCCCTCGAGGATGGGCTCCCCCATTGAGTGTGGTCCCTCCCAAGGTAGTTTTTCCCTTGCCACTGTCACCTATGGCTTACTCACTGGGGGCTTTTGGTGGGGATGCTGTAAAGCGCTTTGAGACGATGTAACGTGACAATGTGCTATACGAAAATAAATTTGTTGTTGTTGGTTGCAGTATATAAATCCATATAAATCATATAAACCATAATAACAGTTAAAAAGAGCATGCGCTCTAGTGATATTCCCCTTAGACCTTTATTAAAAACTGTTCAGCTGCATGTGTAAGTGTGTCTTTTGGAGTTAAGAATTAAAGTGAGTATTAAGGTGAGACGGGATCATATTTGTTGTTCTTAAATCACATAATGATTTTTGCTTATGAAAAATTAGAGATTAGAATGTTTAAAATTCAGTCGTTGAAGATAGTCAAGATGTGCTTTTATTGACCAACGCTATGAAATAAGTACTGAAGAATTAGCCAAACTTTCCAAATATTGGGGTATCACTTACCTGGCCAGTTTACTTAGCCCCAGCACCCTCTTGTTGGGGAGGTAACCAATGTGGACCTATTGAAGACAGAAAGGTATATATAACTATGGAGTGTCACTGTTATTATGAACAGCTACAGCTCTGACAGCTTAAAAAAAGTCAAATAAATTTGATATAATTAGTAAGTTATTTTGATGATATAGAAAACTTTACTACCACACACAACTGTGGTACTCAAGATTGGACACAAGTCCACACATGAATGGACTCAATCTTGTCATACACGGGTGAATTTTTACTTGACTCAGACATCAGCACTTCTGACTTGAAAGTCCATCCGGATACATATGCCCCATGTCTTCTGAAATTACCTATAGTTTTTTTAAAACATCATGCATGCACCCACTCATGCACCTCGTCATGTCTACAAAGTCCACAATTATCGATTTTGTGTTAAACCATAAGGAGTTTCTGTACACAATATCAGGTGAAAAGATGAACACTGGAAAATGTAAAGTTTGCAACGCATCGGTAACAGGTAACTGGCTCCACTTCTAATTTCAATTGACATCTGGGAAAGAAACACGGGTACATAGGCAAAAGCTAGCGAACTGAGCTGCTCAAGAGGAAATGGCTGGCCAAGTGTCCAACCAATTTGTTTTACACAGTGAGGGATTTCTCTAGTTAATTTGTAGTTATTTAATTATGTTCATTTAGTTCATTAATTTATAGCTTTCATATTTCTTATTTTTATATTTCTTTCTGTCCTTGCTATTCGCTTTGCCTATCTCATACAACATATCCTTACCAAGGCCATCTGACCCACTGGCTCCAGAAGTCTATACGAAGACCATAGATAAAGGGCCTGCTTCCCTCAGTGGGGGCAGAGACAGATACAGACAGATTCTGAACCGGCCGTGTGAAACATCTTTCTGTAACATCTTCATTTTGTCTTAATAAACTGCTTAATAACCTGCCACACCATTCAACTAAAAGAACCTGATGTTTCATTGAAGAAATCTATCAACAGTAATAAAGTGATAACTATACAGCTGACATCTTATAATAATTATGGTTGAACTTTATTAATCCCTCAGTTCAAAATTCTCATTCTTACACAACAGAGTTCCGGATCCCTAGAGAGAGACAGTGTTCAGGGGAAGCTCCAGTTTAATAGACACGGATCCAAGTAATTACCAGCAACCAGAGGCAATACCAACCTCTTAGTACTGATAAAACATGGAATCACTTTTGTATATCAGTCAGTATTTTCAGTCAGACAGAAAAGCCCTACGCAAATAACAATATTCAATACCATTACACTGTCCAGACATTATACACAGATATCGTGTACTCTGTTAATTTCAAAAGTAAATATATTCTGGTATTTTGAAATCTTGACAATAAGATAACATTTCACCAATAAATCCCAAAAAATACTGTTGTATCTTATCAAGAAGCTCTTCTTGCACGCAAAATCATTCTTTTGAACTGGTTCTTTTCAGTGAATTAGTTTTCATATCTGAAAGAATCAAAGTTGTTGTACATCCACTCTTTATGCAGGTCAAAATCTTCCGTTCTGAAAATCTAAAAATATTTGACAAATTGTCATATATAAACACACAGCAGCCTTTTTCAATTTGCTTGCATTTGCTTTATTGTTCCTTTCAGTGCCCCACTGCATATCGTAATTTAAGAACTATTTAAATTCAATGTAATTCAATCCAATAACTAATTTTTACAACATTAGATTGTGTCAAAACATTTTTGCATTATCCCTGTCCAACACCTCCAGTGATCAAGCCAAAGGCGACAGTAGCAAGGCAAAATTCCAGCCCTGACGGAGCCCAACCTGCACTGGGAACATGTCCGACTGAATACCAGCAATGTGGACCAAGCTTAAGAACATAAGAAATTTACAAACGAGAGGAGGCCATTCGGCCCATCAAGCTCGTTTGGGGAGAACTTAACTAAT
>JAABNY020000025.1:8375603-8391493 GCA_015164015.2 Brevimyrus niger | reverse complement strand
CGGTCCCCCTTCTTAAATAAGGGGACCACCACCCCGGTCTGCCAATCCAGTGGCACTGTCCCTGACCTCCACACACTGTTGAGAAGGCATGTTAGCCACGACAACCCCTCAACATCCAGAGCTTTTAGGTACTCTGGACGGATCTCGTCCACCCCCAGGGTCTGGCCACCACGTTGCTCTTTAACCACCCCTGCCACCTCAGCCCCCATGATGGCTAAGCCCCCCCCAGCACCCTCGGGCTCTGTGCCCTCAGATGTCTCAAATGCAGTGTGGGTAGATGTATCTGAGGTGGTGATCAGTTGACAGCTCTGCCCCTCTCTTTACCTGAGTGTTCAAGACAGAAGGCTACAGATCAGATGTGATCAGTCTCGTGGCACGCTAACCAGGATACTACTTTGGGAATCCAAGAAGGCTGGGTACTCTGAACTATCATTTGGCGCATAAGCGCAGATGACAGTCAGAGACCTATCCCCCACCTGAAGGCGCCCTCTCATTCACCGGAGTAAACTCCTTTTTTAATGCATCAAGCTGTGGGGCTACCAATAGCCCCACCCCAAGCCAGCGTCGCTAACCTGCTACAAATCCAAAAGAAAACAGCATCCTCTCTAGGACATTGATTCCAGAACCCATGCTATGCATTGAGGTGAGCCCGACTATATCTAGTCGATACCTCTCAACCTCACGCACAAGCTAAGGCTCCTTCCCCACCAGAGAAGTGATATTCTATGTCCCGAAATCCAGTTTTGTCAGCTGGGGATCAGACTGCCAGGTTGTGATTCGCAGGTCGACCCGTGATCCACGGGTAACCGCGGGTGACCCGCAGGTGCGGGCGGTTTTAGGGCAGACATTCTTTAAATATCATGGTTGCAGGCGGGTCAAAAAGTTACCAAACGCATTGCATTATCGATCAAAACGTGTTGTAATTATATTTATGTATATTTTTCAATTTGTAGGATAAGCTACTAGTTTGGTGAAATAGGCTATCACGGTTAAGTATGCCCTTGATCTACTTCATTTTAATCAAAATTAAGTTAAAATAAGACCTAAGTTCTACTAAGTTCATTCAAATCTGATAGAGTTCTTAGATCTGATGTTACATCAGATATTACAGTTTTGACAACTACTATAGTGTGTTTTGCATACATGCGCGCTTGTGTGTGTTTGCGAGAGAGATGTCTTTCATGCAATTTTCCGCAACCCTTCAATAAATAACGATGTAAAAATCAATCTTTCAGTTTCTTTGTTGTTGCTTTGTACACAGTTAATCTTGCATAAAATTGTGTCATCATCTTCAATCAAGCTACCGCGGTCATGGAAAACCTGGATAAGTTTTGGAATTCTTGGATAGAGAGGAAAAGTTATGGAAAAGTTTTGGAAACTAGCCTTGCTCATTTTTGTTTCCCGCTTCATTCCGTAACGCGAAAACAGAAATGTACAAGTGGAAGTCAATAGTTAACTACCTTGGTAAATATCCGTTTCCACGCAGATTTTGCATATTTGAGATCGCTTCTTTTATTAATTTTTTTGCACGTATTTGAATTTTTTGATCACAGTTTCCCGTTTTTGATTTCATTTGCCTCCACCAATCATAAGGTACATATAATTTTAATATTGTGATTCATTTTCTTAATGATTGAATACTATTTGCACATTGGCCAAAGTTGTCCACCATCTGAGTTTTTTAGGTAAGCAGATTGGCTATTATTGTACCGAAAATTGTAGTATTACTGTTGTGGCGTATGCGGGACGCAGAGTGGAGACAGACGAGTGCAGTCAGGAAATTGGGGAACATGGGTTTTTTTTTAAATAAAGGGTAGGCAAGAAAACACGCAGTGATATTACAATGACTGGACTGGGGAAACAAACTGAAATGCGGACTAAATACAGAGGACTAATGACAACAACCAGAAACAGCTGATCACACGTGGATTCCACACTAGGTTAACAAGGGGGCATGGCACATGGAAAGAGCGGATGATCAGTGCAGGAAAATCACTGAAACTGCATGATCATCAAATCAAAGCAAACTTGTGAAAATGTATTCTGCCAGAACTGGGGGAACCCTGTTCAATGCAAATCTAGCACAAATCTATGTCATCTATGGGTTACAGTGTCACAAATGACACTTCATTGTTAGGTTCCATGGTAATACAGGTTCACTGGTGTTATTTTTTTTCTTCCTTGGGTCGGGTTTTGGGCCATTATCCACCCCTATTTTTGCAGGTTGGGCGGGGAGGTTTGGATCTCCTGATGGGTCGGTTTGGGGTGAGTGTTAAAAAAAGCCGACCCACGCAACACTACCGCCAGGGCCTGCCTTGGCTGCCACCCAATCAAAAACGCACCAAACCCCTGACGTTCCCCTTGCGGGTAGTGGACCCACCTGGGGACAGTCCTGCGTGCCTCTTTCGGGCTATGCTCGGCTGAGCCCCACGGGCTAAGTCCCGGCCACCAGGTGCTTGCCAATGGGCTCCTTCAAGGTCTGGCTCCAGGGTGGGGCCCCGGTGACCCTAGTCCGAGTGAGGAAAACAAGACCTTTCTAGAATACATTATCATAGGGTTCTTTTGAATTGCTCTTTGTCTGGCCCATCCTCTGGGACCTTATTGCCTTGGCAGACCATACACACTTAATTTCAAGCCTTGGCCTTATAATGTTCCACAGGGTTAGACATAAGCCACAGCACCGTGGCCAATGGCCGTTGTGCCTTTCAAAATTGCCCGCACGCCTCCTCAAAAGTGAGGTACCTTACGGCCAAGATTGGCCTGCCTTTAATGTTTGTCTGGCCGTATGCCCCCTTTTACCGAAAGTTCATTACACAAAACACTTGCACACAACACGGTCCACTTTACCTCGTGAAACTATCGATGCATCTGTACTGAACCCGAATCAAACCTTTGATAAGAGAAATGAGGTCGACAGCACATCTCGTAATTCCGAACTACTGAATGAACCAGAATGAATTCTGGACTACTATGATCATGTGTCCGTCGCATGGTTGGCTTGTATGGCATGTATTGTCCAGCCTACTATGGAGATAACCACAGTAATTACAATGGGGCATTTACAGCAGGGGTTACGTTTTTGATTGGAAAAGCCATCTGACAGTTTCCGAATAACAGATAGGTGTCCTCTTCGGTAATCATTGTGTAGTTGTTGTCATGCTGTCCCCATGCCTCGCAAAGATCGAGAACGCAAAAGAAAACAAGCTGAATATATATATTCTGTCTCAAATAGAAGGTCATATTGCGTAGGTTGTCTAAACTTGGTAATTACATAACCACGCTGATGCTCATGTCAATGACGTGTATACATAATCAGAGGACATACAAAAATGTACTGTTTTGTAGTAAGACGCACTTAACGAGTCAACAATCAGGACAAAAGAAACCCACAAAATAAGCAGAAAATTAAAATAAAATAATTTTTTTTTAAGAAATCAGTGCCATAGATTAGTACATTTAAATTATAAATTCTTTTATTTTCTGCTTATTTTGCGGGTTTCTTTGCCCAGTCAAAGGACAGATAACAGCGAGTAAATATTCAAACTACTCCTGAACCAAAATGGGAATTAAAAATTAAAAACTTGTGAGATGATAAAAAATCTATGTAAAAAAAGTTTTGTTTGATATTAATTTTATTTTCTTAATAGTTTCAACTGTTTTTTATTGTTTATCACATATTGAATAAAGTTTAGAATTAACATGACTGCTGCTTTTTCACTTTATTTTCATGGTTACTCAGTCTACTATACATGTTTGAAAAAGAGCTGGATAAAATCTGTAAAAATCCCCAAACCAAGACATGCTAGTATTCATTGAAAATCTCTTGATTTGACTGTTTTAAAGAATACTGACAAGCTAGGGTGATTTTAAAACTTTGGTCAATACTCTAGAATGTTCATAAAGTCACCACTGGTAGTAAAAGTGTTAATTGTAAGGTCAGGTACCCTGGACTGGTTACATATAGGTCTGATCACATGATTCCATGGAATCCATTAATTTAAGTTTTGTATCTTTTTTAGTGTGGTGCTGACAGTGGTGTTTCTAAGGGGGTTTCAGATACCATTGGGCAATTAAGAAATTAAAATCTTCTTGGCCCTTATAGAGTGGTCATTGGCTACAATTATTCTTATTCGTGACCAGGAATTCCAGTTATTTAGGCTACTAACTTAGCCACTTGCTGATATGGACATAATGTACTTTTGGTCCAGCTGGAGCAGTGCACTATAGGAAAAGATACCCAATGACTCATATTTCTTTGTACCAAGAAATTAGATAGGTGGTCCAAATACTTTATTAATGTAAGCTTTGGAAATTGTCAAATTACTACATAGTCTTGAGAGCCTCGGATATGTGGCCTTGGTGCCCTGGATTTACTCCAGATTTTGGCCTTGTGCCCAGGCTGAATAGAATAGAATAGAATAGAATAGAATAGAATAGAATAGAATAGAATAGAATAGAATAGTCACTTTCATTGTCATTCGGAAATACACGGGTTAGTGCACAGCAGAACGAAATTTCACTGCATTTTTTAATGGCCTTGTGCTCTAGAAAAAATATAAATAGCCAAGGCCAAAGTGGCTGTGCCCTCCTAAATCCTTATGTCTAGCCCTGGTTCCATTATTGCACAATGATAATGACCCCATACACACTTAATTTCAAGAGCAGTTTAATAAATACAAGCATTATTATCCCCCTACATGACATTTACAACTTGTTTGACAGCTAGGATATACACTATATGGACAAAATTCTATTCATTTCTATTCAATTTTATTTATATAGTGAATTATAACACCACTGCATTGTCCCAAAGTGCTTTACATTGTCCCTGCCTATAGCTCTCAGAGAGCAAGCCAGAGGTGACGGTGGCAAGGAAAAACTCCCTAGACGAAAGAAACCTTAGGAGAACCCAGACTCAAAGGGGAAGCCCATCCTCCAGGAGGTGGCAGAGGTAGTCAAATGAGCAAGATGGCAAAATCCTAATTTAGAGTTCAAATTTTAAGATTTGAGTCTCAATGCGGAGTTCAGATAGATAATAGACAAACTTCTCAATCATTAAATTCAGGTGTTTCATTCAAGAGAAATACTGTCATAAAATGCCATCTTTTCAATAAGTCAGTTCATGAAATTTCTTCCTACTAGGTATTAAGTAGTGTAATTCCAAAGTAGAGGCATTTAAGAACTACAGAAACACAGCCATGAAGTTGCAGGCCATGTAAAGTGACAGAGCAGGATTGCTGAGTGCTGAGGTGCATAGTGTGTAAAAGTCGCCAACACTCTGTTGACTCAATACCTGAAAAGTTCCAATTTTCCTCTAGCATGAACTTCAATACAAAAACTGTGTGCTGGGAGTTTCATGGAATGGGTTTCCATGGCCGAGCAGCTGCATGAAAGCCTTACATCACCAAGTGTCAGATGGAGTGGTGTAAAGCATGCTGCCAGTGGACTCTGGAGCTGTGGAAATGTCTTATGTGGAGTGACAAATCACTTTTTTCTGTCTGGTAGCCTAATGGATGAGTCTGGGTTTGGTGGACGCCAGGAGAACATTACCTGCCTGACTGCATTGTGCCAACCATACAGTTTTTTTGAAGGAGAGATAATGGTATGGAGTTGTTTATCATGGGTTGGGTTAGGTCCCTTAGTTCCAGTGAAGGCAACTCATAATACTTTAGTACACATTTTGGACAATTCTATGCTTCCAACTTTGTGAGAACAGTTTAGGGAAGGGCCGTTTCTGTTTCAGCATGACTGTGCCCTTTGGACTAGAATGGAGATTGTGAGCCAGGCCTTCATGTCCAAAATCAGTGCCTGACCTCCAAATGCTCTTCTAATAAATGAGAAAAAAATTCCACAGACATGCTTCCACAAAGTCTTGTGGTAAGACTTCCCAGAAGAGTGCCAGCTGTTATTGCTGCAAAGGGAGGACCAACTCCATATTGATGTTTATAGATTTAGATTATTCCTGTAGTTATAACAGCCAGGTGTCCCAATGCTTTTCTTTATATAGTGTAGATTACTTTTTTTGACAAACAAACCAAATTCAAATATATGTATTGATGTAGAGTACTGTGCAAAAGCAGATTAGGAAAAGTTTAAATCTATTTATCGGGGTAGTATTTGTTTCCTCAGGGCTAAAAACACCATTTAACATTAAAATATATGCAAATTATGAGTACACCAATAAAAACTAAAAGGAAATTCTTATGTTCATCAAAACATCATTGATATCTTGTTGGATGGATAGATCGCTTTGGTTCACAAACCTCTCCACAGGGGCACCTCGGCCATTTCATGTACAGTGGTACCTCAGTTCTTAAACTCATTAGAACCCAAATTTCTTCGAACCAGCCAGTTAGAAAAAAAAATACCTAGAGCCAGCCCAGTGAAGAAAGTACCCCGCTCTGATGGCGGCGTTACTGCGGAGCCCCTTTCCCCTCTCCTGGCTCCCTTTCTTATGGAAATGAAGAACTTCGTTATTCGAACAGGTGAATTTGATAAATGGCATGCTCCCGGAACACCATTCGGAGCTACACGCTGACCTGTACTTGCTGAGGGCAGACTTTAAATCCATACAAAAAGAAGTCCCCTCAGTGAAGGCTGTAACCGATCGGCACTCCAGGGAGCTGGCTGATTTTAATAAGGCGCTGCTTTCCCTGGATAACAAAATCAGGGAGATTGAGGTCCGCAGCCGTCGCCTCAATCTTAAAGTGGTTGGGATTAAACTAGGGCGTGAAGGGGGCAATATGTGGTCTTTCCTCAATATGCTCTGGCCAACTATTTTCCCCCATCTTCCCAATTTCCAGCCAGCTATTGACCGTGCCCACAGGCTGTACGGCCGGTCCGAAACCTCTTCTCGCCACCCTCCCATCATCATGCACTTCATCAACTTCCGTGACCGGCAAGCTGTGGTGTGCGAAGCACGCGAAGTCCAGGATCTTAGCTTCAAAGGTGGGAAATTTTTGTTTTTTTAAGATGTCAGCGCCAAGACGGCTGCAGCTAGGAAGGCAATGAATGTGCCAATCCAGGGAGTGAAGGAGTTGGGGCTCTCCTTTCCTGATTTTCCCTGCGCGTCTGAAGCTGTCTTTGGGAAGCCAGCAGCTCGTGTCCGCTACTCCGGAGGATGCGAATGCTGTCATGGATCACTTCCAGTGTCTTGGGACTCTTCACGTATAATTCGCCGGTTACTGACGGCTATAAGCCGGTTATTTTATTTTATTATTATTGTACTGTTTTGAGATGCTTTTGTTTTTTGGCTTATTTTGAACTTTTCGCCTTCTTCTACTACTAAATTAATTGGATGTTCGCTGTATTGCTGTTGCCGGATCGCTGACGGTTACTCCCATTTGCCACGGGGCAGCAAGCAGTGGCACGGGGTCTGTTTTATTTCACTTCCGTTGTTGTTACTCAGAAAGAGGTAGGGACGTGTGTGCAGAGTTAGTGTGTTTTGCAGCTAAACACAAGGGCAGACCTAAATGTCCTTCTGTCATGAGTTTTTGATTCATCGCACTAGGTCTCGATATTATGTCTCGGGTGCTAGGCCAAGTAAGTTGTTGGCTCTCAGGCTCCGGCAATGTAACTCTTTTTCCACTATTTCTTCTGTTAGAACCAAGGATGGGGCTCTCACCACTGACCCACAGGAAATTAACAGTAGCTTTTTTCAATTTTACTCAGATTTATTCTCGCCTCCCTGATGATATGCTCCCCTCCTCCCTCTGACCCTGATTTGTTTCTTGATTCTGTACCTCTTTCTTGTCTCTCAGGCCCAGAAGCCTCTATGCTCGAGGCTCCCCTTTCAATGACAGAACTTAAAGAGGCTCTGGACTCCATGAGCCCTGGGAAGTCTCCAGGGCCCGATGGCCTCCCTCCTGAACTCCTTTCTGCCTTCTGGAAGCAGCTCTCTACTCCGCTTTTCCACATGCTGAATTCGGCTATTTCTGCCTCCCATCTCCATCCTTCTCTCAATCAGTCCTTGATGACTTTGTTGCTCAAACAAGGTAAGGACCCCTCAGATTGCTCCAGCTATCGGCCACTATCCCTGATGAATTCAAATATCAAACTGTTTGCCGAGGTGCTTGCCCATCAACAGCAGACAGTGATTTCCAAATTGATTTACCCAGACCAAACTGGCTTTATTAAATCCCGTCATGCAGCCAACAACATCCGTTGTCTGCTCCATGTTCTTCACTCTGCTCCTTCCTTTCCCTTTTCTGCTGCCCTACTCTCTTTAGATGCAGAGAAGGCTTTTGATAGGATGAATTGGTCATTTTTGTGGAAAGTCTTGCATAGAATGGGCTTTGGCCCTTATTTTAGCAACCTTGTCTAGACTCTTTACTACTCCTTCTGTCCTTTTGTCCAATGCCAATATTTCTCCTCATTTTCAGCTTCTTCAGGGGGCCAGGCAGGGCTGTCCCTTCTCCTCTCTACTCTTTAATCTGTAGTTGGAACCTCTGGCTGCTGCCCTCCGCCACTCAGATCTCATTTCCCCCATCCTAGTGAAAGGTGTCCCTCAGTCAGTTTCTTTATATGCTGATGATTTGCTCCTTTACCTTGGCGGATCTCCTTCATGTCCTTAACCTATTTCAAAGATATAAATCCCTGTCTGGCTATAGGATTAACTGGGAAAAATCCTCTCTCCTTCCATTGAATCCTGCCTGCCACTCCTCTTCACTTCCTCCTTCTATTCCTCAGGCAGGGTCTTTCAAATACCTGGGGCTGGACATCTATCCATCGGTCCCAGAGCTCATAGCTGCTGGCTTCCGCCACGTTCTCGAGGGCATTAAAGCCTCAATCTCCTCGTGGTCTTCTCTTTCCCTCTCATTTCGGGCTAGGCTGGCCATTATTAAGATGAACGTGCTTCCGAGAATTAATTTTATTAGTTCCATGCTTCCTCTCTCCCCTCCACCCGGGTACTGGGCCTCTGTCAAGTCTGCTATTTCCACATTTCTTTGGGATGGCAAGAGACCCTCCATCAGACACTCTACCCTAATCTGTGACCGGTTGGATGGAGGTGACTCTCTCCCAGACTTCAAATTTTACCACCTTGATTTTACCCTAAGGCCGGTTTGGAGCTGGATCAATCTTCCCCAGCATCCCCCTGCCTGGCTTCCTATCGAGGCAGAATATGCTCTGCCCCATCGTCTAGCCTCGCCTTTCTTTCTTCCCTGTTAAACTAAAATCCATCTCTGCCTCCATTGGTCCGATTATCTCTCAGGCACTTCGCACCTGGAGAAGGGTTGAGAAATTGTTGGCCCCCTTCCCAAAATGGCACCCCAAGGTTCCATTGCTCCACAATCCTGTCCTGAACATTGGAGGCCGCCCCATCTCTTCCTCGCCGTGGTCTCAGTCGAGTATCTCCACCCTGGGTGACATTTTTGACAGCTCTGGTCTCAAATCATTCCAGTCTCTTAAGGTCACATTTAATCTTCCGTCTTCCTCATATTTTTTCTACCTCCAGCTGAGGTCCATGATTAGGGCCTGTAATATCTATTTTTCCTCACCTCTTCCGCTTCACCTGCTGTGCAGATTTGCTCTGTCCTTTTCCCCCGTTTCTAAACCCATGTCTAGTCTTTATTCCCTCTTCCGCAGATCCTCTCATAATCCTCTCCCCATAATTTCTGTCTGGCAGGGGAAGCTCCCTCCCACCCCTATATTTTTCATAATATTAAAAACTGCTCTAAAAATCCCAATCACCAGCAAACACAATTTAAGTTTGTTCACCGATTATACCCCACTCCCCGGAAATCTCATGGGCTTAGAGCCTTACCCCTTATGTCACCTCTGCCCCCTTCAGGTCCCTGGTACCTTTCTTCATATGTTCTGGGACTATCCTCCAGCGGCTGCTCTTTGGGATTATGTGGCCAGATCTCTTTCTTCAGTTCTTTCCTCTCCCATCCCTCTGTCTCCCGTGGTCCTTCTTCTCCTGGACTTCTCTCTCTCTCTCTTCTATCTCTCTCTCACTTCCAGTTGAGGCTCCTGATGTTCGCCTCCTTAGCGGCTAAGTTCTTATTAGCCTCTCGTTTGAAGTCTCCTGATCGTGCCATTCCCTCTGTCTGGAAGTCCACCTTTCTTGATCTGCTTTTGCTGGAACTCTCTGCGGCTCGGATTAACAACTCGTCTGGTTCTATGATCCAGAGCTGGCTCCATGATGTGCAGCTGGTAAAGGACTGGCTGCAGGTCACATCCTGAGGCTGTATTCCTTATTTTTTGTTTTGATTTTTACTTTCCTAATGTTGACATTTCTTACTGATTTAAGTATGTCATTTTTTTTCTCCTCAGTTTTTAGCTGCGCCGTTTGGGGCTGGGAGTGCCGGTGACCATTGTTGGTCTTTTGTCTCTTTTTTTCCTTTGAGGTGCTGTCTCAGGGTGTATTGAGGGGTGGGGTGGGGGTCGAGTATGTTTTGTTTTGTTCTGCTCTGTCTTGTTCTTTGTAAAAAAATAGAATCTCCAATAAAAATTTGATCACAAAAAAAAAACGCTTCAGTCTCAGCCTCACATACGCTGTGATAGCATCGTGCATGTTTACACTAGCTGAATACATATAATTAGATAGTAAAAATACATTTAGACAATGCTAGACATTAACAGTAATTATATAATAAAATATTTTTTAAAATAAAGATTTATTATTTCTTCAACATTAATAAAAATTCATTAAAATTCATTAAATAAATTTATTTATAATAATATTGTCATGCTGGGCAGGGACGGAATGGAGACAAAAGTGCAGACGTCAGGGTATCAGGGAATTCAATTACCAGTTTAATTACAGGTAAAGCAGAAAAAAAACACAGACAGACAATACAATGACCGGACTGAGGAAACAAACTGAAACGAGGATTAAATACAGAGAACCAATAACAACAAACAGAAACAGCTAATCTCATGGGGATTCCACACGGGGTTAACGAGGGGGCATGGCACAGGGATAAAGTGGACGATCGGGCATGACACATTGTTTTTTATCTTTACATATTGTTTGGATACATTTATTTTCTTACTTTACAAATTGCTGTAAGTACAGTATATGCTCTTGTTTTATTTATTTCATTTTGTATTTAAATGCTTAAAAAACATTTATGTGTAATATTTTGGGACCGGGAACCAAACTCAAACTTTTTAGGATTCAATCCGGAGTTCTGAATGGATTAAGTTTGAGTTACCACTGTATGTGTTAAAACACCACCAGGTCACTTAATTCATTCATGAAACTAGTTTTAAAAATGTCACTGAGGTATTTATTAGCCATATTTGTGCTGGTTTTTGTGCTGGTGGTTAAGTCAAAAACACACGGGTAAACTAGATGGTTGCTGCAAATACTGGGATGACTTTGGAAGAGATTTTGAATTTGTTATCTCACTTTTATAGATATAATATCATACTATTGTATATAATTTCCAAACAATTACATCCTAAAAAAGAAACACTGCCTATAGCATTAATAATGCTATATCAACTATGAAGGTATGTAAAACATTGCACGTATAAAAGGGTAACGGTTTACATGAACTGCACCTTCATAATGCATTTGTAGAACATTCATTGCATCTTCGTAATGCAGTCATAGAACATCCATAAGCAGCATGTAACTATACCTTAACATCCTAACCTACATTAACAGTATTAATATACATTAACAAGAAATATTACATGATAACAAACATTATAATTGTATAAAGTATAATGTTAAATATTAATATTTTAATATTTAATTGTAAGGCTTATATGAATGCATAATCAATGCATTATGAAGGTGGAGTTAATGTAAAGCACTATCTAAAAGAAACTGATTCATTACAGCAAAGGTGCTTTAAATGTTTTCACTATTATGCTTTCAAGTACAGATGAATATTTATGAAATTATTATTACCAGTTTTGCGGTTCCTTTCAGTCCTGTCTTGTGACCTATATATGCTGTGCACTTATTTTCTGCTATGACATGCATTCCAACAGGTCCAACAGCAATGGTCACCTTATTAATTTTTATTTCAAACTTGGGTCTAAAATACATAGGTACAGGGCCGAAGGAAGCTAGGGGGTGCGCCTTAACTCTTACCCAGCTCTAACCTTAACCATAAGGAACCAAATAAAATACGAGACTTTTGAAAATTTTGACTGCATTCACAGATCTTTGTAGGGAACTGAAAAATGGTCTCCACATCAAAATAACAGGTTTTTATTACATTGTGGGGAACATTTGTTCCCCATAATGTAATTCTACCATAATCCACACACACACACACACACACAGTCCTCATATTCATTCCTTAAAGGGGACAACCAACAATGACAACCTTAACCACATGTAACCAAACAAAATACAAGATGTTGCATCTTTCTGTGTGTCTGTTCTGTGCTTAGGTGTGAACTGAGGGACAACCACATCAGTACAATTAACCCCACTTTATTCTAGACAACTTCCTCATAAGGCCTCTGTTGAAATTATGCTGCCCCACTTTATATGGATTTTTTATACATATATTTCTAGCTCCCAGTCCATACATGCAGGGCACATGGGACTGAGCCGACCAGCAAAGCTACCAGTTCAGCTCCACCGTTTTGTTTGGTCCCCAGTGACATTATGCTGACCCAATATAATATGATTTTTTTAAAGATGAGATCTGGGACTTTGTTATTTTAGGATTCTTTTTTTGCCATCACTAGCTCCTACACACTGTAACACAAACTAAACATGGCAGACACTGTGTGATTTAAGAGTGGACCTTTTGGGACAATGCACATATCTTGGATTACCATTAGTGATTAAGTGAATGTGAAGTACACATGTGACCATTCAAACATTTATTAAAATTTTCCTATAAAGAAATATGGAGAAACAAGGATGCTGAATGTTAAACCAGTACCTCATTACAGCCAAAATCATGTTTCCCTACATATCAACAATATTTCCCACAAATAGTGAAACGGCTCGAATTACAAAAATAATTGTTGTGCACTGTTGCCTATGTACCAAAAATTGATAGTAATTAAAAACTGCTTAGATTGCTTTTGTTAAAAAATATTACAGCTGCAAAACTGAACACACAAAACAAGGCTAACTTTACTGCAGTTAGACTGGTCCATGTCAGATTTTGCAAATCTAAACATTTCCACACAAAGTATAACATTTTTTGGAACCAGTTCTTCCTCATTTGCGATTCCACGCACTACATTTCCTTGAAAGTGTAGCCAGCCTATTTGTGGACCATGTGTTGTTTATTCTGACAATGTTTTAATGATGGGACATGAGGAATGACAGTCCAGTTTATGGCTGAGGTTCGTCACAAGGGGACCACAAGAGCTCTAAATAAAACCTGGAAGACAACTAGGACTCAAACTAGGACTCACTAGGACTCAAAGGAAAGGCAAGAGCAGACAAAGCCAAGTAACTCACTAAAAATTGAAGTATACAGTGACAAGCATAAACAAAGGACACAAGCAAACACCAACCAACACATGCAGCACATACAAAGACTGACAGAGGAACAGCACAGATATATACAGGTCATAAGGGCAAGAGAAGGGACAGGTGTTGGCCATTACTAATCAACCAAAAATTAGGCTAAACGTTATAAGGAACACAGAGGAACAAGTGTTGCTGGCCAAAAGGGGAAACAATGGGCAAGGCAAGGGCAAATGCTGCCCCCTCTTCACACCTGCATTCTAGGCACAAAAGGCACTGCCAGGACTGGGACAGGGTGCTTGGGACCAGGAACCAGGATCAACACGGAGCTGGACAGGACAGCCACTAAATATTAATGACTTCTGGAGAACAGGAAAGAAAGGACCAGGATGTTAATCCAAAGGGGGACTAAGAACATAAGAAGCTGAATCATGGCAACAAGAATGGGAAGCACCACATGTAACTGTGCTTGGGGATGTGGGTGACATGGATTACTAACGAGACATACAGGAGGACAAGCCAGGGGAACACAATGAGGGAAACAAAACAGGGCCCATGGCTGACTCTTGTAACTAAAAGTTTGCAGCATGACGAGGAAATGGTCAGGGGATAAACGAGCTAAACGGAGGAGGAGGAATCTGGGAGGTACAGGACCAAACTAGCTTTTATAGGACATTAGTGATCGAACAGAGGACTGAAAGCAGGATGACAAAGGGGACTGGTTAATACAATCTTCTGTGGACTCTACAAATACAGGTTCTGGAGACACTGTAAATAGATGGTCACTGGTTGGGAAACAGAGGAAATAGGCGCTGGAGACACAGGAAGGAAAACAGGAGTGAGTGATGTAGCCAGAGAAACAAGCGCTGGAGACACAGTGGGAGAGTCAGCGGGGGTGTCAGAAAGCAGGTGAGGTCTCTGCTGGTCCCAGTACCAGGGATGGGGCTTCATCTGGGCCTGGAACTCGGGACTTTGTAAAGGCTTCTTCCAGGCCAGGAACCATGGACTCTGGCGAAGCCTCTTCTGGGCCAGGAACTTAGGTCTCTTCTGGGCCAGGATTGCAAGACTTATACTTTTCATTCCGAGGAAGGTGCGTTAACCTAACCTCCCAACTCTCTGAGGTGCAACAACTCTGTTGACTGGAGAAGTACCAGATTTGCTAACAATCCAGGTATAAGTGAGGGTAGGGGATACAGCAAAAATATAATATTTCAGTTTTCATCCATATAATGTTTTTGTAAAGTGTTGTTCTATCAAAGATCAAATTTCCTACAATGAATCATTTTATTCACAGCAGTCTGGTAGCTGGTTGGCAAAAAGTATTGTATGAATCTCAGCAAAATTTATTGTGGGAGAATTTGTGTCATATTTTTGGTTTTATTTTTTGTAGAGATGATAGTGTTTGAGGTAGGTTTGTAATTTTTTATGCTGCATTGTTTTTATTCAGTAAAATTTATCATGGGGGAACTTAATCATATTATTTAGCCCTAGTCCAGTCCAGCCTAGTCAGTGGTGGCATAAGAAAGAACAGGCAGAGATCTGGTGCACCTAATTACATTACGGCAAGGCACATGGCATGCTCTAATGTTGATGGATAGATGGCTTTATTGTGCAATTAGACACCAAGGTTAGCTCTTAACTGTGTGTATATATGTGTATTTGTGTATGTGTCTGAGAATGGCTGAAAAGGAGAGCAATTAATCACACTTAACCATTCAAAACATGAGTCACTTTTTTTGCCAATATTCCTTGTTGATTTGTCAATGAGGAATTAGTATAGCCTACCTTAAGTGATAGAGCCAGGAGTTTAAAATACTTCAATCTGTAACTATTCTTCTGGTTGACTGTAGCTAATCTCATGTTTATACTATAAATAGGATCAGAAATATTTTGATCAGTTTTTTTTATTGTGCAAAAGGTTCATGCAGTCACAAAATTAAGTCTTTTGAGAAATATGACTAGACTACACACCCATCCCATATATTGCCCTGTAATGTAAAAAAAATGTTTCTAAATCAATATAGCATTCAATTTTCTCATATTTTTGAATCGCACAATCAACCCCCCCTTCCTCCCAGTAAATTTTATTATTGTGGACCCAGGGAGGCTGTTGGTGGCCACCCCTTTTTCATAAAATGGGAATGGCAACCCAGTTAAACGATCGATATTTAAATTTGAATTAACTGCACGACAGAGGACAGCCAAGGGCAAAAACGGAGGCTGCAATCGCCATCTTGTGAACAAGATAGTCTTTTAAACAGAGGAAGCTGGCTAGTCCCTCCCCCACCACGACCATAACCTAATCTACTAATGAATGAACCTTAATGATGAATCAAGGAGCAAACTCAAAAATGCTATATTTAATTGTTTTTATTTTTATTTATGTATAAATGTGTCACGCCCCGCTCCCAACAATCCTGATTGTGTGCCACGCCCCCATTGTTACCTCCTGTTTTGCCCTAATTGGAGTCACCTGTTGCTTGTTAAGTCT
>JAABNY020000025.1:8357404-8375503 GCA_015164015.2 Brevimyrus niger | reverse complement strand
CGGATTAAAGTCCTTGGTTCTTTGCAACCTGCTCTCGCCTTGTATCCTTGCTCGTCCTGTCCGCACTGAACGTAACAAAATGAAAATCGAAAAAATAAAAAAATCCACATGGGATTGAACTTGAAATGCTCTGATGCTGATGTATTTCAAAATGCTATCAATCGAGAGGTCCAGCCACTTTGGGCACTTTTCCACCACACCAGGTACCATACTTTCAGTACGTGAAAGAAGTACCAAAAGTATGGTACTTCTTTTATGTCGGTTTTTCACTGGCATAAAAACTGGTACCAGCATGTTGGTTTTCCTGTTGGCGCCACCCCTTTTATTAACATCCTTCACTTTCCTGTAGTCCTGCTTAGGTTTTTTGATTTTCAAGCAGCATTGTTCGGTGTTTCACATGTGCCCCGTTTCTTCTAAGCAACTTTCTGGCAAATACTTTTTTATTTCGAGTCGTGCCATCCAAATCCCACTGGATCTGCTCATCCGACCATACGGTGATTAAAGCCTGTTTTTCCTTGTTTGTCCATCCTTCTATTTTACTTTTTAAATTTTTTTCTACTGCTATTTATTTAGTTTCTCGCTGTGTGTTTCAAAAGATGGCGGTTGTATTTCATGTTTCAGTGGCATGATTTGCCTAACTAATCGACAGCAAATACGTTTGTAAGTCCCACCCCGAAGTACCACAGAAGTACCCTAGCTGGTTTGGCCCTTTCGGTACTGAAACTTTCGGTACTGTTACTCAACCGGAAGTCAATGGAAAAGTGAAAGTACCGAAAGTACCGTACTTTGTGCGGTGGAAAAGTGACAAAACTTGATATGTTCGTAAATCGTTATTCAAGACCATTTTAAGGATATACAAGTAAAAAGTATACATACAACTAAAAAGAACTAGGATGCTGGGAGTACGCAAACTATGCTACTGCATGGTGGGAGTAGCGGACAAAAGTCGCACTAGGTGAAATTGGTACACAGAAAAAAAAAATGATGTTGCAGACAGGGCCCAACGAGCACAGTTTGGACTTATAGTTCTCTTTGTTCATATGTGTGAAAGTTCTTAAGTTGAAAATTTGCAAGTACAGGAGCATCTGTACTAAACAGAAGGTGCAATAAATTAATGTGCAGTTTCAGTCCTACATGCCACAACAAGGAGCATTCAGGTAAAACATATCTATTAACTATTTTCAGGTGACCCATCTAGGACCTCTAGAAATTGTACAGGTTGGTGAGTATCAGATGAATATGAGTTGTACTTGTGGAGCAAATGATGGATTGTCTTTGGAATTCAATGCTTTATTTTTCAAAAAAATTGCAAGCACTTCTGGCACTGACAGGGATGGCTATGAGGATTGTGTTGGTTTCTATACATCTGGTGTACGTAGTAAAAGTGGCTCCGCGTTCAAGGTTTAATGGACTTTATTATCATCAGCAGTTGTGTACAAGTACATAGTGTGATGAGACAATGTTTTTCTATGGACCAGGGTGCAACATGCATTGAAATATAACAAAAAATGTGCACATGGACAAAAAACAACAATAAACATTGCAATGATATGCAATGAAGGGTCATGGGCATTGGGGGATTTCTGTACATAAATATAA
Organism: Brevimyrus niger; assembly: GCA_015164015.2. NCBI lineage: Eukaryota > Metazoa > Chordata > Actinopteri > Osteoglossiformes > Mormyridae > Brevimyrus > Brevimyrus niger. The sequence goes on along the minus strand of JAABNY020000025.1, from coordinate 8,373,904 downwards.
ATATAAAATGAAATGACCAACATAGTGTGACAGACAGTCACTTAGCGGCATGCTTGGTGTCTAAGTATTGCACGTAAGGGTGTTATAGCAGCTTTGGATTTAAAAGTGCAATTGCCAATTTAGAGTATAATAATAATAGAGTTATTGTGAGGTAAACAGTCAAGTAGTGTACCAGAATCACACTTGGTTAGGCAGAGCCTAATGAATATGCATTAAGAATTCTGATGGCTTGTGGTATGAAGCTGTTACACAATCCGGTGGAACCAGCATGAATGCTTCAACACCTTTTGCCAGACAACAAGGCAGAAAAAAAATCCATGTAGTGTAGAATTTGTCTTCCACGATGATGTTAACTCTGCGAAGGCAGCGGTTATGGTAAATGTTCCTCAGGGGAGGTAGGGGCACCCCAATGACTTTCTCTACTGCCCTCACCATCTGCTGCAGTGTGTTGCAGTCTGAAACTTTGCTGTTCCCTTACCAAACTGTGATGCAGCTGGACAGCAGGCTTTCAGTAGTTCCCCAAAGAATGAGATGAGGATTGGAGGGGAAAGCTATGCTCTCAAACAGAGTTGTCTTGTGAGAGATCCCGAGACTTCGTGGGATCCCCCCACTGGACATCATCACCGGCCTGTACACTGGTACTGTGAGTGATGTGCATAAAGGAAGCAGAACCTCTACATTCCTCCCAGTTGATTCTGTGGTTCATCAGGGTTGCATTCTTGGTCCTATTCTTTTCAATGCTTGCATGGACTGAGTGTTCGGCAAGGTCATAGGGTCCAGCACTTGTGGGGCCTCTGTTGGTGAAGAAAGATTCACTGATCCTGACTTTTCCTGACAATGCTGTAATTTTTGCAAAGTCAATGGAGGTTCTGCTCAGGGCTCCCTAAAGACTTAGTGAGGAGTCTAGGTGTCTGGGCTTGTCAGTGTCCTGGATAAAAACCAAGATTCAGGCCTTTTATTGACCTCTTGGACGCAGCAATGCAGTGTCTGAGGAGAAAATGTCAACCATGTTGAGAGATTGACTTACCTCAGCAGTGGCATTTATGTTTCTGGTGGCTCTTCCTATGAAGTCAGTAGACCAAATTGGAGAGCAAGGGGGTTCATGTGGTCACTGGAAAGGGGTGTGTGGCCTTCCTGAAAGCTTTATAAGAGGTCAAAGGCCAAAGTTTTCAGAGTTTTGGTGCTCTCTGTTTTACGGTTTGGCTGAGATGGATGCGATCCAATGATTGAGATGAACACTGGACTACTTTGGTACTGTGTCTCTTCACAGTACCTGGTTTCACTTTGTGTTGATCAAGCGGTTGCTCAGGAAGTCTTGAATGAGCCACATTACCTGCATTGTGAGGAAACATCAGTTACGGCACTATTGCCAGTTAGCATGATTCTCTGAATGTGATCTGGCTCGTAAGATCCATATTGCTGGGGACCTGAGTGGCTGGGTTAGGCCAAGGGGATACCCTGAGAGGTTGCCAACTGGGATCCCTAAGCGCTTCGTCATGTGGTGGGTTCAGCAATGCCCCGTTCCAGTGTATGCTTCCCAACCTGACCTGACCTGACTATACAGTGGACGTAATAAGTATACACAACCCTGTTAAAATGCCATGTTTTTACGATGTAAAAAATAAGATGACGTTAAATCATCTCAAAATTTTTGATGTGACCCATAACCTGTGCAGTTAATTTATAAATGTTAGAAAGAAACATATAAAAAAGCACAAAGACCTGGCTGCATAAGTGTGCACACCCTTAAACTAATACTTTATTGAAGCACCTTTTGATTTAATTACAGCATTCAGTATTTTTGGATACACACCTGCCATCAATTAGTGTGACTGATTAACCCCAAATAAAGTTTAGCTGTCCTAGTAGGATTCATTAAAAAAATAGTTTGATCTTCCGGTTTGTAATGTGGCAAATAGATGCATTTAAGAGCTCCCGGGTTAATTATCTTTCTTTTTTATATTAAATGAAACTTTTTATTTATTATCTAGCCTCTTCACGTGTAAGTAGTCTGCGTTTTGACTTTTATGCGCAGAAATATTGTCCTCAGAATTGGTGAAGCTGAGATCCTTGATAAAGGAGGACATTTCTTCCCTAATTGGGGAATCTACAAAGCCACTCCAGGCTCTGCTGGATACCTTACAGACAACAGTGAACTCCTTTCAGAATCAACTCACTTCAATTTAATCTATAGCAGGTGAAAACTTTGAACGTCTGACAGCAGCGGAGGCCACTGTCCTGCTGCTTCGTAAAGAAAACCAATCCATTTTAGGTAAGCTCGATGACCTTGAAAACCAATCACGAAACGCTAACCTTCGAATACTAAACATCCCCGAAGGCAGCAAAAAGGGTAAGGATCCAACTAAATTTGTGTTGTAGATGCTGATGGAGGGCCCCAAGGGCCCCGAGGTGTTTACCGTCCCACTTGATCTAGAAAGAGCTCACTGGTCCTTGATGTTTGGTCTTGGCCAAAGGAAAACCCTGTGTCCCTTTCTGGTTTGCTTCTCCAGTTCCTAGTTGAAAGAGGCTGCGTTGCGTTGGGCTAGAAACCACGAGTTTAGGTTTCAAAGTGCCACAATACGGATCCATCAGGACTACAGCCCAGTGCTAGTGAAAAAATGGTTGGCATTCAATGGTGATAAGCAACCCCTGTACCAGAAGAACGTTCGATTTTAACAACTGTATCCAGCCTGGCTGCACGTGTTCTACAAGAACGATGTGCTCACTTTTAAATCGCCTGACAAAGCTCAAAAGTTCTATGAGCAGAACTTCACGACAGAATAAAAGACCCAGTTGATGTAAGATATGATGATCAACACAGATGTTAATGTTCATTTATTAACGTGTACCTAACATTTCTATGATGGTATCGAAATTGGTTCCCTTATATACGTCCTTTTGTACAGGGGGTTTCACAAATATTTTATTACTTAATCTGCTTTCAATATTTTATCTATTCTGGAGTGTTTCTTAGGTTACTGCTCTGTTTAAGATCCTGGGAGCCCTCTTGTTTTAAGGGGGATATATTACCAGAAGTTATAGGAATAATTTTAAACCTGCAGCTCAAGTATAGGTAGAGTTCTAATTTTATTTCTATTTGGGTGGGGGGTAATATTTTGAGTTTGGCTCACTCCTGGATGCTTGCCATTAGCTCTTATATGAATTTTTGAGGGTTTAACATTACGGTGTACATTGTTATAATTACTTATTACCTTATCCCAGACACCACTACTATGGGAAGCTCTAGCATAGGGATAACTGATATATGATTAATTAGCTGGAATGTTAAAGAACTTAATGAGCTTGTAAAAAGAGCAAGAATATTCAATCACCTTAAGCATTTAAAATCTGACATTATATTTCTTCAAGAAACTCATCTGTTTTTGAAAGACCAAGTCAGACTTGGGTGGGACAAATTTTTCACTTTAGCCTGGACTGTAAAATTCATGCCACAGCAGTACTGATACATAAAACAATTCAGTTTAGCACAACTAACATTATCTCAGACTCACGTGGTCATGTTATAGTATCTGGAAATTCTTTTTCACAAACTGGTAGTTTTGGTTAAGGTTTATGCCCCCAATTGGGATGATGTGGAATTCATGGGGAGAATTCTCTCTTTAATACCAGATTTAAACTCTTAGCTAATACTCAGGCGTGACCTAAATTGTGTAATAAACCCAATCTTGGATTGCTCTAATCCTAAAAGTGTAACCCCATCAAAAATGGCTAAATTACATTCAGTTTTTATGAATCAAGTAGGTAGTGTAGACCTCTGGTGCTCGCTCTTTCCAGAAGGCCAAGCTTTTTCTTTCTTCTTTTCAGTACACCATTCGTACAGTAGAATTGACAATTTTTTTTTATTGATAAAACTCTTCTCTCAAATGTTTCTAAAATAGAATATTTAGCTATAGTTGAATCGGATCATTCCCCAGTAAAGCTTGATCTTACATTCTCATTTAGATCCACACATCCTCCTTGGAGGCTAGATACAAAACTGTTGATATTATCGGTTGATAAAGAATTCTATAAAACTAATACCTGAGAAAATTGATGATTTTTTTTCATTAAACGAGACTGATGGTGTTTCCCCTTCACTCTTATGGGAAACACTGAAAGTGGTATTTCGAGGTGAGATTATTTCATATTCAGCAAGGATTAATAAAATGACTCAAACAGGACCAACTCATATCAGCAATAGCTAATGTCGATACCCAATACTCTATCTCCTCATCACCTGAACTCTATAAAAAAGAAGGAACTTTATATCAACTGTTGAGATCGTAGACTATAAGTCACGTGGTTATTTTTAAGTTATTTTTAGTATGGTGACAAAGCTGGCTGTGTTTTGGCACATCAACTTAAGAACCACTCTGTGCTCAAATCACACAGATCAAGAAACCAGATGGGGAACTGACAATTGATCTGGAAAAGATTAATGAAACATTTGCCATTAACTATTATAACTTATGCAATCCGCTAGTCAATATGGAACGTTTTTTCAGTGGTCGCCAAATTCCTTCTATAGGTACAATGCTTAGGACTAGAACAGAACTCCCACTGCAACGGACAGAAATTATTGCTGCAATACAATTGTTACAAAGTGGTAAATCGCCTGGCCCAGACAGCTATCCAAATTAATTTTTAAAAACATTAACTTATAAGTTACCTAAAATCCTTCTTGATGTTTATTGACTCTCTCTCTCATGAATCATTACCAAAAACATTTACTGAGGCATCAATCACTTTGTTGTTAAAGCCTGTTAAAGGCTGCACAGATTGTGACTCCTACCGACCCATTTCTCTCCTGAACTGTGATGTAAAAATTTTGGCAACGGTATTGGCCCTTCATCTTGAAACTACAATGCAAGAAGTGATATCCGCTGACCAAACCGGTTTTATCAGGGACAGACATTCATTCAGTAATATCCACTGATTTTTAAATATAATTTACTCTGCCACATCTGATAAGGTACCAGAAGTGGTTGTCTCACTAGAAAGCTTCCGATAGGGTCGAGTGGGAATATTTGTTTGAATGCTGACAAATGAAGAAATTTGGATATGGCCCCAGTTTCATTTCTTGGATTAAGCTTTTATATAATTCCCCACAAGCCTCTATAGTCTCAAATGGTAAACAATCAGGATATTTTCAGCTCTCTAAAGGACTCGTCAAGGATGCCCAATCCGCCCATTACTATTTGCTCTAGCTGTGAAACCCTTATCTATTGCACTTAAATCATTGTCATTTGTAAGTGGACTCTGTAGAGGTGGGCAGGAGCACAGGCTTTCCTTGTATGCAGATGATTTGTTGCTGTACATTTCAGACTCTATTTCAAGTATATTATCCATATACTTGAGACATTCGGTACATTCTCTGGGTACAAACTTAACTTTGGTAAAAGTAAATGTTACCCAGTTAATGATCAGAATCTGGTTGCAAAAAACACCTTAAGTTAAGATTTTCCTTAAAGTCCAAGTTAAGGTCTCCTTAAAATAAATTTGGTTGCACAAAACACCATTAAGTCTCTTTCTTAAGGTTTCCTTAATTTCCTCTTAAGTATTTCTCCCCATCTTGCTCTTATACTTAAGGAATCCCTTAACGGTTGCACAAAAGACCTTAGCAACCAAACTAAGGGGAAAAAAATAAGGTACCTCTAACCGTACCTTAACTGCAACATAGCAGAGTTTATTATAATAAACTTAGATACCTTGCGTTACTCTGTGGTTTTATGCTATGGACTTTTTCTGGGCTGTAATAGGCGATATATATCATGTTCACAAGTAAACAGTGTGCCACGTCATTCACCAAATTTCAAACGCCATTGCTCGTCTGTTGAACACTGTGGTGAAATTCCCCTCTTATATTCCTCCAAAAGTATAATCTTTTCCTCCTCTGACCAATTTGGCATTCTTTTTTACTTTGTGAGTAACTTTGTGAAGCGATAACGGGTATTACAAGCAGACACGCATATGAACTGTCTCCATGGAAACAGAATTTTACTAGTATTTTTTTTGGCCCATGTGAGCAAACCCTATGTTATGGGGAGGGGTGGGGGGTTCTTTGCTGTTCATATGGTGTTAAAGGGTAAATGGGGAAATGTCTGCCAAATGCTCATTGTACTCAATCTTATTGACAATTACAATAAAAAATATATAAAAAATAATAAAGTTAAAAAATGAATGAATTAATCCTTTTATTAATCTTGGCAAATGATTACTAAATTAATAGTTTATGAGGAGACTTTAACCAGTTTTTATATAATACTACTGCTGGCACTATAGCCGGGGTTGTCAATTTTGGTCAGCTGGCTGGGGAAAGATGTTCAATTTGAGAAAATCTGCACACACTTTTTACATTTAACAGTAACCTTGTAAATACTCAGCAGGATTTGCAAACTACCCCTACGCTTTTGATGTAGCTAATCTTAGGTTTATGCAGTATAATCTTGTTATAGTGGGCTCACTTATAACGGAATATTGTCTATAACGGACAAGGTCTGCTGGTCTCTGGCGTGCACCTTTACAAACACTTTTATGAACATCCAGAAAAAGCATTGGATATAGCAGACTCACATATAACGGAATTTCACTTATAACAGACAAACAATTTTGTCCCCAGGGCTGCTTTTAGCTATAGTTTTGTTTGGCTATAACGGACATGCAGACTCCGCCTACAAGGCGCGCAGTGTGCTAGTGATATCCAGTGCAGTTACATAGTCAGGAATATAGATAGTCACGCTCTATAAATAGGCATGGCGTAACAGCAGGCAACACTGTTTGGTCTGTGTGGCTGTCCATCACCAGGCACGCTGTGCATCGGCAGATGATACTCGCAGCTGGAGGGATGCAGTAAGCAGTGAAGTCAAGGTTACTACAGTACCGTACATATATAAACGCTTATAGGCCAAATATACTTCCAACAGTCAGGTAAACTTGGATTACTACATGTACAATATAATAATGTATACCACAAGTGTGTCTGCTGGGGTGTGGCATGAGTAGATGGTGTCCTGTAGTTGTGTTTTGCCAGACTGTTTTGCCAGAACCTTTTGAAGTCCGTTATAACAGGATTGTACTGTAATGGAATAATACAGATTTGCCATAAGATTTCTTGAGTGAACGCGAATGTCTGAGAGTGTACCATGGCAACCCTGTTATGAGTAATGGTTAATTCACTAAATTTTATGTTTTTAAACTCATGGCTACCGAGGCATTATTTTCACTTTTACAAACCTAAAAATAGCATTTACTGGTAGAACTAATTTCTTAGTAGAACACTTTGCCTGGATATGACCCAAGCCATTATGGGTAACTTGAAAACTGTCCATTATCAAGACCATCATGGGAAAAAAAAGTTCCAAAATGATACTGACAGGAGAAGGAAAAAATCTAGCGCAACCTTATTTTTCTTTTGAGCAAGCAAAGGGAGAGTCTATCAAAATCCTGAGAATAGCATCTCTCAGGACATGATTTACACAACTAGTATTATATCATGAATAATCAGAAAATCACATTTTATTGGTTAGCCCACAAATAATTCAACACACCCCTAACACCCCTTAGGTGTCAGCTTAGTAAAATTATATTTTCCAGCATAAAATGGAGCAAAAGTCAAGCTAAAGGATTTAATTAGATACATAAAATACATGCTGAGAAATAAATGTAGGCTAGCCTACTATTATCAGACGCACTACTTAAAACACAAACTACTTAAAGGTTACTCTAAAACTACTGAAATGTATATAAGCTAGTTGTAGTTCAAAATTGTTACTAAACCCAAAGACCAGTCTTTATGTACAATTGTGTAAAACAAATATGTAGTAACTGTAGTATTTATATAAGCAGGTTAATGTACTCCAAACTGTGCCCACAGGAGGGTGGACCCATGCAACTCTTTTGAGCTTTGCCCGGCCATGAGTAGCAGCCTGACCACCAGGAGCTCGCTTGTGTCACCTGGTTTCCATAATTCTGGTTCATGTTCTTAATCATCATTTGGGTCTATGTGGATCACACTTAGTCTTGTTACTCACTTATTTGCCTGATGAGACCCTGCCAGGGGCAATTACCCCTGACATCTTCTACAATCACAGAGGCACACAAAATTCCATTCATCATGATAAAGTATGAATTTGTGAAGGGTTAAAAAATAGATAGAATCAAATTTAAAAAAAAACAACATTCAAAAACACATGTGGCAGTGAAATTTGCCTGCAGTAAATGCACAGTTACTCATAGATCTTTAAAGAGCTGTGTGTTGACAATAGAACATCATGGCCATATGGACATTAACCATATTAGAAGGAGGTCAGTTTAGACCCCATTTCTAATTGCCAACTACTTCTAAAGTAAAGTATTCTGATTGGATTGTTCCCACATTTTGGTACATAATAGCTACACTATAATAAGGATTAATTTAATCCACCTTTATTTAATAAATCTTTAATAAATTAATCAGCATGCAATGTCACACACAGCAAAAATGTGTTTAGCTTCAAATGTATTGCTTCCTATCAAGTGATATGCAGCAGTTATTGTACTAATTAGTCTTACCCTGCCAAATATTGGGACCAAGTGATGCTCACACATGGAGAACATATCAATGTCCTTTACAATCACCATCTCATCGTGATCCTCATCAAAAATGGCATCGTTCAGTATGTCTGGAAAAAAGGGGGAAAATAGCTGGTTCACCATTTCAAAATTGTTAAAAACACCTACAGAAACAAAGTAGTATGATATAAAATAAATAGACGACCTGCAAGGTGACATCAACACTTCTTTTAAGATTTTTTACTCTGATCATACACGGTTGTTCAAATAAGTCTGTTTTACCTGTTAAGGGTGAACTTTTTACAGTTTTTTTTTTAATTTCCTGGCTGCTTATTTCACAGCAGAGGAAGTTTCCAAGGAAACACAACAAGCAGATTGATTTTGGATAATGTCCAGCAGACTGGCTTCCCTGTTACTGGAGGGCAACATGGTCAGTGAAACAGGTCCTTCAAGAATCTGTTCAGATCTAAAGGTTTCCAAAGTAATTGGTTTATGTATTTCAATTAGATACAAGAGTAGTTAGAGATAGAAGAATTAAACTTTACAAATATTAATATGCAGTAATGATTGGCCTTACCCTAAAATGAATTATATTTGGATGTCACTTGATTTATTATTAACAGTCTGGAATTTGAAATAGCACGCTATTTACTATGTTAGGAACCTATTAATATTGTGATTTTTTTGCTTGTCACTTTATGTCTTCCTACTGTAAGTTCTAACAAAAAGCAGCAGCTATTCAAAGAAAAAGCTGTCACCTTTGTTGTCATTGAAAAAAAAATCAACAAGCCCTCTCTCACCTGTCAGAACAATGCAATAAAGGGAACAGGAAATCAAATCAGCACTGCCTCGAGTCATCTCTCATCCCTGCCACCACCCCTAATGCGCACGCACACAGACGGATATACATGGAAGACAATGCGTTGCTATAGAAACCCTTCAAAATTTTGGAACGTCAGAGCCAGACAGTGCGTGTTGTTCACAAAGGGGAGTGCTCTCTGTAGTTCAAAAAGCATATGCTTCACAGAGACAAAACAGCTTGATTGTGGGGGGGGGGGGGGCAGTCAAACCGCAAGTATAGTGAAATTATTGATCAATATATACATATGCACTCTTTGAAACACGTTGTATTTTATTTTAATTTGTTTGAAAAGAAACATCAATAATTTTGCAGAAGGAGGTTAATTGCTTTTAATGCAGTAAAGCCTCTTACCTGTTTTCCTTGTTGCTAAAAGTATATCTACATGGGAACTGAATGTTATAAAAACGTAATGAATGTCTAGATACAGATGCTGTACAGTTAACGTACATACACATGATTATTTCCTGCACATCCTGAGCTTCCATCTGTTCAGAAGGCACACTTAAAAAGGCCAACTGAATCTCATATGGCCATACATATTAGCAAATGGATAATGTAAAAAAAGTACTCTGCAACATAGATGAACTCCAGAAGAAGATGTTCCTAACAATCCATCCTTAAATATGTTTTTGCCCTGAAGTAAATGTTTTTTCTTTTTAGATATTTAGGCCATTTTTGCAGGATTTTTAACATCTAGCTTTACCACATGCAACAAATTTACAACAAAGCACTACCACATTCCTTTAGCTTTCACAGAGTCAATTTAAGACTAAAAAACAAGCTCCAGATGTGTTACAGATGGGGGTGGGGATGTAGTAGAATGTGTCATCTTAAATGTTGGTTAAAAATGGACAACAAATGGTAATAAACAAGATGGACTCAATGATGTTCAACAGCACCATGAAAAATGTTTAGAACTCTGCTGTATTCTAAAAGATGACTATAGGATAAACATAATTATGTTATTGTGTGATACATAACATACCAAAATGCATATCAAGTAGTGATGATTTGCATTCCGCATTTCAGAACTATGTAATTATGCAACAGGTAAAGTTGTGGAATAAAAAGCATATTTCACATTTTTTCACAAACATCAAGCCATCAGCTTCAGTATGAGTCATAGGCATTCTAAACCCCATTTATTCAGCCCCCTATTTTCTGTGTCAGTCCACCTGGAAAAAAATAATTAAATATGGTGTTATGCCATATTTCTTGGAAAGGGTGGGGGGGGGGGGGGGGGTGTGGGTTAAATCCTAGAATCACCCCTGATTTGAGTTTATACACCCTTAAAAAATCTTTTCATAATATATATTTCACTAATATCTGAAATTTAAGTATACATGCTGTTACATTAAAGGTCTAAACACTAGAAATACCACCCGAAAGAGGAGAGTATAAAATGACGTCCTGGCAATTTTGTATGAGTGCGGAGCATGACAACGTTATCCTTTTCCCTCAATGTTTCCTGATAAAGGTGCGAGATTTCATAAAAAAAATATTTTAAGTGTACATTATCTTCCGTCTTATTTCAAAATTAAGCGATAAAACTAGTTTTAATAATATAAATTGTTTCCATTTCTAGGCCTGAAAACCCATTGCATTAAAAAAAAAAGTCTTAATTTTTCAAATGTGTACATAATGTAATGCATGTTGAAACATGCTGCTTCTACTATTTCATACTGTAGTTCTGTTTTTTACTTATTTAAAACAATGGGAACATGGGTACACAATCCTACACGTCTGGGCTGAATGAATGCTTTTGAGCCATTTATAAACTTACTCTTTGGACTATTAGTGAGCACCTAATATTCCGTGGTAAGTTTGCGTCCTTTAGCGTGTAGCACAGAAATTGAAGTACAATACACTGACAGGTCACTTACCGATGATTTTCTCTTGATATCCTTTGGTGAAGTACTGCATTGCTGTCGCCGCTCGCCAAGGCGTTTTAAGAAGTCCCTGTCTTAGGGGATCCTCGCCAAGACCGCTGAGGATAGTACTATATGCAGCAGCAATGCTCGGCAAACTCGTTTCGTTGTCTTCAACACTTCGCGTGCGTTCTTCCTTCCAGCTTTCCATGAGTGGGGATGCCCGTGTCTCTCCCGGTGTACCACTAGTCCGGCTGCTCACTTTTTTCATACTTTCAAAATGACCGTTTACAGAGTTGTTCTGCGTGTTAGTGGCTAGCTTTTCATTCTGATTAGAACGCTCCATTTAGATTTTAGACAATGCGCTAATGTTTTAAAGAATAAAATTATCTTAAGTGACTTGTTTTACCAGCTACCTGATATGAAGAGCTACAGTTCAAAGCGCGAGCTGCCTCAGAATAAAACGTGTGCATGCTCTTGTTCTTTGCCTTTATAAAGACACGCAAATCCACAAAAAAGACTATTGGTTACTAAAGCAATTCACGTGACCACCTTTCAGTAAATTCTACAATGAATCCACATACTATTCAATCTCAGAGAACACCAGAACGGATGTTTCATTTCGTTTGCCATTTCTCTTTTGCTTAACAAAATAGCCAATCGTAACATGACGTTCAAAACTTTTTAATGACTGAAAAATTTTAATCTGAAAGGCATAAAATAAGAGCTTAATATACAACATTTTAATGCCATAAATGCAGGCACAGGTGCAACGACCCTTAGGTTACTGATCTTTGATCAGTAAATACACCATTTAATTTGTACACCTAACAGATGATTTTGAAATTTTTTCCTAGAAATTAACTACAAAAGACTCAATTTATTCACTAATATGGGCTGAATAAAAGTGATATACATCATCACACAAGAGGAGCACACACACTCAAAACATTGCATTTTATTTTATATGGTCAGTTGGTATAAAGAGTGATAAGCAAATTGCACAAGTAATAAAAAGTCCAGAACTTGTAGTAATAACCTTAAATTATACTTTCTGAATTCACCTCCACAATGTTTTGCTTACATTTATTGAAACGTTTATTCAATTCAACTAACATACCGTGGAAAATGTTTAATTCTAAACTATATAACTATATGTTGAATTTCTAATTACACATCAAGACATGCAAAGAACGACAAATTTATCATAGAAGTGACCTGAATTTTTAGTTCTGTTCTCAGTTTTTATTGAAAGCAAATGCAGAGAGCTTTGAAGTGTCTATGGTCTTTTTCTTCTTCGTATTGCTCTCCTTGTCATTTCTGAAATCATCATTGTCTTCTACCCTTGCTCTCTTCTTGACATCTGGCACCTCTCCAGTCTGCCCTTTTGCTCTTTCTGTCCAAGACTGAAGAGAAAAACATTTCACAAACAGGTTTCAACTAAGTTAAATCATATAGGTAAATGTAGACTCCATTACATTTTTATTTATATGCAAAACAGATACATTATTATGAATTATAATCCGTTTGCTTATAAATTTTATGGAGAGAAGTGGGGCAACAATTATACAATTATATGTAGTGCATAGATGCAGACTTTACAATGCAGATGTAAACCTTTTTTTACTAACTGCGACAGACATAAATTTGAACCTAGCAGTATGTATAGTCTAATTATGGATGATCAATCCATTGGATGCAGCTGAGCAATGACTCATCCCTATCTCTTCAAATATCAATGGCAATGCTCACAAGCAGAAACCTCCCACTTCTATTATTTAGCCCTGATGAAACAGTCTACTTGTCTCCTTTTTGCTTGCGCCCCCCCCCCCAAACAATCATTAGCATAAGATCAATAAACATTACTCCCAGCCTTCTCCCCAGGGTATCCAAGCAACAAGTAAATCCTGGTCCATTTTGGTTGTCACCTCTTGCCAGGGGCTCTAGCATCTATCACCTTTCCCTGTTGATAGGCATTTTTAATGCAAGGTCACAGTGCACATAAAGGAGACTGAAAACACATTTTTGCAACCCTTGTCAACAGGATCCAACTAAGGAAAACTTAGAGCTTCATTTTAGGAAGAAGGATGGATAAGGTGGTTTAAAAAATGATAGAGGTTATCGTGTAAATTCAGAAAATTGAACTACACCATACAGATTTTTTATTTAATTATTTGTTGAAGGGCATTAACATATTTGTTTTCAATACCTTCTAGATCAAACAAGTAAAACTAACATTTAGGTCAGTTTGTAATGTACATACAACAGATGCACAAATGCAGCAACAAATATCCTCAACATAATGTTTCCTACCAATCGGTCCTCTGCTGTCAGTGTCCGGAAATGACCCATTGCTTCCTTAATGATGTCCGTTTCTTCGAGGTCTGGATTTTCTGCTAGGAGGCTACTGCGATTTTCCTCAAGCCACAACTGAAAGCCTGTTTTAGTTCTAAAAAAGAATGAATGAAATGTGCAGTTAGACCTGAATGCAGTCAAATAGGATATTGCAAGGTTTACTGATTTCTTAGGAGGTAGTTTACTCCAGTAAAACACAAAAATTCCAACCATTCAACAGCTTTGGATTGCTGAATGAAACTGAATTACCAAGAGGAAACCCCCCAAAACAGAGGAAGAACATGCAAACTTTACGCAAAAAAGGGCCAAGGCCCCCACCTTTGAAGGTTAAAGCCAAATGCTACTCACTGAGCTCTGTTCTACAGAATGGTTGATATTTAGGTCATTTTTGACTATACATACATTTCACAAATATTACTACTACACAGTAGATGTTGGTGTATGGCAGGGGTGCCCAACTCCAGTCCTAAAGGGCCAGAGACCTGCACATTTTTGGGTTTACCCTCATTTAACACACCTGTTTCAACTCCTTGTGCTAATTACCACACAGCTCTTGAGCTAAATCATTTATGGTGGAACAGGGAAAGAACTAAGCTACACAGGGCTCTGGCCCTCCAGGACTGGAGTTGGGCACTCCTGGTGTATGGTTTTTCTCTGTGTAATCTGGTTACGTCCTGCCTTCCAAAGACAGACAGGTTGAATGTCCACTGTTTGATTATGTCATATATGATCATTGAATATGTCAGCATTTTTCAATCAGTGTGCCACTGGAACTGGCCAGGTGTGCCATGTGTGTATGTATATACAGATGTGAACACATTTGTTGGTGCCCTTACAGCTCATTAAAACCATGTTTCATTTCCCATGAAAAGTGATTCAATTAAAAGCAATTGTGTAATGTATATCTGAATGTGATAGAGTAAACCAATGAAATTGTGAAAGGAAATGATTTGTTGTTTATTGTAAGACAAGAGCCAAGGAAACCAAGGTTGTATTTTGTGTTTCAGTGACAGCCTATTTGCACCAATCGACAGTAAATACATTTGCAAGTCCCACCCCAAATTACCAAAGAAGTACCTCAGCCTTTGTGCGGTGGAAAAGTACCCTCAGACTCCTCACTCAGGCTCTCGAGAGCCCTGATCAGAGCCTCCATTTACTCTGGTAATATCACAGCATCATCAGCAAAGTCAAGATCAGTAAATCTTTCTCAAAGGTGGTTTGCTCTGCTGACCTGTGTTTTGCTGACTACCCTGAGCTCAATAGGTGGTGGTAGGAACGTAGATCTAATGGGAAATTGAGAGATTTTGCCTTCTGGCTCAGCTCCCTCTTCCCCATAACAGAGCATTACTGCCGACACAGCACTGATGTGTCTGTCGATCTCACACTCTCTTCTTCCCTCACTCATGAACAAGACCCGAAGATACTTAAACTCCTCGATTAGAGGCAGCAACTCATCCCCCACCAGGAGAGGGCAATTCACCCTTTTCAGGTCGAGAACCATAGCCTAAGACTTAGAAATGCTGATCCTCATCCTGGCTACATCGCTCTCAGCTGCAAACAACCCCAGTGCATGTTCCAGGTCACAGCCTGAATACGGCAACAAGACCACGTCATCTGCAAGCAAAAATCAGATCCTGAAGCCCCTGAAATGGACTCCCTCCACCCCTTGGCTACGCCTAGAAATCAATGCCAATGAACAGAATCAATGCCAAAGGGCATCCCCGGCAAAATCCATGAGTCCAAAATCCACCAGGAATAAGTCTGACTTACTGCTACAAATGCAAACCAAACTCTAAACTCCTAAAGTTGGAACACATCCTCTGGACCACTATCCTAGTCTGCCAATCCAAATGCATTGTCCAACATCCAAACAATGTTAAAAAGGTATGTTAACCAAGACAACACCACAACATCAAGAGCTTTAAAGAACCAGGCCAAATCTCATCCACCCCCAGAGCCCCACCACCAAGTAGTTGCTTGACTACTTCAGTGACTTCAGGTCCAGAGATGAGCAAATCCTTCCAGCTTTACTTCCTCCAAGGTAGATGTTTCTGTAGTATTTAGGCAATCCTCAAAATATTCCTCAAAACTGACTACATCCCCAGTTGAGGTTGAGTTCTCCATCCCTACAATAAATAGAATTGGTGAAGCCCTGCTTCCCCCTCCTGAGTCACTTGACGGCTAGCCAGAACCTTTTTAAGGCTAGCCTCACCAAACTTCTCCCACACCTGAGTTTTTGTCTCCGCAACCGCTAGAGCCACATCTCACTTGCCCTACCGGTACCAGTCTGCTATATCAGGAGTCATACAAGCTAAGCAAACCCAGAAGGCCTCCTTCACTTTGACAGCTCCCTTCACCACTGGTGTCTACCACAGGGTTCGTGGATTTCCACTGAAACTGGAACCAACAACCTTATGGCCACAGCTCCAAACTGCCACCTCAGCAATGTAGTACCGGAACATGGCCCATTCAGACTCCATGTCCCCTGACTCCCTCAGGAGAGAAAAGAAGTTTTGCCGGAGGTGTGAACTGATCTCCCAGACAGGGGCCTACCAGCACACCCGCATTATGCGTTTGGGTCTACCAGGTCTATCTGGCAACTTCCCCCACCATCGGATCAAACTCATCCGCCAGAAAACATCCCCCACACCATTACACCACCACCACCAGCCTGCATAGTGGTAACAAGGCATGATGGATCCATGTTCTAATTCTGTTTACACCAAATTCTGACTCTACCATTTGAATGTCTCAACAAAAATCGAGACTCATCAAACCAGGCAACATATTTCCAGTCTTCAACTGTCCAATTTTGGTGAGCTCATGCAAATTGTAGCCTCTTTTTCCTATTTGTAGTGGAGATGA
>JAABNY020000025.1:8339622-8353894 GCA_015164015.2 Brevimyrus niger | reverse complement strand
TCTTGTTATTAAGTGAATCTATTGTTCCTTAGCATTGCTGTTAAGATGACATCAACCCTAACCCCACAGCAAACAGAGACCGAACCAAACCGTGGCTCCAAAATCGTGAACCGAACCGAATCGTGCCTTTGGTGTATCGTTACACCCCTAATATAAAGTATAACAAAGTAAAAAGCTCTTGTATCAGAATCTGTATTGGTATCAGCATTTGTGTATCGGAATCAGATCGGAACCAAAAGAATGTGGAATGCCCATCTCTAACAGAAAGTCTTGGGATGCTTGCTTAATTTAGTAAAGACATTGCAGATTTATTGGTTTTATAACAAAAATCCATTGACAAAAAGTTTGAAGGGGCCCTGCTATATTTTTTCCAGTTTTTCCCTTCCTTTAGCATGTTATATAGCTTTATGTGCATGTAAACAGTCTGAAGTCTTAAGGCCCAAAGTACACACCAAAATTATTAACTTTCACCACAGAAACCACTTCTCTAATCTACTTGAAATACCTTAATAGAATTCCAGGCCATGACATGGCTAGGTTACCTCGTAACACAACAGCTACTGGCTGCGTACCTGCAAGGATGTGTCTGCAGACTGCAAAAGAGGTTGATCAAGTAGGACAAACTGTCTAAAATGCTCTGTCAAAGCTTTAAACCCCTCCCCAACAAGCCCATTGCTCAGAGATGCACTGGATGAGAAACAGATGCACTGGATGAAAAAAATGTGTTTTTGGAACACTGAAGCTTGTAAATCTGTTGCAGTAGACCTCAAAAGGGGGCCTTTAGCATATCTGCACATATCTTCCCCATAGCCATAATTTTTTTGACCAACTCATTCAATTCCGTTTCAGCAATTTTGCAATTAATTCCAGTACAGTCAGTGATCCTTTTTAGAATTCGATCCGGAATCCGAAACGGATTAAGTTCAAGAACCGAGGTACCACTGTAATTGGTTCCCCAAAGCAAATTACACCTAAATTTGTTCACAAAATGAACAGGATAAAACAAGAGCATTTTTTTCTTAATGGCAACCAAAATGATTTTATTCCAATATTACCCCTGACCTGCCCCGATCATCTGCTCCTTCCGTGTGTCACACCCCCTCGTTAGCGTCATGTGGGATCCCCATGTGATCAGCCGCTTCTGGTTGTTTTCATTAGTTCTCTGTATTAAGTCCACATTTCAGTTCGATTCCCCAGTCCAGTCATTGGGTGCGTTCAACTTGCTAACAGCACTGGTATAAAGCAATGCATTCTGATCCTGACGCAAAGCATTACGGTTACCTGGCTAAATGGATAAATTTACCTGGATAAATTACATAAATGTTCTAATAGTACACGCAAGTTAGTGGTTTAATTATTGTTAGTTACTATAATGTTGCACTGCTTTATTTGGTTAATTTTTCAGTCTGTAAAGAAGGCATTCAAGAAAGAATTGCATTGTAGTATGACTCACTTCCTGGTGCGTAAAATCTATATTAAGTCAGCATTCAAGGTTTGACTTCTGATATTCAGATCGAGTTCTAGGTCAAACTGGTTTGTTCGACTTAAGAAAATCAAGTTCAATTGAGTTCAGAACTGAGGTACCACTGTATGTGAGAAGCCAGTCCACTGATACAGAGGTTCTCTCTTTCAGACTCAAAATACTCTGCTGCCCATGGTACAATGTAGACCTCTATGTACCGTAATATCCGGACTATAAGCTGCTACTATTTTCACTTGCTTTGGACCCTGCGGTTTATACAACAGTGCGGCTTATCCATGGATTTTTACAGCTAACGGTCACCAGGGGCACACTATCAAGGAAGCACAAGACCGAGACAGACAGCTCGTTCATGCACACACTCTCATTATGGAAAACAAACGGAGAAGGGCATATGATGCTGCTTTTAAGTTAAAGGCAATTGATCTGGTTGTCAAAGAAGGAAACAGAGCTGTTCTTTTCAGAAAAGATGCTGGTTATTTTGTTAAGCAGCCATGTTACTGCACCTTTACTGGCGTGTTACAGGCAAGCACTTTTAAAAACGAATTAAATTTAGCCATTTAACGTTATTGCCTTGTCAAGTGCTGTAAGCTTTGTTTTTTGTTATACTGCACTACTTCAGTACTATGACTGCAGGATGTGCGCTGGGAGCGCAGCACGAATGCTGTTCGTCATGTGAAAGATGGGACAGTTTGATTGATTGAAAGATTTAATGTGTTTCTCAAATGTTAATAAATGGGACGCTTTCCGTTCCCAAACAGCCATCTCTGTCCCGACAATCTCCTCCGTGGTAGCAGGAACCCTTATATATGGTAATTAAACATTAAAACACCTGCGGCTTATAGTCGTTGCGGCTTATATATGGATAAATCTGTATTTTAGCCCCAAATTTAGCTGGTGCGGCTTATATTCAGTTCCGCTTTATAGTCCTGAAATTACAGTACCTTAATATACTCAGGCCATAAAACTTTATAGAACTAAATTCTACAATTAAAAATAAAAAACAATGATTTGTCACAGTTATTAAAATCTGTTTAATTTCCTGGACTTCCTATACCTTCTAAATGTATGTATTAGAAATGATGTGTGCACCTTTCCTATAGCAGTGTGTTTACCTTGGACTTGGGCCGTGGTGCAAGAGGCTTCAGAATTGCATCCTTGCCTGCCTTCCCTCCAGAGAAAACCCCAGAGGAGGACCGTTTGCATGATGCAGTCATACTGTCCAGGATGTTCGTCATACGGGAAGGAACAAACGTACCAGGAACTTTTGAAGATGACACCTGGAAAACAAAAACCATCTTGATAGCAAAAACAGAAAGACAAGGTGGTTATAAGACAAGTGACACATCCCTAACTAATAATGTCTTACCTTAAAAGGATTTACACGGCCGTCTTTGCTAGCTGTAAAATGTGAATAACAAAATAATTATCACTCAGGGATTCATGAAAATGTAAAATTGTAACAAATTTAAATTAACTAAATGCACTTTTTCATATCAAATATTTACTTACAAGGTTTTGGACATAGTGTTTCGTGTGAAATATCTTTGTTAAATAGATTCAGACCTGCAAATTGAAGAATGTTAAGGGAAAATCCATCAGTGATAACCCACCAGTTGGTTTATTTCAGAAATAGCTGAGCTTACGTTCCTGCACATTCATTGGTAAACAATATTGTTATTCAAAATGACCATTGCTAAATATTCTTCACATTTTACTATACTGAATTCCAGGAATACTATAAACTTGTACTAAATCATTCATTAAACTAGTTTTGAAATTGAATATCTGTGAGAATGTACCTGTTTTACCATTCTCTTGGAAATTCATTTGCTCCGGCTCATCTTGGTCCTCAAGACATCCTTCCTGCATGACTTCCTGTTCTTTGTAGCTACTCAGCTGCTCAACTTCTTCACACTCATTCTCTGATTGGTTGCACCTGCAACAACCATTGTTTGGTCAATTTTGCTATTTCCTAATTCATTTTGTTCCTTTAACAAATTTGGTCCACAGTTCATGTTATGTTATTATAATGCAAATAGTACGATTTGCAAGTGGGTGGGTGATCAGAGCTTCTTTGAGACACAGACACTTAAGGCAGTCACTCTTGTTCTTTCTATTCATATAGAAATATGAATATCTTGTTCTATTTCTATTCAAGCTATAAAAATATATTTAGTTTTGTCCTATATACATACACATATATACATATACATACACATATATACATATACATACACATATATACATATACATACATATACATACATATATATATACACATATACATACACATACATATATATATACATATATATTATACAGATAGGACACCGTCCAAGGTTTCTGAGGGTGTTTTTAAATGTGCATAAGACAAAAACTTATTTAAACGATGGGCTAAGCCTCTATGCCTGTAATCATATGGCTGTCAGTTCAAACCCAACCTATTTAGAACGTGAATAGCGATCTTTAGCTAAGAAACACCCCCGATGCAGCTAAAACAAAGAAATGTGACATTGTTTGCTTTTTCCCCTATTTAACCTAACTTTAAAAACTTTCAGACAATGGAAGTTTTGAAAAGTAGATAGATTATGGATTTAGTCAGTGTTTTTTCATGATTCTACATGATTTCAGTGAGATATAAACTGAAATACACGAGAAAGATACACGGTCGATGATGCCCTCGTGTCACGCCCAGCTCGACTGATCCTACTGTGCGCGACGCCCCCCTCATTACTTTGTGTTAATTCCCGACTGTGTTGCCTATTATTTTTGGCTTATCTTGTGTATTTAGCCCGTGTCTGAGTCTGTTTTCCCCGGTCTATCATTGCTCAAATGCTTTTCTGTTTGACCACTTGAGAAATCAACGTTTATTATTATTTTGTTTCATTGCAAAATTATTAGCCTATTTCTAACTGTTCTGAGTATATTTCTATGTTCTAAAAAGCTCCTCGTTCATGTTCATCATTCAATTTAATTAAACTTAAATCAAACGAAACAAGTAAAGCAAACAAAAACATTCAGTGTCATCAATTTAATCTTAATGAAACTTTACCTAGTTTTCTTCCAGGTGCCAGGATAACCAGTGTGCTCACTGTCCTCCTGTTCAGCAACAGTCTTTTCCAGTGCGAGATCTCCCAAGCGCTGCGCCAGTGCCATCCTGTGGGAGCGCGAGGCATAGCGTATGGCCAACGTCACCACATTCTGGGTCATGAGCTCTGCCAGCTCCACACAGCGGAACTCCCGCTCCAACTTACATGACAGCTGGACACACATAGACACAAACAAAACAGGTTAAAACTCAACCAAAAAGAAGCACTAAATTAAGAAATGATAAATGGCTTACAGCAAACATCTTCATCAGAAGTTCCTGCTGTTCCTTCTGCCCTTTACATCTTTGTTCCTCATCAATTTCATAGCCACTGGACAACTGGAAATCAAAGTGGTTTTGAAACAGCAGGGAACGCCAGTATTGTTCCTGGAATAGAAAATGTATATGATTTAAAAGCATTTTAGTTAAGTTACAATAAAACTAGAGATAGACATTTAATTGGCAGATGTTTCTGGCCCAGTGCAAAGAACAAATGAGGCAAATGATGATATACAACAAGCATACAGCCATAAAATAGAAAACTTTGGTGTTGCTAGCCTAAGCCTCTACGTATTTCTACATGAACAATGGTACATGGGCATATGAGATACCATTCTGTCAAGTGAATGAGTTCTCACTGAAAGTATGTTTATCACTATTATTACTTTTTAGAATAGATACCATGTACTGCAGTATAATGTCTGAATATTTAGATGGTATTAAAAACTGGGAGTTGGCTAGTTGGTAGTCAGTAGTAAAACTTGCCAGCAGGATGGAGTGGAACTGCAGTGATAAAAATTCTTGCTAGTTAATTTTTTCCGCCACTGAATACCAGAAAAACAGATTTCTAGGACATTGTGCACCATTCGCAGGTGTCAGGGAGTTGCTGTCAATTTGCAGGAGACTCACAGAGTTTAAGGGAGAGGTGGAATGTCTGCATTTGTACTTTTCAAGTGAACCTTTACTACCACATTATCTTTTCATTTTTCTGGGAATTGCATCACTACTTCCAGCATCTGTTTTTTTGTTTCGCTACATGTGACAACAGCCCGGTGACTGTTTTCAATAAATCAGGCTCTTCTAACTTTTCTTATCT
The DNA here is from genome assembly GCA_015164015.2 of Brevimyrus niger. Taxonomy (NCBI): domain Eukaryota; kingdom Metazoa; phylum Chordata; class Actinopteri; order Osteoglossiformes; family Mormyridae; genus Brevimyrus; species Brevimyrus niger. Next base: position 8,348,227 of record JAABNY020000025.1, on the reverse strand, counting down.
TAGTCACTCTTGCTCATTTGGGTGAGGTGGGGGTATGGTTCTTATTTCTAACAAAGAAATTTAAAAACAAAATCACTGACACTTCCACCTGTCATTCTTTGAGCACCTTTCTGTTCCAAACTGTCTGGCTACTTTTATTGCCTCTTCTTCCTCAGATCTACTGCCACGTCATGACTTCAATATCCATGCCAACCAACCTGTAATTTTATAAGAGTTTTTCTCCCTCCTCAATTGTTTTCACCTCTCCCAACCTGTTAGTTTTCCCAGTCACCTTAAAGCCACATCCTTGATCTTGTCATCTCTGCCATCCTGCCTGTTGGTCATCTCAAACAGTAGCTTTTCTTCTCCTCAACTATGTTCCAGTTCTGTCTCACTTCCATTACCACAGTAGTCAACTCCTCAACCTTCTCAACCACGTGCCTTAGAAAGTCCTGTGAGGAATGCTTCGGGAGTATGGAGTGCTGTGCTTCCTTATAAGGACTGTTCGGTCCCATGTATGACCGGTGTCAGACCTTGGTCCGTATTGTTGGCAGCAAGTCGGACTCCTTTACGGTGAGGGTTGTACTCCGCCAAGGTTTCCCTTTGCCAATAATTTTGTGCATAACTTTTATGGACAGAGTGTTGACAGTGTCTGGTTTGGTGACCTCAGGATTAAGTCTCTGTGTTTTACAGATGATGTGGTTCTGTTGGCTTTATCGGACTGTGACCTTCAGCTCTCATTGGAGCAGTTCGCAGCAGAGTGTGAAGTAGAGAGACTGTTTCTCGGCTGGCCTGGGAACGCCTTGAGATTCCCCTAGACAAAGTGGCCAGGGAGAGAGAAGTCTGGGTTTCCCTGCTTAGACTGCTGTCCCCACGACCCAACACAGAAAAGCGGTAGAGGACGAATGGATAGAATATTATCTAGTATGTGTTTATAAACCAGTTAAAAGTTTACGTCTGTTGCATTTTCATGAGTGCTGCATGCGTTCTCCGAAACTATCATAATCATTTTCATCCTTGCTGTTTAAATCACTCCTGGTTGAGTTTTAGAGAAAATTATGTTGAACACCTTTGTTTTTCTATAAAAAAGGTTAATTACAACAAAATCACATTTTTATATGTGAAAATTTTCCAATACCGTGCTGTCATAGTATATTATACAAAATATTTTTTTCTTGTTATGCTCTTAATCTTGTAGTACCTATTCTTCTGACTAGGTCGCAATTAGAGCACTTCATTTTTCCATGCATCCATTATCATCATCATCATAATCCTTTCCTTATTGTTGTTAGCAACTATTTTCAAGGAGGTGTTTGTATTGTGTTTTAGAGGCAAGCTATTTGCATAACAAATCAACAAAGAAAGCATTTCAAGTTGCACCCCAAAGTACAAAAGTACCAAAAAAGTACCCCAGGAGATTTGGCACTTTGGATACTGGAGCAATTGGTACTGGGACTCAATGGAAAAAGGAAAGTACCAAATACGGTACTTGGTGAGGTGGAAAAGCACCCTTTGCCTTTTTGGCACCAGCTAAATTGTCAATTATTTTGGTCTGTAATGTAATAGGTCACCCAGAAAAAGCCAAATACAGTGGTACCTTGGTTCTCTAAGGGAGATTTTCCACCGTACTCTTGGTACAGTACTATCACTTTTCTGTTGACTTCATGTCCAGTACCAGTACCGAAATCTCAAGTACCGAAAGTGCCAAAGCAGTTAGGGTACTTTTTTGGTACTTCGGTACTTTGGGGTGGGGTGCTTAGTGATCACTGCGTTTCACTCGGAGGATTATTACCGTTGCATAGTGCGATTACGCTGCATTACATGTAGCAGGTTTGATTTGATGGCGTAATGGATGAAGACAGGGAAAATAGCGAGGAAAGTCAGAGAAAGACGAAAAATATCTAAAGTTTGGGACCATTTCAAACAAAAGAAGTTTCAAACAAAAGAATTTCTCCAGCAAGAAATACAAACAAATGAGAGCACTTATTTTGACATCATTTAACAGCGCAACTCCAACCAACATCCAAAATTCCTCAAAACGAGCAAAAAAGTTCAAGTGCAGCACATTTACAGAGCAAGAGACTGTATCCATCTGATAGTCAAACTTCTGTTACTCGATTTTCTTGAAAGTCGAACAAACCAGTTTGACCTAGAACTCGATCTGAATATCATAAGTAAAACTGTAAATGCTGACCTAATATAAATTGTACGCGCCAGGAAATGAGTCATACTACAATGCAATTCTTACTTGAATGTCTTCTTCACAGACTGGATGATTAACCAAATACAACATTAAAGTATTTAAATAAACCACTAACTTACGTGTACTATTAGAACATAAATGTCATTTATTTACACTCACATGGGGATCCCACACTAGGTTAACGAGGGGGCGTGGCTCATGGAAGGAGCGGACGACCAGGGAGGACACTGAGGTAGGACAGGAATTGTAAATTATCATTTGAATTAAAAGGAGCTGGATTTCACTTGAGCATTGGTTTTCCGTTATTTCGTATGGGAAAAATTCGATCAGTACTCAAAGTTTTTAGGATTCGATCCGGAGTCTGAAACGGATTAAATTCAAGAACTGAGGTACCACTGTATAGTGTAACAATGTCAACATGTCCACGTGTTCTGGCTCTTTCCTTAGCGACTATGTTTCCCGGTAAGTGAGTGTCTGCCTCAGTCCGCTCGACACCACAGTATTAAACTATTGTGGCTAGTTATTGTAGCATACGTAAATGAGAAGTAGCTTCCTAAATAAACATTATCCACGGGTACTCACACTCCCTAATTCTAAAACATAAAACCGTAAACACTGGCAACAAGTTGGATGGAGCCGGAAAACAGTTGGCGCGTTTTGAGAAATCAAAACAACCTAATGTTAAAAAATAAACGACGCGTCGATTAAAGTTATTGATCTCGACAATTTATTTGCGTCAACATCGTTGACTAGTCACGCCAGCTCCATTACAGAGAGTGAAGGAAAACAATGGCAGTGCTTGTAATTGGTACTAAACCTCTACTGGTAAAGAGCTTTTTCCATTTGTCTTCCACAGCAGCAAGACTACAGTAAAGCTATAAAAGTTTAAATAGAAGCTGTTAGAATGCAGGTAAACTGTTAGCTTATATAGTTTGACACAATATTTAAATTCACAACTTTGCAGCAGGCTGACAGCAGCCGTCACACTTCATTGCAGTGATACCTGCAAAAATTTACATAACAAAAAAACAAATGTACATAAAGGCACTAAAAGGGTTTAGTTCTTTTGTCAGTTGTTGTATGGAGTTCAATAATTAAAATGTTCCTTAAAAGAAAACCCATGTGTTGTTCATTTGAAGAGAACTGTCTATTCTTTCTTTTTTGAATAGTTACTATTGCTCTTTAATAAGACTTAAGAATTTAGAATTTCTTACCTGATCACTTGATTAATCGATGGAATAATCGATTACTAAAGTAATCGATAGCTGCAGCCCTAATTTGTGCATGGTTTAACTGTTGCTTTCATTTTACGAAACTCTTGAGGTAAACTAGGCATATATTTTAAAAAATCTGTTACTGTAACTGCTTTTATTTGGTTGATCATCCAGTCTGTGAAGGAGGCATTCAAGTAAGAATTGCATTGTAGTATGACTCATTTCCTAGCGGATACAATTTATAATAGGTCAGCGTTCACAGACTTCTGGTATTTAGATCGAGTTTTAGGTCAAACTGGTTTGTTCGACTTTCAAGAAATTTGAGTTCTAGTGAGTTCAAGAACCGAGGTACCACTGTACTAACAAAGCTGGAAGGAACCATATCAGCACCTATTGCAGCAGTCAGACATACTAGCTAGTCGAGCTATAATTGTAGTTCGACTTAACTGTGCACGTAAACGTGCCGAGTGACTCAAAGATCACCAGCTATGGAGCCCTCAGGATCTTCATCCTCCACAACCTGAGAGCAACCTTCCACACAGCGTCCCACAAAGGCTTTATTTCCTTGAACCAGTTCATAGGTGTGGATGGCTTTACCTTACTTACTTCATAATTAATTCCTTAGAAGGCTACAAAACCGACTATAAAATCTAGAGAAACCAATAACTCAGAGTTCTGACCTCCAGCGAGCCCTTCTCCGTCACAGTCTGACACAGAGGAAGCTTGAATGGGAGAATGACGACCGCAGGACGGGGTAGTGTCGGTGGGAAGCGGGACCCCTTACAGGGGATACACCTGAAAACGCGGAGAAATTTCAGGGTTACTTTATAATCCAAAGCAATGCAAAGCAAAATACCACATATTGCACACAGAGAGTGTGTAACTCTAATAAAGCCACTTACAGTTGGGTATTGCCAATGAGCCCAAGATACAATAACTATCATTATACAATTGTCACAATTCAATGCATCACAGTATCACTATTGTACCTTGATGCAACACTGAAATAAAAGTAGTACAGAAATTTAATTTGGCCGGTTTTAAATTAACAGCCATTAACAGCCTTTAACTACCAGGGGGGAGTCAATATCTTGACTGAAGCTGTGGAATCATACTAACTGCAATATTGATATAGCTGTAACAAAGTAATACAAAAATAAATGTTTTCTTCCATTCACAAAAGGCTGTTTGTAGGTCACTTGATCACAGCTGGAGGCCACTGCAATGCTAGCTGCATGAGGGTATTATCGATAATCGATGATATCAGACTAGTAAACCAGTGTTCATATCCAACAGTGACCAACTTGGCAATCATCACCTCTGTCAGGGAGGTAGGCTTAGGCTATACAAAAAACAATATGCACAATATATTTTTAATGTGGCTTTCAGTTCAGCCTTTCCCTCTAAATTTTTTACAATTTTTAAAGTGCAATATTTCCTGAGGTGGTACACAGTGTAAAACGTTAGTAAAGTACTGCTAAAGTACACAGAATTTCTGTAATACTGCACTTTCAGCTGCATAACAAACATGATGTAATATCACCCCTATCTGTTAGCACCCAAATGAGGATGGGTTCCCTGTTGAGTCTGGTTCCTCTCAAGGTTTCTTCCTATTGCCTTCTTAGGGAGTTTTTTCCTTGCCGCTGTCGCCGTCACCCTCGGCTTGCTCAACAGAGATAATTACTTTCCCTGATTGTCTAGATGCATCTCGCACACATACACAATTTATTATTTATAATTGTATAAAAACTCATTTTTTGTGTGAAGCTGCTTTGGGACAATTTCCATTGTTAAAAGCACTATATAAATAAAAATGAATTGGATTGAACTTTAGACAGCCTGCATGACTTTAAATATTCAATTCAGCCCACCGATTGATCATTGCCCATACGGACTAAATAAATGGTAATCAACACCGCTAATCAGCAACACTTGGCTTTGTCCTTCTGGATTGAAAACAAAACGCTCCCTCAAGTGTGGCCAGAGAACATCTTCTGGTGACTGATCTGAAGTGCCAAGTCAGTTTAAATCTAACTGTAGGTCTGCTAAATGCACCTTCCATGGTGCTGCTTGCCAGTGAGAGATTTCCTTATTTAATTTGTGGTTATTTAATTATGTTCATTCAGTTCATCCATTTATAGTTTTCATATTTCTTATTCTTATATTTCTTTTTGTCCTTGCTATTTGCTCATCATGTTCTTTGCCTCATACAACATACTCTCACCAAGGCTGTCTGACCCCCAGGCTCCAGACGTAGATAAAGGGCCTGCTTCACTTATTGGGGGCAGAAACAGACACTGAACCGGCCACATGAAACATCTTTCTGTAACTTCTGTATCTTCATTTTGTCTTAATAAACTGCTTAAGCTTAAGGAACCTCCCTCATCACTCAACTCTTTTTATATATATTTAAAAAAAAAAACCTGAGGTTTCACTGAAGAAATCTATTACCAGCAAGTTATTGCCTCTGCTGGATGGTGGCCTGTGTGTGCATGAGTTTTAACGAAGAATTAGAGGCTGGGATTTACCATTTAATGAATTTAGGGAATATTTCAAAGGGAATTATAGCAATATTTCACCAAGACTTCTGCCCTTTAAATACATGTTTTTCCCCCAACATTAACACACATAAACAACCTGCCACTGAGAAAGGAATTAAGGAGAGGGTGACTAAAATTCAGAAAATGCTGCAATTTATTTGCTTGCATTGGTCTCATACAGGGGTATTTAGGTGACTATTTTAAAATCAACAGCACAGCACATTTCGTGATTTCACAGATTTCATGGTGCCTCACCTGAGCTGCTGAGGAATCTCATGAACACCCACCACCCAGTAGTGGTCTGACTTTCCCTTGCAGTTCTCTTGAGTGTTGCACACTGGAGTCCACGTGTTACCAAGGCAACGATTCAGCATTCGCAAGACACCCTCAGAATCAACATAGCAAGGGGTACCTGCAAATACCGAAGAGGACATAATACAGAGGGTAAACAGCTGAAAGGTTTTCACAACAAATTATGTCTGGAATAAAGTATATAAAACAAGCATGCAGGAGTAGGGAACTGGTGTATAAAAATCACCTTCAGCAGTAAACCCCATCCAGGACAGATATGACTTGCAAGACAAAGGAAGAGGCTCCCCACAGATAACCTGCATCCTCTTGTGGCCCAGCTGAAACAACTGAACCCCAAGGGCCTGATCCCCATCAAATCCAGTACCTGCCATCAGACAGAATACAAAGTGACACAACAGTTATCCAAAAGATTACACAGAAAAATCACTACCCTTGCTTCCTAACGCCTAAAAGAAGGGATACAAGTACCTCTGTGAAAGACTATAAACAGCTGCTCTCCATGGCCTGCCATGCATACTATGGGGCCTGGGAGGCTGAAGATCTCCTTCTGTACCCCACCGATGGAGAAGATTCGGATAAGCCGGGCACTAGTGGCTGCCGCTCCCCAGCCCTGCCCCAGACAGACAGCTTGAACATCTTCGTCTTTGGGTAGGTCCACTATCCACTCCTTGTTCGTGTCCCAGGATGAAAAATGTAAGCACTGAAGCTTACTATTTAGAAATAAAGATAAATTCAATGAGATTTAACATGCACGTGAGCAGTGAAACCTCCAGATACACTGGATATAAAGTGATCGATACTTCTGCAAACCAACAAGAGTTACAAGCAGGGGTGTGCAAAATATATTTTCTTCAATTAATCATTAAAAAATTTAGTCTGATTCAATATCAATCTGTAAAATTTATGGATCAATCTGTTCGCTAATGAGATTTTTTTCTAGGTTCATTTCTGCAATGGTTAATCATAGGGTTGTGCTGGACCATATTACAATGCAGATTTCAGTGCCAATTAAAGCTGTTGAGCTGTTGATTGATTGGCATCAGGTAACAGAAGCATCTGCACCTCATGTGCTATCCCTAGTTACACTTGCTTTGGAGTACATTTTCCAAAAGCACAGTTGCTAACATAGTTGGACCAAACAGTTCCAGACTATACAAGTTGCTAATGGGGGCTCTTGGGAAAAGTACTCCTAATGTCAACAGAAACCTAACATTAGCTAGCAGCTACTTTAATGCAGTTGAACAGTCTGCAATGTGGCTGTATTTCACCAAGGAGGATTGACACAGATGTTACGTAAATTTAAGCATTTTTTTTTTATTTAACCCTTGTGTACATACCTTGGGATAATATTCTATTGGCCTTTTTCATTGCTTCCCCACATTGGTGAGAGAGGGACATGGAACCATCAACATACACACAGATCTTGCTCGCAATCAGCTACCTTTATTTCAGTGAAACCCATAAAATATCTGTACTTTATATTTCTGCTCCCTGCATGGATTGCCTTACATTTGTCTGTGTTAAGTTCAATTTCTGCCAGGTATCAGCCCAGTCACTAAATCGAGATCCCGTTGTAGCCTCCTTGCTGCTCTCATCCACTCTGCGGTGCCCCACTATGAACGCAGGCCCAATGTGACATTGTGCCTCTAATAACTACTTGCTGCTGTCTGTTAACCATTTTTCGATCCAAGCTGGTACAGTTCCTAAAACCCCTGCAGCTTTGAGCTTAAGCAAAAGCCATTTGTGTAGGACAACAAAGGCCTTCTGGAAATCTAGGTAGATCAAATCGCGTGCTTTTTTGTGATCAATTTTTTTTTGCAGCTTCCTCAAAGAACTCAAGTAGATTCATTAAACAGGATCTACAGCTACACTCACACTGCCAGCTACATCGTTTAATTCCAATTTTTTGCTCAGATCGGATTTGTCTATCTTTGCGGTAGAGCTGGGCCATATGGCCTTAAAAATAAAATCGTATTTTTTCACAAAAAATCCGATTTCCGATTTTAATCGATTTTCCCTGTCCCTACTCAAAATGAAACTATAGATGACAAATAAATGGGTGAAAACAAGTTTTAAACTTTATTTAGCTTATTTTACTTTAGGGTTCCCCTCCTTGAGCCGACACCTTATCGTGGTAGAGGGGTTTGCGTGTTCCTGTGATCCCAGGAGCTAAGTTGCCTGGGGCTTTATGTCCCTGGTAGGGTCACCCAAGGCAAACAGGTCCTGGGCTCTGGAACCAGTCTCCTCGAAGGGGGTTGGACCCTCTTCCACTCTGGAGTTGCCTGCGGGGAGAGGCGCAGAGCGGGGGTGGGCATACTAATTGCCCCCTGGCTGGGTGCCTGTACATTGGGGTTTAC
>JAABNY020000025.1:8309256-8319630 GCA_015164015.2 Brevimyrus niger | reverse complement strand
TTCTCTTTCCGGCTCAGACTGCATAGGTTTAGCTTATGGGGCTGTGACGTGATGAACGAACGACTCAAACCCGAAGAATCGAGAGACAAACTAATCAATTATGTTTCCGGCTCAAACTGCATAAGTTAAGCTTATGGGGCTGTGACGTAATGAACGAACGACTCAAACCCGAAGACTCGAGAGATGAGCTAATCAATTCTGTTTCCGGCTCAGACTGAGCTGCTTAAGCTTATGGGGCTGTCACGTGATAAACGAACGACTCGAAAAACCCGAAGACTTGAAACAGGTAAATCAATAATTCCAATACAGAAACTATAAGAAGTTGCGCAAATGTGCATGCGCGACTGAACAAATCATTCCCACAAGACGACTCGTTCTTCCCGAGTCACATTAAAGATTAGTTCAAAAGGAATGAATCGTTCAAGGACGACCCATAACTAGGGGACATTGAGTCTGAATGGACACTGTTCTGGACCTCTATTGTGGAAGTAGCCATACAAAGCTGTGGCTGCAGGGTGGTCGGTGCCAGTCATGGCGGTTACCCCCATACCCGATGGTAGACACCAGAGGTGAGGGGGGAGGGGTGTCAAACTGAATTTACTGGGATTTATTAGCCTGGGGGTCTCCGGATGCAGCTGATGGGGGTAATAGCAGGCCAGGCGGAACACGGCTCGGGTGGTCGCAGAAGCAAAAAACCAGACGTGGGAGGAGTTTGTAGAGGCCATGGAAAGTGACTTTCGGTTGGCCTCAAAAAGGTTCTGGCAAACCATCCGGAATATCAGGAGGGGGATGCAGCTACTATTTATAGTGGGGAGGGGGTGCTGTTGACCTCACCTGGGGACTTTGAGGACCTTCTCAACCCTGCCTCAGATACATCTGTGCACACTGCCTTTGAGACATCTTAGGGCACGGAGCCTGAGGGTGCTGGGGAAGGGCTTGCCCATTACTGGGGCTGAAGTGGCCTGGGTGGTTAACCCTCTGGAGTCGATGGCATCGTCGGTGATGCCGTGTCGCTGAAATCTTATTATAGAAACATGAAAAAAACACTGACTAAATCCATAATCTGGCTTTTTTTCAAAATATCCATTAGCGCGCATTCAAATCGCATTCGCATGGTAATTTGATTAACAATGCTATGGTGAAACGTGATCCATAAACATCCCCATCAGCGCCATAAAATGGGGTTAGGGACGTGGCCAGGTGACAATGGCTCATTCATACACATAAAAGTTGTTACATATTTAATGAAAGGAGCCAGAAATAGTGACATTAGTTAGCTTTTTCTTATTTATTTATCCAACTGAATGTTGCAAATACACCATTTAGTCATCTTCATGTAGCCAAGACTTTGGTGATCAGGTATCTGGGATCAAAACAAATGCCAGCATTGCTTACTATGTACTTTTATAATGTGTCTGCAATTGTTCCAAACTGCGTTTTGCAATGTCTATACTTTGATGTCAAATTACAAACTAAACATGAATCTGACATATTTACAAAATACACTAAGATAAAGATGAGTTGAATGCCAAAATAAATATATAAGAAATAATTAATTTGCTATGAATTAAGTTTATGATATTGAATGAAATATGTGACCATGCCCCAGTCAGTGAAAGTGTGTGTCCTACCACAGACTCCAGAAGGTTAAAGAGCTACGCGGTGGCCGGGCCCCGGAGGTGGACGAGATCTGCCCGGAGTATCTGAAGGCTCTGGAAGTTGTGTGGCTGTCGTGGCTGACACGCCTTCTCTACAGTGCGTGGAGGTCAGGGACAGTGCCACTGGCTTGGCAGACTGGGGTGATGGTCCCTGTGGCAGGTCAGCGGTGGAGTACATGGAAGAGGCCCCTGAGGTTTCCCACAAAAACGAAGGGTTTTTGTTTTCTGCTTTATTTTTTTTTTCTTAAAGATCCATGCAGGCAGCAACAGGATAATCACAATAATCAAAATCTCAAACAAAAACTGAGCAAAACAAAAAACAAACAGGCAAAGGTCTGCCAGGCTATGTCCTACTTGACCATGTTCACAGTAACCATTGCACACCAGCAACCACACATTACATGAGGTCTTCTTTGGTGAACGGGTCGAACTTGACCGACTTACAGAAGAGGTCCTTCAGCTGGACGTACAGTTCTTGTGGTGTGTTACTCGGGCTGATCTCCAAGGTACGGAACTGCAAGCGATGGGTCTCAGCATCGATCCCATATTTCTTGAGAATGGCCTCCTTCAGCTAGTCATAATTCAAGTTGTTGTCTGGATCCATAGCAATGAATGCACTCCGAGCTTTGCCAGTCAGGAACGGTATAAGATGAATGGCCTAGCCTTGCTGTGTCTCTCAAAGGTGGGCAGGTAGTGTTCAATGTTGTCAAAGTCTTCAAGCTTTGCCATCTTCAGCAGGGTCAAGAATTAGGGGGACTGGAGCCAGAGGGTCAGGAACCAGGGGGACTGGAGCTGGAGAGTCAGGATCCTAGGAGGGTAAAGCAGGAGCCTTCGGGTCAGGAACCTCGGGGGGGGGGGGGGGTAGCATGAACTGCCAATGCAGGAACCTCGGGGGCCGCAGCAGAAACTGCCAGCACAGGAATTGCCAGCACAGTGACCTCGGTGGGCGCAGCTGGGGTTTGCGCCTCAACAATCATCACCCGTTTAAGGAACTTTGGGACCCACGGAATGGTATCCCTAATAGCCCTGGCCCCTTTAAAGGTCAGGCACATCCCCTGAAAGGGGCAAGCTGCCGATGCTGGTAGTGAGGTGGTGGGCTGGCGATCTTTGGGCATCTGCTGTGGGGGAGAATACTGCCGGGTTGAGGATTGGACCAGGCAAGGCAGTGGACACAAAAACGGACCCCAAGAGGACCTCTGGTAAGTCCTCCCATCTTCAACTTTTCCTCTTTTTTTTCTCTCTGCTGCTTGTGGCAGATTCTGGGGCACCTCTGGCAGCTGGGTGTTACACTCTGCATATAGTAATTTTCATTGTAAGAAATTTTACCCTACATAATTTACCTTGGGCAACACTGTAATATTCAAGAAGGGTCGAATGTGAAAAACTGAAGATAGGTTCATTGTACATTGAGCATCAAAAAAATGTTTCATATTTTGGGATATGTTTTATGTTAGGCCAAATTTTAGTCATTATTCTGCTTTTTTATGAAATTACATTCCCTATAAATTTATAATGGTAAAATAGAATTTCAATATTGTATCAATAATAAAAATCAATACGACACTGGAAATCTCTTTCCCAGTAAACTTATAAACTACAAAATATGCTCTGGCACGGCTATTGAAAAGGGGAACGCTGACAGGCACAAATGGACGGTGTTACATTACTTTCATGAAGGGGTGGTAAATGCGATCATTCTGGTCCTATCTGAGAGTTTCGTAAAGTATCTATCCTGTGGCAGAAACCTGAAACACCATAAGCATTTGTATTACTAACTGTTTGGTTCTGAGCAAATGATAATGGTCAAACATGCTCTGGAGAAATGTTTTGAAACGGTTCCCCCCACCCCCTTCCTCATTCCATAAAGTCTTCCTCTGCCTGATCCCACATGTAGCGCTCCTTTTATGGCTCAGCTCACGCTAGCTGCATAGGAAGTGGGGTGCGCTGGAATGTTTTCTGACACTTATTTTTAAAGTATTAATGCTTTGCATTTAAAGTGAAAGCTAAGATTTTTATTTGTGGAATGAAATAGAATTTGCATCAAGGAGTCTTCGATCATTAGAGGTAAGTTTTATATTTATATACGTAGAAAAATGTACATTCCTGCCATCATGTCTCGCTTTTTCGCATGGATGGATTTTTTTTGTTACGTGTAGCCATAGTATCCATGCTGTTTTCTGTAGTCATAAGAGTAGTATATAAATATATATATACATTATATTTATCGTTTTAAAAAAAGTTACAAAACAAGTCTTGGATACCGTGAACTTTTAGCGGCATTTAGTATTTTCTTGCAAGTCAAATGATTTACTTTTGTCGATGTTATTGTAAAATCTATGTGTTTTGCTGTACTGTGCATACTGTGTGCTGTGTGCGTGTCCGAGTGTATGATCATGTACCAAATAAGTTAAGAAGTTAAGTAAATTTCAGATATTGGTTTTACTTTTTCATTGGCCGCAAGTAGAAAACGTATTTTCCACCCCTCAAAAAAATCGATGGGAATGAGCTGTCGGATATAAATACATTACTCTTTAAACTCGGGTTGAATGATGTATTTTCTTGACAAATAGCTTGTAGGGTCATTAACTATCACGTTTCAACATACCAACGATATCTCCAAAATTGTTGCTATAGGCGTAATATTCGTAAACAGTTTTAGTGGAAAAAAACAAGTCTGTGTGCACATAGCAAGGGATACTCGGGACGGTAATCAGAAACTGTGCTGGCTCTAATTTGAGCGGCCTCCAGTATTTTATCCAAGCTGGATGCCTCCCCTGCACTAGAGACCTGTTACACCCGCCGGCATTTAGCTACGGATTTATTTAGCACTTATGATCTTGGAATAGGTTAGACCTTATTTCTGTGACGGCGTTCTCATGAACTTGTAAAATCCTAGAAGACTTCTTTTACGGTAGAGAACTATGATTTAAGAGTTCCTTTGCGTAATGTTCATGCTGTGTATGAACATGTGAAATTAATTTTGTACAGAGCTATATCCATCCACCCATTTTCCATCCTCCCATTTTATTACTGCTGCCTATACGATCTTGGACTGTATCTTTGGTCTTTTTTAGTCTTTTCCTTCTCTTTTTGTCACAGTACAAATAGCTTCAGAAGTCAACACTGGGAATTAATTCCTCCTTGTGGTGACTATTAGTTGAGTAAGGGTCATTTTGAATCTATATACAATATGTGCATTTTCACCTCTAGTTGTCTATAATTATTTTTTACAGCTTTACAGTAGTGTAAATAGCTATCCTTTTACATACTGCATAATGTTTTATAGTCATATTTCAAAAGCTGTAACTGCTTACTTTGCACATGGTTCTCTGTTGAAGCTCACATGCTTATTTTTATTTTACTAAAAATTGTGCGTTGTGAGCATCATGAAACAAAACCTTTACTCTTACATTGCCTGTGTTCAAGGACAATGTTTTTTGTCACCCAAGTTAGTGGTGATATAGGTCCCTTGAACCCTTTATTTCTCAGAAGATATGTTATATTGATTACGCAGATCTGTGTAGCAAGTATTTCTTTCCTTACAACCTTGTTACACTGGGTTTTTTTGGTTTCTAGAATTTGTTAAATGGTGTTTTTTCAAGTTAAGTTTAGCTAAAAAACACAAATGTTTATGTTTTGTTTAAATAATTGTGTGCAGAAACAGCCCGATGCAAATATTGTGTAACAATATTAGGTCCACTGTGACTGTAAAGGAACAGTTACTGATTGCTACATTGTTTTTGAGATTTCACAACCTCTGTTTCTATAGTCACAGTCAAGGTCTTATTGGGCCTGGGGTCTACAAGGGAATAACATAGTGGCACTCCCTGGGTAGGATGCTGGTCCGACAGAGGGTACTCACAGACTATAGGCAATTTAATAATAATAATAATAATAATAATAATAATAATAATACATTTTATTTATACAGCACTTTACCAAAAATCTTGAAGTGCTTACAGAATCAAAAAGCAAAAAGAACAAAAACCTTATTAAGACTAAGATTTTAAAAGAAAGATTAAAAACAAAAAAAAATATTACGGCGATGGTGGAAAGAGACCTTGCAAAGGTGATTTATATGAGATTCAAAGGTGAGGTGCAATTTAACACAGAGCTTAGTAACTGATTAGGAAAGGGGAATATTATGACCGAAGAAAGTGATACTGGTTATGTATGAAAATTTAACCTGGTGGGGGGTGCCTATCATGATGGCTTCAGTTTTAGAACTATTTAGCTGGAGAAAATTGTGGCCCATCCACTCCTTTATCTCCTCCAAACAGATGGAAAGTTGAGATGATGATGATGAAAATCACTGAGATGATGATGAAGGTAGGGCCACAGCAGTTGTTTTAATGTAAAGCTGCGTGTCATCAGCATAACAGTGGAAAGAAATTCCATGGCGACTGATAACCTGCCCGAGGGAAAGGAGATAGAGGATGAAAAGGATGGGGCCATGGACTGACCCCTGAGGGACCCCACAGATAACTGTATGTGGATGTGATCTGGAATGTCCAAGGGAGATGTGTTCTGTTTGATTTGTGAGATATGACTTAAACCAACTAAGGGCAGTGCCTGTGAGTCCGATGGTGTGGTGAAGCCGATGAAGGAGAAGGCTGTGGTCAACTGTATCAAATGCAGCAGACAGATCAAGGAGAATAAGGATAGAGGGTGCACCAGCGTCTGCTGCCATGAGAAGGTCATTTGTGACTCTTAGCAGTGCTGTTTCAGTGCTATGAGCAGGACGGAAACTGGACTGGAATTTTTCATATAGATTATTTTGTTTCAGATGATGCTGAAGGTGGATAGCAACTTTTACTTTCGATACAAAATGGGAGATTAGAGATGGGATGTTGTTTTATAGGACATTTGGATCAAAAGTGTTTTTTTTGAGCATCAGTCTGATTGCGGCTTTTTTTTTAAAGCCGGAGGGTCATGACCAGCTTGGAGAGAGTAATTAATGACTGAGGTAATGAGGGGACCTAGTGCAGAGATGTATTTTTTCACCAAAGCGGTTGGAAAAGGATCCAGGGAACAGGTAGAAGGTTTCATCTTCCTGACAATATCCTGCACCTCTTCCAAAGTGACTTCAGGAAAGCAATTTAAGGGGTGATCTCTAGCAGGCGGAGCATATGTTGAATAAACAGTACGACTGGGGGGACCGGAGAGAGCAGAGCGAATGGATGTATTTTTTGAGAAGTCCGAGTTCTGGTCGAGTTGTTAAGACTTATCAGCTGGTTGGCGGAGTAGCTCAGCATGGTAGTGCCCGAACTCTGAGAAAATTTGCCTGTTGTCTGCCTTGTAGCTGCTGGTTCATCTGATAACTATCCAAAAAGTTTTACTGATCAGTAACCAAGGATAGTATAAGATTTTACTACGACAGTCAGACAGATAAAACTCAATAAAAGTCCAATGAAAAAACTGCAAAAAACGCAATGAAATTGGGATTAATCTTGGATGGAGAAGCGGTGAACATACAACGCCAGCGCACTCTCCTCTCCTCTGAACAGCTTTTTCTCAGATTACTTTTCCTTTCGAACAAAAATATATATAAGTGTTTCACCAGTCCTGGGTCACCGATGCAGAAGACCGAATGTCATGAACATCACGTTAGTGTCATGAGTTAACCTAACTGCATTTCTTTGGACTATGGGAGCAAATGGGAATATGGAGAGGAAAACAGAGCAGGAAGAACATTTAAAATCTGTAACAAAGGTGATATTTCAACCACCACCCCTGGATATCTAAGGCAGAGATACAGACCGAGCCATTGACCCTCTGTGCCACATTGTTACCTTGAAATATATTACATCTATCAGTTATTTTCAGATAAAGTATATGATAGCCTGTAGGAAATTGACTGTATATTAAGTTATTCAGTGTTGTCTTTATCAGGTACCTTCAGGTTCGTGTTGATTTCTGGCATTCCTCCCTAGCTTTCTGTTGTCAGTCCAGGTCTTCAAGATTCTCAGAGGTGTTCATTATAGTCCCTGGACAGGGAATATATATGGTTTTGGGACCAGTCCACCACAGTTGCTTTCTAATTAATGCAATAACTTAAAAAATCTTTGACAGACCTTACTTTACCTT
This sequence comes from Brevimyrus niger, assembly GCA_015164015.2. NCBI lineage: Eukaryota > Metazoa > Chordata > Actinopteri > Osteoglossiformes > Mormyridae > Brevimyrus > Brevimyrus niger. The sequence goes on along the minus strand of JAABNY020000025.1, from coordinate 8,311,885 downwards.
TGCAGGCACATTGTATGGGTGATTTATTGGAACTGCTGATATCTTGTGACAGATCACCACAAAATTGAAGCAGCGCTGAACAGAGATTCATGATGTTATCACCAAGATAATTTTTGAGTTATTTGCCAAGATTCTTTCCAAATTTTGCAGACAAGTTGCAAAGGGTGAAGATCTGAACCTGATCAAATTTATGAGATAAACTACACCAAAATTGAAGCCACGGCACCTGGTAAGAGTAAAGGGGAGAGTTACGTAGATAAGACATTTAATGACAGTATGGGAATTGTATAGTCAAAGTCAGCTTTTATTGTCATTGTGCACATGTCAAAGAAATGAGATCGTAGGCACTTCCTCTTACAAGCATTGCATGTACATATATTAAAAAAGAATACATTTACGTTATATACATGATATACAAAAGTTTGGCCACCCCTCGATAAATAACATATTTTGGTCATTTTTTTAATTGAAAAGATGTAAACACAGTCTCTATTAAATGGAAAAGATGCACAATATTTTCAGCAAACATTGATGCATAGTTACTTTTTATGTCATAAATTGAACAAAGATAAAAAATAAAAACATTATTGTGGCACTCTACAAAAGTTTGGGCACTGTAAGAGTTCCAAAGTCTCAGATTCTTTTTACAAGGTTTCAGACCTTAATCAGCTTATTAGATCTGATGTATGGCACCATTAGTAATTGTCAGTTGCCAATTTCAAACCTTTACGAATACTGTGGTGGTTAAAGGTGATTTTAATTTACCTGGGATACAGTGGGACACAGTCTTTGGCTCTTCGGTAAATTAACTTGAGATGGTGGAATTAGTACAGGATTGTTTTTTTACTCAGTTTGTTAATACTCCTACCAGGGGAGAAGCCCTTCTTGATGTTGTTTTGTCTAATAACCAGGATAGGATTGGAAAATTAAAGTTTTTAGACCCATTGTATGGTAGTGATCATAACATGGTTAAATTCAAGGTTAATTTTAGTCCAAAGAGCAAAGTCGAAATTAAAAATATACAATGTTAGGAACTTTAATGGTATGAGTCGGAAATTAGAAACTGTAAACTGGACAGAGTTTAATAGCATAACAGTTGAAGAGGCATGAGAATTTTTTAAAAGCACATTGTTGCAAGTGCAAGAGGACTTTATACCTGTTTCCAGCAAAACAATTTGGAAAATAACTAATGATTTCAAAATTAAGCAGGTGTATCTAAGTCTACAGGTAGAGTTAAACAACTAACATTCGACATTCGATTACATTGGAGGCTAAGGATGACAATAAAGGTTTCTTTCAATATTTTAACTCCAAAAGAGCTCTAAAAGCTGAAATCACTAATTTGCAGGATAATTTGCAACTTATAATTGAAAACGAAGTTGATATAGTAAATGAGTTTAATGATTATTTTTCACTGGTGTTCATAGTAGAGAACAAAAGTAATTTACTACCAATTAGTACGAATACAGCCTCGTCTATGACCAATATATGTATAACTGAGGCTAACTGATGTGGTACTAAGCCTAGCTAAACTCAAAATAAATAAATTGCAGTGCCCTGATGGCATCTTACCTATAGTTTTAAAAGAGATGAGGGATATTATTAGCCAAAGTTAAACCTTTAACTTTATTATTTCAGAAATCGTTATCTGCAGGTGTGATGCCTTCAGATTGGAAGCATGCTAATATAACACCCATATTCAAAAAGGGAGATAGAAGTAATCCAGCAAACTATTGGCCAATCAGTTTAACTAGCACTACTGAAAAAATAATGGAAGCTATATTACAAGTGAAAATGGTAGATTACCTGGATGCAAATAACATTATGGAACATGGATTTAGGAGAGGTAGATCCTGTTTAACAAATCTACTTGAGTTCTTTGAGCAAGCTACAAGTGAAATTGATCACAAAAAGTCCTACGATGTAATCTACTTAGATTTCCAGAAGGCCTTTGATGTTGTCCCCCACAAACAGCTCTTGCTAAAGCTCAGAGCTGCAGGAATTTTAGGAACTGTGGCAGCCTGAATCAAAAACTGGTTAACTGACAGGAAGCAGTAAGTAGTCATTAGAGGCACAATGTCACAGTGGGACTGCATTCATAGTGTAGTACCGCAGGGTTTAATTTTGGGACCACTATTGTTCCTAATTTACATTAATGATATTGACATCAGTACATACAGTAAACTGGTTAAATTTGCAGACAACACCAAGGTGGGTGGTGTAGCAGATATTGATCTAGCTGCAGAGAGGCTTCAACGGGATCTGGATTTAATTAGCGACTGGGCTGATACTTGGCAGATGAAATATAACACAGATAAATGTAAGGCAATCCATGCAGGGAGCAGAAATATAAAGTACAGATATTTTATAGGTTCCAGTGAAATAAAGGTAGCTGATTATGAGAAAGACCTCTGTGTGTATGCTGATGCTACCATGTCCCAATGTGGGGAAGCAATAAAAAAGGCCAATAGAATGTTGGGTTATATCTCTAGGTGTGTGGAGTTTAAGTTAAGGGAGGTGATGTTACGATTATATAATTCCTTGGTAAGATACCACCTAGAATATTGTGTGCAGGTTTGGTCACCATACCTTAAGAAGGACATTGCTGCCTTAGAAAAGGTGCAACGGA
>JAABNY020000025.1:8266542-8279803 GCA_015164015.2 Brevimyrus niger | reverse complement strand
ATATATGCGCACACACACATATACACCAATTTGTAATTATACCTTTGTAGGGACTCATTTCTCTGGGGAAAACTCTAATTCCAACTTGATGACTTTAAGCCCTACCCAACCCTAACCTTAACCTTAACCACAGGTAACCACACAAAATATGAGACTTGATAGTTCTAGTTTTTCACTGCATTCACAGATCTTTGTGGGGACCTGAAGACCCACAACGTCAAAATAACAAGTTTTTATTACATTTTTACTAATACAATGTAATACACACTCACAGTTAACAGTTATTTTATTAATCTGTAATAAATTTTGCATGTTATTTATATATCAACAATGAGTTTTTTTTCTGTTGCAGTGACCGGTCAGCTAGGTACTATTACTATTGGCACCTTAGGAAGCAGGTACTTTTGTCCCAATGTGTCCAGAGGGAAGAAGCCTACTTCCTTTTGGCGGCTTTTGCACTACAAGCAGATCTGGGAAACTTCAAGCGTAACAAGCACTTTGGAAAATACTTTGAACCTGAAGTATATTTTCCACCATGGGTAAGTGCCAAACCATATTACCCAAACAGAATCACATGAAGCATACTTTGTCTTTTCTAAGTTTGTGCTCTCTTGAAATAGACTCCCACTGTATTCCATTTAATCACTCTCAATTTAACAGTTTGCTTACTTTTTAACATTAATTTAACATTAATAGTATCAACACTGTGTAACAGGTTATGGGGTAAAAGCCTGCTATAAAGTTAAAATTTAAAAGTTAAAAGTTATAGAGTTAAAATTATTAAAACAATTTTATAAGTTAAACATAACATAACTATTTTAACATAAGTTAAAATGGATCCCTTTGTCAAAGTCAGACACAATGTTGTCTTATCTTTCTGCCCTGATGGTAATGGCAGCCAGTTGGGCAGTTCATACCAGTCCTGGCTTTGCCTTGGCCACAGGATCTTATTCCTTCTTGGGCATCCATTAGATGTTCTCACTAAAGCCAGGAGATCCATCCAGTGTGTCTTTGCCTAGTGGGACATGGTCCCTGGGGAGCTAACGGGGTGGCATCATGAGACACCTGAACCATCTCAGCAGACTGCTCTTCTGAAGGATGCAGTGGATCTGTTTTGAGGTCCCTTCAGATCACTAAACTTGTCACTCTGCCACAGAACATGAAACTGAACTAGGAAACCTCTTTTTGGCTGCGAACACTCATGGTTTTGTTCATTTGGCCATAGCCATGAGCATGGGTGAACATAGAGTTTCTGAACTGTGAGCTTTGTCTGTTGATTTAGCTTTTGCTTCATTACCATGAACCTGCTCAGTCCCCCCAATAACACAGCCACTGAATGGATCATTTTGTTAATCACATTTTTCTATCACCACCAGTAAACTAAATCCCAAGGTACCTGAACTCCTTCACCTAGGTCAGACTCTCCTCTCTCGATGAAACAGAGCAATTCTTATTTGAGAGGGAATAGTGGCCAGAATTGGTCCTGGTTCTCATACTGTCATGTCGGAAATTGCATGCACATAATAGGAATGTCACCTCTAGTCCCCCATACCAAACACCCTTTCAACCACAGCTGCACCTTGATATCCTGCCCATAAAAATCACAAACGGGGTGGAGACAAGATACATCCTCATGTTGGCAAACACCCACAAAGTAAGATTTTGTGTGAAGGAGACAGACACTGCGCCTGTTATGTCTATATGGGAAGCAAATTGAACATAGTAAGAACCCCAATTTCCCCATATTCCTGCTGCATTTCCCACTGTATGTGCTGGAGTTCACTGTCATATATATTATTTAGGTCTTCTTCATAATGGAGCTTATTTTAGCAAATTTACGTGCGGGGAGCCATGGTCAGGCCAGAATTTGCATTATTCCTCCTAAAACCTATGTTAATCCATTAGGTGGAGTCTACCAGGCCATAGGCTTGGTTATGGAGGCTGAAAAGTGTAAGTGATCCCCCAAGTAGTTTGAACACACCCCCTGGTCCTCTTGTCTCACCCTCCTTTGCCAAAACATTATTATGGCCACCCAATAGTCTCTGTCCATGGCCTCTAGCAACTCCTCCAACTTCTCTACAACCAATCTTTGCTGTAGCCATTCTGGCCAAAAAGTTATTGGCAAAAGTATTGGGTCACCTGCCTTTACACACATGAACTTTAAAGACATCCCATTCTTAACTCTCCGGGGTCTAGGGGTAGGGAACACACTTTCACTGACTGGGACATGGTCACACATTTCATTCTTAATTCATTGCAAATAAATTATTTAAAGTTTGTAATTTGACATCAAAGTATAGACGTTGCAGAATGCAATGCAGAAGCATTATAAAAGTACACATTAAGCAATGGTGGAAGTTTGTTTTGATCCCAGATATCTGATCAGCAAAGTCTTGACTACATGAAGATGACTAAATGGTGTAGTTGCAACATTCAGTTGGATAAATAAATAAGGAAAAGCTAACTTATCCCACTGTTTTTAGTCTCCTTCTATTGAATATGTAGGAGCTTTTATGTGTATGAGTGAGCCATTCACACCTGGCCACATCCCTCCCCCCTTTTATGGCGCTGATGGGGATGTATCTGGATCGCGTTTTATCGTTTCATGTTCATAACATTACCATGAGAATGTGATTTGAATATGCGCTAATGCAGCTATTTAGAATGTGAATAGCAATCTTCAGGTGAGGACGATAAGATTTGAGCAACTTATGAACTGAAATACATGAGAAAGATACATGGCATTGCCGATGCTGCCGTCGGCCCCAGAACATTAATACATAGACTTTAATATAGAGTTGGCCCATTCTATGCAGCTATAACAGCTGGAAGGTTGTCCACAAGATTTAGGAGTGTGTTTATGGGATTTTTTTCAGGAGAGCATTTGAGAGGTCAGGCACTGCTGTTGGATGTGAAGGCCTGGTTTGCAGTCTCCACTTTAATTCACCCCAAAGGTGTTCTATTTGGTTGGGGTCAAGGCTCCGTGCAGGTCAATCAAGTCCCTCCACTCCCGACTTGCTCATTCATCTCCTTATGGAGCTTGCTTTGTGCACTGTTTTGCAGTTATGTTGGATCAGGAAGGGGACATCCCCAAGGTGTTCCTACAGAGTTGGGAACATGAAATTGTCCAAAGTGTTCCTTTCACTGGAACTAAGGGGCCACTGCATCCCACATTTTGCATTGCACTTGGTGATTTAAGGCTTGGATGCAGCAGCTTGGCCATGGAAATCCATTCCGTAATGTTCTCTATGCACTGTTCTTGAGCCAATCTGAAGGCCACACGAAGTTTGGAGGTCTGTAGTCATTGACTCTGCAGACAGTTGGTGACGGTTCTATCCAGAACAAGGTTACTGGCACCCACCCCTGGATCCAAGCCTAGGGATGATGCTTTTGATACTTGATATTCAATGAACACACCACATGTTGAGAAGCATTTCCTTGTGTACTTCACCTAGATGTTATTATATAAAAAGAATAAAACCAGACAAACTGAAAAAACAGGTATCATATCACTTTTTGGTATAGGCTGATGATCACTTTCTTCTTTATTTAGCATATTCTGTTTTATTCTATTTGTCTCCACTTCTTTTCCAGGTCTACTTATGTTCCTTTCAAACCTAGATATTTTTTCCTACATTTTAGTGATTTGATGTCAGACAGTTTTACTTTGCACAATGCACTGCGATTTTGGCCTGAATCTGGTTTTGATGTCCAATTACAGAATATTCGTGTTGGTAGTGTTGATTAATGGCTTATGTAAAAGCTAAGAGAAACATGTTATAGACACATTGCACAAGACAAATAGGTTTTTCTCTTCAGGGTGTATAAATGGTTGTACCATACACATTCATTATCAAGTGTGCATGAGTAGTGTAGGCAAGCTGACTGATATTTTTATGGTATTCATTTGCTGACAACTTGGCATTTGGTAAAATGATACTTTAGTCAATTCCTGTCAAGTCAAGAAAAATGCTGCATGTCTGCAGTTTAACAGTTTAATATTTTAATATTAAATTATATATTTTTGTAAAGTACAGGCACCCTGTGAGGGACCAAGATGGAAGACACAAGGTGGATTGGCAAAAAATTAAAAAAATAAAAAATTATTTACAAAAAGAAAGCAGTTTAACAAAAGAATAAACATGGGCTCATAAAAAAGGTCAACCTATCAAAAACACAACTAACCATACAACTTAAACCAAACAAACTGACCTTCTTCTAAACAAGATACTATGAGGGCTACTGTATTTATACGGGTTGGTCTGACCACAAGACCCAAAAGGGTCAAAGCAGGACAGTCTGCTAATATTTCAATCAAAACAAAACAAAATCAAATTTTATTGAGTTAAATCCAAAAATATGTCTAAACAATAAAAAAAGAAACTAAATGCAAACTTCTACCCCCACAACAGAACTGTTGGAGTTTTCCAGTTACCTGCATTTACCCGAGCCGTTGGGCACCTCTTTTGCCTGGAGCAGCGAGGAATCCCCCAATAGTCCCCACACAGTAACTTAAAAAGATGCAAAACAATTAATAGGCGCTTAATATATTGTTCCACAGTTAACTAAATGTGCACACCTCACATTTAGTAAACAGTGGTTAAATGTGTCAATTGAAGAAATACTAATAACCAAATTAATAATAATGATGATAATAATAATAATAGATTTTATTTGTAATATACTTTACATTTAAAATAAAACTCAAAGTTCCACAATAGTCATCCTAACAAAGCGAATAAAAATCTATTAAAACAACAATTAAGTAAGCAAGTAGATGAATAAATAAGAAACCTGTAGCCTGCAAAATAATTAAAATCCATAAGTTCTGTTAAAAAAGTCCTGTTTTGAAATTTTCAATTGTCTGTGGTGCCCTCAAATGGTCTGGGAGGGTATTCCATAGTCAAGGGGCAGCAGAACAGAAGGCCCAATCACCAGTGGTGCTGAGTTTGGTCCTGGGAAGTATAAAACGATTTGTATTTGTAGATTGTAGAAATCGTGTTGAGGTTAGGGGGGTAAGTAGTTCTTTTAGGTAAAGGGGGGCATTTCTATAGATGCCTTGATGAGTGATAAGGGAAACCTTGTATTTGATCCTTGCAGAAATGTGAAGCCAGTGAAGTAACTGAAGAATGGGTCTATAATATTTTCAAACTCTCACCAGAATCCTTGCTGCACTGTTTTGTATATATTGGAGTCTTTGAAGATTTTTGTTGGGTATTCCAATGAAAAATGCATTGCAGTAGTCGAGAACCAAGATCACTTCAGTTTTAGAGCTGTTTAACTGGAGAAAATTGTGTTTCATCCACAATCTGATCTCCTCAAGATAGAGGCTGAGTATCAATGGCATTGATGGTGATGGTGATGATGATGCTGCAGATGAGTATTTATCAGTTTTCATGTAGAGCTGTGTGCCATAAGCATGACAGTGAAATTAATTTCCATAGCGATTAATGGTTTGGCCATTCAATTGTTGAATGTTAATTACCACTAAACTAAACTAAACGAATTAAAACATAAATATCTATCAATGATACCTCCCTTCAAAACGGCTGTGTGGCTGTGGAGACAGCCATCACACACCCTCCCTGGGAATGTTTGTTTGTTTATTTTCGAGTGGGGTCAGGATTTATTTGGACCCCCCCAACCCTGAACATGTGCAGCAGTGCCTCTCATTGAACTACTGTTCTGTCCCCCATGTAATGGTGAACACGTGTAGCTTCTGTCACAGTGTGGATGTGATACTTCAGTTAGAGCCTCATCCATCCCTCCTGAGTTCTCTCTACAGTGCTTGAGCTGCTGGAATACGGCCTGAAATTTTATAAATGTCACTGGAAGTGGTTGTGTGCCTTTTTGGGAAATATTTCAGCAGTTTTTAGACATTCTAGCAGCTGGCCCCTCTGCCACACCCCACTAATTGCTACTTTTCCTGTATTTAGCTCTAAGTCAATGTTTGAAACGTAGGGCAGGAAATGATTTGCAATTCCTAGTTGCACAACTATCTTGTGTGTCATCAGCAACTTATTCCATTCTCTTGAAAGACCTTCTCATGAAAGACCTTCTCAACCAAACTAGTAATAGACTTAAGCCTGTTCAGTATTTTAAAAGCTATCTCTCAACAGTAAATTACATTTATGTCACTCCGTTCACTCATGTTTAAACAAATTTCCATTGTAGGAGTTTAATACTATGCGGAGAATATTTTGTGAATCTAATAATCTGTAAACAAAAAATGTGGCCCTTCCAAGGCTTGATTGTTTTTGACAATACACACTAGATCCACAGGCAAAGTGGGTTGTGTATAAGAACCATAAAATGTACCAGATCGCAGACTTTTGAAAAGTAAACACTAGCAAACAAACAAAAAGTTGTTGTATTAGCATTTTAGTTTTGGAAATATTTTTATTTTGGAAATATAATTATTATAATACTAGACTAGTTAAAATAAGCATGTATACAAATGGCCAGAGGTGGAAATTTTAGGTCCAGAAAGTACAAATCCAGACCGTGATTTAGTTTCAACCAACCAATTGAACATAAAGAGTCACAGAGTACTCCACTGGTTGGTTGAAACAAAATCATGGCCTGGATTTCTACTTTCTGGACCTGGAATTTCCACCTCTGCAAATGGCTGACAAAATAGACCATGATGTATTCCCTGGATGGCCCTGTTACCTCCCTCCCCAATCTATCTCTCTTCCTAACCATATGGAGGGGGATTTGTCCACAAGTTTTGCTAAACAAAAATACTGCATTGTAATAAAAATATTACCATAATACCACCCTAGCCTACCCTACACCTCTCAAAAGAAATCATCAAGGCCCATATTTAATTCAATTCCTGCAAATATATGTTTTGCTTCAGAATGAATTTCACAGACCAGCTACTGGACTGTTAGTAATAAAATTTGCTGAGTAGGGTGACTGGTGACCAAAAAAAAAATGACACTCAGTTTTTGGAATATTCTAAAATAATCTTGCACCCCATAGTGTGAGATTCTGACCTGTACATTGTTCCTGGAGGTTTTCCAGCACCCTTGGCTGCCACTTATGGCTACTGTTTTATTTTTGGGGGAATTTGTCTTGAGTTTGTCAGGTGTGTAGATTCCCATCCATAGAATGGTTTGGTGAAGTGGTAATAATATCAGTGATCCAATAGAATAAATAGAGTTTTAATATGAATAGAATCACGTTCAGGAAGTTGTTCGGGATCAAAATTCCGAAACTCCACTTTTATGTTCTGTTAATACGTAGTGTTGTTTCAGCTTTGGTGCAATGTGTCTCAAAATTTCATCAGTTCCAGTTCTTCACATGGTGTGGCTAAAAGGTTTGAAAAATATCTGTCAAATACTTTTTGAGTTGTTTGGATGAAGAGAATGTGTTTGCCTTGGCGGTGGATCAGTCCCAAAAGCATATGCATATGTCTAAAAGGATATAAAATACTCCTACATTCCATGACCTATATTTCTTAAAAAAAGGAAAATACAACTATGCAGTATGATTCAACTTCCTGAATAGAGGTCATTGTAATCCTTCTTGATTCCATGTTTATTGTATTCCCTGGATGATGTTTTCCATGCAACGCATGCATTTTGTTTGCTTGTAATTGTAAATGTAATGTAAATTGTTGGCTTTTCTGCTTGTGTTGCTGCTAGTGTTGCACCAATAGTGTCTGTTAGTAAAGAGAGCAGCTGTCCTAAAAGAGAGGTATCTCCATGTAGAGAGCAGAAATATAAAGTACAGGTATTTTATGGGTCCTACTGAAATAAAGGTAGCTGATTATGAGAAAGACCTTGCTGTGTATGTTGATGCTTCCATGTCCCATTCCCGCCGTGTGGGGAAGCAATAAAAAAGGCTAATAGGATGTTGGGGTATATATCCTGGTGTGAGGAGTTTAAGTCAAGGGAGGTAATGCTAAGCTTATACAATTTATTGGTGAGACCTCACCTAGAATATTGTGTGCAGGTTTGCTCACCATATCTTAAAAAGGACATTGTGGCCTTAGAAAAGGTACAGCGTAGGGCCACAAGAATGATTCCTGGTCTTAGAGGAATGTCATACAAGGAAAGGTTAGTTGAGTTAAATCTGTTCAGCCTCAAGCAAAGGAGACTGAGGAGGAACATGATCCAAATCTATAAGATTCTAACAGGTTTGGATGCTGTTCAACCATATAGTTACTTCAGCATTAGTTCAAATACAAGAACTCATGGTCATAGGTGGAAATTAGCCGGAGAACATGTCAAACCAGATTTAAGGAAGTACTTCTTTACAAAGCGGGTAGTCAGAGTATGGAATAGTCTTCCTGATAATGTAGTGCAAGCTGAATCCTTGGGTTCCTTTAAATCAGAGCTCGATAAGATTTTAACAACTCTGAGCTATTAGTTAAGTTCTCCTCAAGCAAGCTTGATGGGCCGAATGGCCTCCTCTCATTTGTAAATTTCTTATGTTCTTATATTCTTATAAGAATAAGATTTGGTATTCCAAAAAGAGTTGCTGAAAAAGTAGGGGGTCATCTTATAAATCAGGGTTGTCTAACATTTGGGTCAAAATGGTAATAGAGCGAAACAGTACAGTACAACTGTCTAGTCTACTGTTTAAAATAGAAGAGAATATATGTTTTTTTAATGCTCTTAGTCAACGGGTTCAATTTTAGAGCAGCATAATAACCAAATACTTCATGTTCAGTCTGTACCTTAGACAGGACTACACCATTGAACGCAAAAGCTGTTGTCAGTGACAATGGTGCAAATGTCGTAGCAGCAGTGAAGATTTTGGTAGAATAGAATGGATGGACATTGGTGCGATGTGCATGTCATACCTTGAACTTGCTTTCTGAAGAATGATTGAGGAATGACTCTCCAAACACAATCCTAATTGCTCCTGCTTTGCACCCCAGGTTTAGAAAACTTAAGTGAAGTATATCGATTCATTATTAAATATCATATAGATGTTGTAGGCTTCCTCACCATGCTTTAATTTTACAAAATAAAAGTTTTGATGTAGCATTTCTGTGGATTAAAATTGGATTCACATGGTTAATCCATGTTCCACATTTTCATTGTTACCAGAATTACTGAGGGTGTAATCCCCTTTCTTGTATGATAAATTCATTAGACGTTCTATGTGGGTTACAGCTCTCAGTGAGTACTCTTGGTGTCCTGACTGCTGCAAGAATGAGCAAGTGAACTTTGACTCACTTGATAAACTTTTTTTCCAGGTGATCGCAAAGAGAGGAAGTGATTACATCCTGAGGCACATCCCCAACATGCACAAGGACCAGTTTGCCCTCACTGCCTCTGAAGCCCACCTGAAGTACATCAAAGAATCAGCTCAGCTGGATGATGTCACTGTGCACTACTACAGACTCTACAAAGTGAGAGACAGGGTTTGAAGATGTCTGCACTTTGATCTGTCAGTTCATGTTTTACCCACTTATCCACCTCTATATTACATGAACATACTGATGTTTAAATATTCCTGCCACCGTTAGTGTGTTATGGTTCATTATGGAGTTAATATGTCAGTGGCCACACATTGGCCAGCTCGATTGTAGATGACATTTTCACATCAATGGTTTTAGTGATTTAGAAGCCAAATCTTGAGTGCCTTATGTTATGTGATAGTTACTTCCAAGAGTAGTGATTTGAATCCAATAGGATTTAAAACTGCAAAATGGTTCTTTTGAATGTCAGTTTAACTCTGTTCTATCTTTAAACAGGATAAAAAAGAAGTTGAGGCCTCCATGACTCTTGGATTGACCTTGCGTGGAATTCAAATATTCCAGGTCCCTTGCCAGCTGCATTATATAATGTTCTCTTTGATTATGTTAAAGTTGCATGTTGCATTTTTTTTCTAGTGTAATCTGTTTGTGTCATGTATTTGAAATAAATATTATTATTTAAAATCTATTTTAATCTCAGAATGTGGGAGCCGTGAGACAACTTCTGTATGATTTCCCTTGGACAAATGTGGGGAAACTGGTGTTTGTGGTGAGTTTGAATCTCATTCATATATCTTTTATTGTACCTGAAGTTAAGAGAAACTGCCGTATATATTCAGAGATGCATACTTGGTATAAGAAATTCAGTTTTCATAATGCCATGCCTTGCAAAAAATGAGATTAACAGGAATGGGATGAGCTGCAAAAATAATTTGTATCACACATAATACATATAGTTTCAGGGAAAAGCAGAATGATACTGCAATTAAATGCAGAAATATTATTGTCTGAATTTAAGTAATATAACTAGAAAAAGGGGCATGCTGGAATGGCAGCACTGAATTCCCTGAACAGTCCCTAACCAACCTGCACAGTTTCTAGAAGTACTGGATAAATAAGATAAAAAATAACTGAACAGGAAGGCTAGTAATGAAAAATCTATACTTTATACTTTATTATAGAATATTTAAAGAAACATCTTGCAACCAACATTTTTAATTAACTACATTTAGTTTTTCTACTAAAGTTAATATATACCTTAATTAGCAATTTATGAGATCTTGGGGACTTGAGAATCTTTGAATGTACTGTGTATCGATCTGTCTTTGTTGTGCAATCTCCCATGATAGGGAAAGAAGTTTGAGATACTCCCAGATGGGCTGCCATCAGCTCGAAAACTGATCTATTATACAGGCTGCTCCATAAGGTCGAGACACCTTCTGCAGCTCCTGAGTAACAGTCACCGTTTGTATATGAATCTGCAGCCTATTCTAAAACAGGTCCGACGACTGGAGGAGAATGAAGGTAAAAGAGCCCTGTGTTTGTTACTCTGTGGTCATAAATGTGTTGTGACCTGTGGGGAAAAAAATCAAAAACAGACAAAAGCTACTTAACAGCTTATAGGGTCCAACATATTTTCCATTAATTTATTTTTGATGAAAGGGGTGTAGAATATATATATTTTTTGGTAATTCATCATCATTTTTAAACAATTTCTCTTCCTGAGTGAACTTCTTATGTGGGAGTTATGGGCAGTAAACATATTTCGTTTGGAATTCAGGATCGTTTGCAAACATTTTTGTAACGTTTATATACAAACATTGTTTGTCCTCACTTAATGTTCATGCACTGTTTGTTCATTGTTTGGATACTGTTTGCAAGCAGTAATATACAAACGTTACACAAATGTTCAAAGAACGTTTAATTTCTCTGTGGGTGAGTTTACAGAAACAAACGTTATTCGCACGGCGTTACATGGCTGTTCGCAAACAATCAAAACAGTTCATACACAGTCAAAGGACGTTTATCTTGTGTTTGTGAACGTTCGCTTCTCCCGGGGTCGTTCAAAAAACTCCACTTCTGTGAGCGGAAAGCAGGCACAATTTTGACGACGTGCGCACCTTGCATGAAGATTAGAAATGTGATGGTACAAATCTAGCTAATCCACTGTATGCCTTTAACATTGCACTTTATGCCGATAAAAAATGGAGCCCACCGTTGACCAGAGTGTACCGTTGAGTGTGCCTCTTATGTAGGAGTTACATGTACTGTGTAGTGAAGTATAGAATTATAATCTGCCACTTGATAATAGTCCATATATGATGAGAGGATGTCTATTGAATAACTTGGTGTTCATCACATGTGTATAAACTAATGGCTGCCTCAGCTGTATATTCAATGTAGGAATAAGTATGTGACTCTTCTGGCAGAAAAGAAGCAATACCGTGAGTCATACATCAGTGATGCCCTAGAGCTGGACATGGACCACCTAGACAAGCGCTCCCGGGCCAGTGGCAGCAGCACTGGAAGCATGTCACGCCACATGTGCCTTTCCCGTCACTCAATGGTTAGCCACGGCAGCTCTCACACGTCAGGCATCGACACAGACAGTTTCCGCAAGCTTGGGCAGCCTCTGCGCCACCCGCTGCAGACCTGCGGCAGCTCCATCAACAGCCATGAGAGCTCACACACCTCCGGGATCGACAGTGGGGGTAAAGAGCAGGCCCTCGATGATGATGGTGAGCTATTACATCCGAAACTCACTCACAAATACACTGCAGCCACATCTGCTGATGATTTAGATTTATTTCAAGAGTTTTTGGAAACTTTTGATGAATGCTGTGTCTCTTAGAACTTTTGAGCACATTCATACCACTATTAGGAACATGGCTATACATATTTACAAAAAAGCATAACATGGCTATAATGTACTTTGAATGCTTTATGGAGCTAATCTACAATCCACTATAGAAATTTTCATAATGCAGAACCTTTAATAATTTTTTTTAACCTTTACAATGCATTATGTATGTAATTGAGATATGTGTGACAGCTTCAAGTAAAGTATTACTGATTTTCCTTTTTATTATTTTATTAATAGTATTATTAATATTATTGATATATTTTTTCTGCATCTTCACAAAAGAGATTCGAATGAATGGGATTGTATCGTAGAACCATTACTTCACACCTTCAAGATGTGGGTTTAATTCCTGCCCCTGGTCCTCTCTGTATGGACACTGCATGTTCTCTCAATGGTCTTACGGATCTGATTCCTGTCCCCTTGTCCTCTTTGTATAGACCCTGCATGTTCTCTTCATGTGGGTTTCCTCTGAGTGACAACTTTCTCACAAAAACCTCCAGTTCAGATAAATACGGTCTCTAAATTGCCCATCGTGTGTGTGTGAGTGTGTGCAGTTGATCCCTTGGATAGGCATCAAGTTCATCGCAGCCCTTTACTGGATATTTGGTCATTAGGTGGATTTTAGATATACCAAACTGCTATTTATGTATTTTTCTCTTATTCCAAATTAAGAAGTTGAAATGCTGGTTGATGACCCCATGGATTATGAAGGACTCCATGAACTATCTCTGAAGCTCACCCAAGACATGGTCATACACATTACAGAGGATATGCTATTGCCTGGTTACTCAGGTGTGTAGATCTGTGCTGACATATTTCGTATTATTATTTAGTAATTCTTGAGAACACCAGATTGAAGTATTTTGTACACTAATCTATTTAATCATTTGCTTAACTTATAGTAGACATTTGTTTTTGAAGTTTGTTGAATTAAGCCACAGAACTCAAATTTTGTCCTTTTTATACCAGGTCTCATTGTGAAGGATATTAATTCTTCTACATCCAGCTCCTCAGAGACAGTAGTTAAGCTACGTGGACAGAGCATCGAGTCCCTTCCTCTGGTGAGCCAAATGTATAATCCTATTGAGAAAGTGATTTTTTTGTATTACAGTTTTTCTCAAATGCTAAAACACATTTCACAAACGTTTCCTCCATGTTCCCCAATGTCTAAACACAACACC
>JAABNY020000025.1:8223416-8242748 GCA_015164015.2 Brevimyrus niger | reverse complement strand
TAAAACCCTGGGTTCCTTTAAATCAGAGCTAGATAAGATTTTAACAACTCTGAGCTATTAGTTAAGTTCTCCCCAAGTGAGCTGGATCGACCGAATGGCCTCCTCTCGTTTGTATAATTCTTATGTTCTTATGTTTCTTTTACTTTCCATTTGGATAAAACACCAACTTTCTTTTTACCAGCTGGATATTGGCTGAAATAACTTTGAAATCCTACTTATTGTGAGATCCATGCCTGCTTTCAGACACTCACATACTTGACCCAAATTATTTTTCTGTAACAATGTATTCACTTTGTGGTCTCTCATAATTATAGTTACTTTGTTTGTATTTGTTATTAGAGAAGTATCATTGCTTCACTAGCAGATTTTTTAAGAACATGTTTATTTTTCTTCAAAATGGTACAGTAAAAATACTGTAGCACTAAAATATGTTTAAGTTCATTGCTGCCTGAATATTAATATGACCCTGATTTAATCACAGCATATACAAGCACTGCAAGTTTAAACAGCTGCCTGGGAACACTGAAACAGTTCCAAATAATGAATGAGAATAAACACCCCACCCATTCATTGGCCTCCATCCATCATGCTGAGAATGTGAAATCAGTAGCGGAACAGGCAATAAATACATAGTTTTTTGGTTTAATGTCTAAAAATGTCTATTGAGAATGTCAATGTTAATGATTCTAAAATGTATTTTGTTGTATTTGGGACTGCCCTCATCATCCATAGTGTTACTCTGTAACATAGAGGAAGTGGTAGTTAAACTAGCATCCTGATGATGTCAGCGATAGTGGGAAACGCATTGGGTACAATGAAGTTCAACACCAACCAAGGAAGAGAAAAAAAAGACATTTTCAGTTTTTTGATTGTAGTCACAGATAGAATTTGTGGGGAACAAAACAAATGGTCCCCATAACATCAAAATAATATGTTTTTAATCACATTGTTGGAACATTTGGTATATGAGACCCACATACGCAGATTAATTTACTATTAATGCTTATCCAGTACAACAACATAGCCCCTGTTTACATCAAAAGAAGTATTCCTTTAATCTTCATTTTAATCCAGATAAACAGTCAACGAGATGTACATTTTACAATTACGATTTATTGAACCTCTGCCACAGGGCCCTTACACAGTAAGTCTGAGTCAATAATTCATGTGCACTACAAAAACCTGAACTGTAGGAGGAAACTGAACTACCAGGAAGAAACATGGAGTGAAAATGCACACTCTGCAAATACAGAAGTGGGACCTCACTTTCTGTATGTATGTGGCAACAATGTTACCCATGACACATATTCTTTTTACTTTTTCATCACTTTTACCAACTGAAACCAGTCAATAAATATACTCTCGGGGCTCATTCAGAATATGTCCTCCTCAGAGTCTCCCACAGCTCTGGAGCACCTGCTAGAGTATGTTAGTGTATGTAGTGTTCAAACAATCAGTGTTAATACTATTGCTGCTCAGAGTAACCATACAGTGCCTGTATGTGTGTGTAGTTTGCTGTTTCTCAGACTGTCTTTAAATGCCAGATCAGTCAGTTGCCTGTTTAGCTGTTGGATACCTGCTGGGAGCCTGTGACTGTAATATGTTAATGTTTTAAAGATGAATGATTTTGATTACAGGAGGTCTAATCATACAGTGCTGCTGCTCTGAGCTTGAGAAGCTAGAGTAATCGGATCTTGGAAATACTGGTTGCGTGACAACAATTCGAAAACAAATTATTATGGCTTTTCCATTCTGATGCTACATTTTAAAAATCTTTCTGTTGGATTAAACTTTGACATTTAAATGAAAATAAAGAGGACTACGTGAAATGAGTGTGGGCATTTAGAGGGCATGGAAATGGGCTGTGAACAGAGTAAAAACAAGTCAGAAGGACCAGAGATTTTGTTAATATTCCTACATGTAAGCAGAGAATGAATGAGCCAAGATCATTCTCCCAGCTAGTGAGGCAGAAAGACTGTGCTGACAGCAGTGGGGGGGTGGGGGAGGAAGTGGCCTCCCAGTGGCTTCCTGTTGCCTAAGCAGTGCTGGCTGAAGGGTGGAGACTGAGTGGAGAACCAAGGCAGCTCTTAG
Organism: Brevimyrus niger; assembly: GCA_015164015.2. Taxonomy (NCBI): domain Eukaryota; kingdom Metazoa; phylum Chordata; class Actinopteri; order Osteoglossiformes; family Mormyridae; genus Brevimyrus; species Brevimyrus niger. The sequence continues at coordinate 8,240,657 of JAABNY020000025.1, read as the reverse complement.
CTGGATCAGTGACGACGGGGGTTGCATTGTCTTCTTGTGCAAAAATTTGGATACCCCTCCAGGCTGGGACTCGAGGGCACATATAACACTGCTAAGAGGTATTTCTGCATTTCTAGCAATAGAATGTTTTTTTCATGGCTGCATTTTACATATAAATACAATTGTTTTATTGGCAGTTTCTGTACACTTATTTTGCTTTTATTATTTATCCTTACCAGAGAATGACATTTCTGTTTTTAGCTTGATTTTGGTTTGCAAAAAAGATGCATGGAAATATTACGTATACATGTGATGTTAATCTGCATACATATGTTTATTTTGGAACTGTCCGTGTCTGTATTTTACTTAACCCTATCATTTATTCCATTGTAACTGTTTTATACAGAATTTTTTTCACATAAATGCAGTTTGAATATTAATGAAACTTAAAATAATACCACACACATCATTGTCAGTGCAAGACTATAGTGCGTGTGTGTGTCTGATACTTTACTGAGCAAGATGCACTCCAGAAAAGCTGACAGGCTACAGATCTAGTGACATGAGTACAGTAGGACAGATAAATCCATTCCACACTAGAGTAAAGCTTGTTGCTTGTAATTTGAAATGAAAGAGAAAAGCAGCATTTGTTCCGGAGAATGGAATGAATAAGCAATGAAGGTTGGTGAGATGTAAGAAAACAGTCTGGAAGATGAATGAATATGCAAGTGAAATGAAAATTTGATTGTATAATTTATCTCAAAATGGTGAACAGTGTTAGCTGTTTTCTGTGTTTGGGAGTACCGAAATGCAAATCAGCATACAAAAATGCGGACACAATTAATGAAATCCATGCTTTGCTAAAGTTGATTATGTTGTTTATAGCTTTTTTTCTTAGTTCAAAAATAGCTTTCATCAACCCAAATAAAACAAACACCAGTGAAGCATGAAAATTACATAAGAGCAGCACTTTCGTGTGCTATTCGTCTGAGACAGGAAATCTATTTGCAGAAGCTGCAGAAGATTGCTCTTTTTAGAGACCGCTAACTGAAAACCACACTGGCATTCATTTGGCTGAAACAACTGCATGCAAAATGTCAACAGCTCTAGACCACAACTGGTACAATGAACTTGTTAGATGTACTTGTTAAATGTACTATCGCAATCGGTGTATGGGCAGATGTAGGGAAAAGATCCCTGAAACAGGTTGCTACAAATTTCAAAATCTTAAATTTGGGATTAAGGCAGAAAAAATACTTCTATAAACTATTCTGACCCACCTAGATGACTCCATAAGAAAAGCTAGCACATGCAAATAGCAAAATAAAAACCATCAAGTCTATCGAACTCATGTGTACTGATCCCTAGAGAAAAATATTTTCTGAGATGGAATGAGCTTTTTGCACCATTTGATTAGGTGGGTAGTGTTCCTCAACGGTAGTACAGATTTTTGAAAGTATATTCACAAACATGTGCATTACTTAGACATTCTTTCCATTGTAATTGTATCATTTATTTTAGTCTTCCAAAAAGCCATTCATTTGGTCTTTTGACAATATACCAGATGAAATCATAATGTCATGCATATATACTATGATATACACTGGCTGGCCAGAAAAAAGTTGCACACCTATTTATATTTTGTGGGACCACCTTTAGCATTGATTATGGTACTCATACGGATGTTAAAGAAGTCATTCTTATCAGCATAATTTTCCTTGATTTTCAAAATGCAAGTACCTGTCTGTTGATTGTTTCATTGGTAACTTAAAGGACTTGCAGCATCCACTGAGTAGCCAGTCCAGCCCATCTATCCTTCTAGGGACTATATTTTTAAGAGCATATTGGAACATTAATAAATGGTACTTCACATTTAAAAAAATAAATGTGACTAGTTTATTCTATTATTCTATTTGGTCTTTAGCTGTGGAATAAGCCGGATAAACCACTTCCAGGTGTGTGGTTAAAATGAAAATAATTAACTCCAGTTTGGTTAGTGACCCACCACTTTGTGTCTGGCCACATTACTCTAAGTTGTTGTTGATTATTTTCATATAACCACACACCTCATCATGGTTTATCCCTTACATGATAATAAGATTTGGTGTTGTCAGAAAAGGTATTGTATTCTCCTGACAGTGCTGTCATTTGGCCCACCCATCTAATTTGTACTCATCCCACACTTATAAAATTGTCCAATTTCCAGAAGTATTGGATGGATCACCTGGAAATATGAAAGTGAAGTATAATATTTAGAAGTACTGGATGGGTCATCTGGAAATGTAAAAGTGAAAAAATGTTTTTAATTGAGTCCTTGATATGTAGGTCTTAAAGTACAGTGGTACCTCAGAACTCAAACTTAATCCGTTCAGAACTTCGGAGTGAATCCTAAAAAGTTTGAGTTCTGATCGAGTTTTTCCTATAAGAAATAACGGAAAACCATTTAATTGGTTCCCGGTCCCAAACAATTACACCTACATATGTTTTTTTAGCATTTAAACACTAGCACCAGATAAGACAAGAGCATATACTGTACTTAACACATTTAGGCACATTTATCAAAACAGTAATTTATGAAGTAAGAAAATAAATGTATCCAAACAATCTGTAAAGTGAAAAAAAAACAATGTGTCCTGCCCCGATGCTCCTTCCGTGTGCCACGCCCCCTCATCAATCCCATGTGGAATCCCCGTGTGATCAGCTGTTTCCGTTTGTTGTCATTAGTCCTCTGTATTTAGTCTATGTTTCAGTTTGTTTCCCCAGTCCAGTCATTGTATTGTCTGTCTGCGTTTTACCTGCCTTACCTGTAATTAAACTCCATATTCCCCAATACCCTGACATCTGCGCCTTTGTCTCCATTTCGTCCCCGCTCAGCACGACAATATTATTATAATAAATTGCATTAACGATTTATTATTAATATTTAAATAATTGATAAGAAATCTGTGTTTTAAAATGTATTTTTTTATAATAATTACTGTCACTGTCTATTATTGTCTAAACATTGTCTGACAGGAAGCAGCGAGTAGTTATTAGAGGCACAAAGTCACAATAGGCCTGCGTTCAAAGTGGGGTACTGCAGGGTTCAATTTTAGGGTCACTATTTTTCATAATTTACATTAATGATATTGACACCAATACATTCATGAAAAAAGGTTAAATTTGCAGATGACAGCAAGGTGGGCGGTGTAGCAGATACTGATCTAGCAGCACAGAGGCTACAACAGGATCTAGATTTAATTAGCGACTGGGCTGATACTTGGCAGATGAAATTTAACACAAAAAATGTAAGGTAATCCATGCAGGGAGCAGAAATATAAATTACAGCAATAAAAAAGGCCAATAGAATATTGGGTTATATCTCTAGGTGTGTGTAGTTTAAGTCAAGGGACCACCTAGAATATTGTGTGCAGGTTTGGTCACCATACCTTAAGATGGACATTGCTGCCTTAGAAAAGGTGCAATGAAGGGCTACGAGAATGATTCTTGGTCTTAGAGGAATGTCTTATGAGGAAAGGTTAGCTGAGCGGAATCTGTTTAGACTTGAGCAAAAGAGACTAAGGGCAGACATGATCCAGGTTTATACAATTTTAACGGGTCTGGATGCTGTTCAGCCAAATGGCTATTTCAATATTAGTTTAAATACTAGAACTCGTGGCCATAAGTGGAAATTAGCGGGTGAACATTTTAAAATAAATTTGAGGAAGCACTTCTTTACACAGCGTGTAGTTAGAGTATCAAATTGTTTTCCTGCTTGTGTAGCGGAAGCTAAAACCCTGAGTTCCTTTAAATCAGATCTAGATAAGATTTTAACAACTCTGAGCTATTAGATAAGTTCTCCCCAAAAGAGCTTGATGGGCCAAATGCCCCCCTCTCATTTGTAAATTTTATGTTCTTAAATGTATTTTTACTGTTTAAATATATGCATTCAGCTAGTGTAAACATGCATGATGATATCACACCGAATGCGAGGCTGAGACTGAAGCGTTACACTTTGTTTCCACTGAGAGACATGCTGCGTGACTCATTTCCCTACACGTACAATCTTAGGTCGGCGTTCACGGTTTGAATTCTGAGATTCAGCTTGAGCTCTATATGGACAGACTCATAATTGTCAGCCTTGATAGATAAATACATTTTCCCACATTGTAAATGTAGGCAGGTCGTACTAATGAATAGGCATTGTCCCAAAGTCATATAATGTATCACTTCCACAAAAAAAGACACCTGATGCACATTTAATTTTCAGCAACATTCACTTCTTGGTATACTATGGCATACTTCACACATTAATTGCTGCTGTCAGTAAGGCAGACCAGTGGGCTGTGATCCTTTATTTGGTGGTCATTATTATGGAAAACAAAAGGCGATCGCTCCACCAGTCCACCACTGATCAGCTAATTTTAACCAATTGCTCTCATTGTCTCATTGCATCTCATTCTCTGTGACGTTCCATTTTCACTGTCACATTTTTTTTACTTTATGTATTAATACCAAAATACAATGACAAAACAACAATACAAATGTATAGTGCAAAATATATTACAAATTAGAATAAAGACATGTCTCTTCAAAGTTTCCATTTCTGCAACGTGTTCTCCTACAGTGTAGTTTGGCATGTTATACAGAAGTTATGTGCTGATACATGGTTCATTGAATGTATTTCTTTATTCAAATTATTTTTGGGGTGCACATGCAGTCATGTACAGAATGAGCGAGATTCATCAACGGTTCATTTGTATGGCTCTTCTTACACAAGCTCAATAAATACCAATTTGCCTGCGTGCATAAGTTCGATTCGTATGCACCTTTCTAATAATGGTTCTACTGACACTTTGATAAAAGACAAGACAGATGTTTTGATTTTGTGAGCCCAAGTGTGACGGTCGGGTGAGTAACAGGTGGACAAGGGAGGCAGGCAAAGTCAGGTTGCAGGTAACAAAGGGGTTTAATCTAGAAGACACAGGCAGGGTACTCACATATAAGCACGACAATGACCGATCTGGGGAAGACTAACAAAGACACTGACCAAATACAAAAGACAAGCTAAACTAAACGAGCAACAGGTGACTACAATTAGGTCAAAACAGGAGGTAACAAGGTGGGTGTGGCACACACTGGGGAGCGTTCGGAGCAGGATGTTACATAACCCCCCCCCCCCCCAAAGGCGCGCACACCGAGCGCGCCCAAGAGGAGGCGACGGACGCGACGAGATGAGACCGGACAACAGGGACAAAGGCAGAAGCCAGGACAGAAGCTGACACAGGAAGGGAGACAGAGGGGGAACAGAGAACGGAGAAACACACAGGCCGGGAGTGAACAGAGGAGCCATAGGGGGACGAGGAACACAGACGGGCGGAACAAAGGGACGAGGAGCAGGCAGGGAAGACCAAACAGGAATGGAGGGGGAATAAAGGGGAGCCCGAAGGACCCCAGATGGGCGACGGGCAGCAGCCGGAGGGGCCGCAGGCAGGAGGGAGGCTGGAGCCGGAGGGAACCCCACAGGGGCCGAGGGACAGGGACTAGGGAGAGCTGTGGGGGACAGGGAGGGAGCCAGAGGGGACCCAGGTGAAGGCAGGCAGGAGGGGGAAGCCGGAGCAGGTGCAGGGACAGCCGAAGCCGGCGAAGGCGCCGTCTGACGCCCAGCCGAGGTAGGGGGACGCGGAGGCAGTAGACCCGGACCCGGAGGTGAGGCCGAGGACCAGCACTGAGGAACCAGGGGAGGGCCCGGAGGCGACAGCCGACCAGATGCCCCAGGCTCCGCAGGGAGCCACCGAGCCACATCCAGGGGCCGAACGGGCGAGCCAGGGGGCAGGGCGGGCGCGACCTGGGCCCGACGTTGATGTCCTCTCCCCTTGCGGGACACAGAAAGTTGGGGTCCCATCACACGACGGTCCAGGCGGGGCAAAGACCCAGAAGACTCCAGGAAGATCCCCGAGGCGTCCCACTGAAGCTCCTCCTCACTAAAAGGCGGAGCCCCAGTAATATGGTCCGGGACCTCCGCGGAGATCTGAGTCCTGACAGGAGAGCTGGGCAGGACTGGAGCCGTGGGCGGGGCCACGGGCTGGACAGGAGAGCCGGGCTGGACAGGAGAGCCGGGTTCCTCGCACACGCGGACAGCAGGGGGCGCCTCGGCGAGCGCCTCGCACACATGGCCAGCAGGGGGCGCCTCGGCGGGAAGTACAGGAACCGTAGGCCGGACAGGTGAGCCGAGCGCCTCGCACACGCGGCCAGCAGGGGGCGCCTCGCTCATGTGGCCAGCAGGGGGCGGCTCGGGCAGAGCGTTCTCTGCCGGCATGCACACAACAGGCGGGGCCGCGGGCAGAGCGGCGGTGGCGACTGCGACGGCCAGCGGGGCCGCGGGAAGAGCGGCGACTGCAGCAGGCGGGTCTGCGGGCAGAGCGTCGGCTGCAGCAGGCGGATCCGCGGGAAGAGCAGCGGCAGTCGCAGTAGCTGGCGGAGACGCGGTGTCTTCCCACGCAGGGAGAATCGAGCAAGCTCTAACGAAGATCGCCGGGGCACTGGGTTGGGAAGCCTTCCGCTTCTTCTTTTTCCCCTTACCGGTAGATGGAGGCGGGGTTGCCTCCGTGCAGGCGAGGGGCTGGAGTTGCTTCCCCCTGTATTTTTCGAGGAGCTGTTTCAAGAGGGAGCACACCTCCGCCAAGTTAAGCAGTTCATTGAGTGGGGTGACTCCTTGGAGGAGATCCCAGCTCCTCTCTGCGAGAGCGATTAAGCCGGGATCCTCGCAGATCTCCGGCAGCTCCCACAGGAACGCAGTATCATGCAGCAGGACGAGCCAAAGGTCCTCGTCCTGCTGCGATGCTTCTTCATGGAGATCGGTCATTATGTGCCGGTCGGGTGAGTAACGGGCGGACAAGGGAGGCAGGCGAAGTCAGGTTGCAGGTAACAAAGGGGTTTAATTTAGAAGACACAGGCAGGGTACTCACATATAAGCACGACAATGACCGATCTGGGGAAGACTAACAAAGACACTGACTAAATACAAAAGACAAGCTAAACTAAACGAGCAACAGGTGACTACAATTAGGTCAAAACAGGAGGTAACAAGGTGGGTGTGGCTCACACTGGGGAGCGTTCGGAGCAGGACGTTACACCAAGGTTGGGTGAAGAGATTTTTTGGGAAATAACGCTCCATGATGTCACACCTGTTCCATTATAAACATATTTTTTACAATATCAATCCAGTCCTCTTTGACATAACAGAACTGTAACAAATACATCCATCCATCCAATTTCCAAACCGCTTATTCTACTGGGTCACGGGGGGTCAGGAGCCTATCCCGGAAGCAACAGGCAGGTGTGCCAGCCTATCGCAGGGCACACTGACACACCAGTCACTCACACATGCACACCTATGGGCAATTTAGTGACTCCAATCAGCCTCAGCATGTCTTAAGAATGTGGGGGGAAACCGGAGTACCCGGAGGAAACCCCACGACGGCACAGGGAGAACATGCAAACTCCACACACATGTAACCCAGGCGGAGACTCGAACCCGGGTCGCCCCTAACAAATACACTAGTGATATATCATATGTCAAGCTAACTGCAGTGAAAACAGGGAGCTCGTATTGGAAATCTTGTACATTTTAGTGGAAATGTGAATAAAGTCTGCAGCTTGATGCCACTAACATGTTTCAAAAAAGGTGAGACAGGGGCATTGTGTTGCATCACCTCTTTTAACAACACTCTGTAAATGTTTGAGAACTGAGACCAGTTGCTGGAGCTTTGAAAGTGAAATGTCCCATTATTGCCTGATATAGGATTTCAACAGATCAAAAGTTCAGGGTCTCCTTTGAGGTACTTTTTGTTTCATGCTATGCCAAATGTTTTCAATGGGTGCATCGTTGACTCCACAGGGGCAAGTTGTAAACAGTTCACAGATAGCGATCGCATGCCGATTTATGAATTTTGTTAGCAATTTCCAAAAACTTTGAGCATCCGGAATTATTTTTGTACCCCAGTTTCACATTTAATGGATCAACTCAGAATCATGAAACATGGGACGTGGTGATAAACTGTCCGTTGTGCCAATGGATGGTACACACATGAGGTTTCCCTTGATGTTGAGAGGAATGGGAGCTGTACCTCAGACATGGGGAAGATATAAAATCATCAGAAGTGTGCCTTTGAGTCATAGGGTGTTTTGGCCTTTCAACACTAGACACCCTCATCAAAGGTGGCCAGTTACAGGGTGAGCTTGTGTCCTGTGCCCATCATGAAAATTGCCTTGTTGTTCGGCACAGCTCACCAGACTATGCAGGGGCATCTTCTTTCCTAAAGTGAAGCCTTGAGCTGACTGCCTATCTTGTTCCCCTCCTCCTGGAGCGGTCTGACCTGGGTTCTCGCTTGGGGGGTGAAGTGGGTGGGGATTAGTGAGTGGGTCATTTTGATGTTCTATGAGTCCAGCAAGGCTCCTTCCGCTTGAACCACATCCACTGGCTGCTTCTTTTGGCCACTTCAGAGATTGATTTAATTACCTGCCACATAGTCTGTCCATGGATACCAAGGTCTTTCAGCAGCCTAATGATGGAAGAAGCCACAAAACCTCTGCATCCCACTTCTACTGGATGGACTTTTGCATTTCATCCTTGTTGATTAGTGTCTGCTGCCAGTTCTGTGTAGCGCAGTTTCTTTCGCTCATAAGCCTCTTCAACTGAATTTTCCCACGGACTGTGAGTTCTGTGAAGTAAATAAACTTCAGTGAAGGAGACTAGAGTACTGAGTCTAGCCTACGGGTAGTGGTTGCTATCTCAGGTGTAACTATTAGTTGCTGGCCAATATCAACTGGCATCCTCCAAACTGGCTATCTGTCCAGTCTCTGGTTTTGTAAGAGTATAGTTGGGCTTTTTTTGCCCCTCTGGCCACCAGGCGCTCACCAACGGGCCCCTCACCCAGGCCTGGCTTCAGGGTAGAGCCCCAGTGACCCTAGTCTGGGTGAGGGAAACAAGACGTTGGTAGTATTCTTTCTCATCAGGGGTTTTTCGGATTGTTCTTTGTCTGGCCGTTCACCTGGGACCTATTTCCATTGAAAGACCCTACCAGGGGCAATTGCCCCTGTCAACATAGCCCCCATAAACATCTGTTTATGACTTTGCCACATTTACAACATTTTTACCTTGTATATTATCAAAAATCTCCTCATGGCATATAACAGATCAATATATCTCTTTGGGTTATCTCTCAATTATACAAAAAACTATTTACTAAAGAAAGGGGATGTATAGATGATACCCATACATAAAACATAGATTCTATAACAAAAAAACATATGGTTCAATAGGAGTTATGTACTCGATCCACTTGGAACAAAAATCAACAAACATATCTTTTTAATTATCCATACAGAAAGTAATTTTCTCCATTATAAACATATTTTTTACAATATCAATCCAGTCCTCTTTTTGTGGCGGATTAGGTTTGTACCAGCATCTAGTAATGGCTTTTTTACTTGAAGCAAGAATTATTCTATACATATATTTGTTTTTTCCTTCCCAAGACAACATTTACACTGTGCCCATATAAAGTACCTCAAAGCTGAAATCAATTTTGATGTTTAAAATACTTTCTAATACCTTATTTATATCTTTCCAAAAACATTTCATTTTAGGACATCCCCAAAATATGTGAAAATGGTTAGCATCCTGTGAGCCACAATGTCTCCAACAATTTGAGTTGCCTTGAAAATTATTTTTTTGTTTTGGGGGAAGGAAAAACCTAATAGTATTCCCCAGCAAAATTCTCTCCAGTATGGAGAACAGGAGCCCATTGTTGTTTACATATATTTTCCCAGTCATCGGTTGAGAGGATAATCCCACTTTCTTTCTCCCATCTTTCTTTAATGTACATTCTCTGTGTAAATCCATCAAAGCTCTATAAAGTTTTGTAATAGTCTTAAACATTGGTTCAGCCTTGTAAGCTGAGGAGAATATTTTAACAAGAGTACTCTTATTTGGATCTTCATCAATCCCTTTTTAAATTTTCTGAAAAAAATGTTGTCGAGCTAGAGGTATCTTTAAAAGTCTTTGGATTCTAAACAATTTTTCTTTTAGAGAATTTAAATCTAATAATTGTTCTTTAACCATAATTAAACAGTAAGCAGTGATCCCTTTCTTAGCCCATATTTTAAAGCCCATATCTAGTGTATTAGGTTTAAAATTTGAATCATGCGATGGCCATTTCAATACATTCACAGAATCCTTTAAATTATAGCCCTTAATAATCTCAAACCAATTTTTAAGTGTAATCTTAATCCATTGATTTTCTTTGTTATTTTTAATTAAATGATCATCTATAATGCTAGCTTTAATAGTGATCCTGTCAAACCAATCAATCTCTATGTCCTTCCACCTTGCTTGATACTCTCGGTTGCACCAACAAACCATTACTCTTATCTGTGCTGCCCAAAAATATTTTTGTAAACATGGGAGCGCAACCCATCCTTTATCCTTACTCAGCTGAAAGATTTTAAATTTTACCCTTGATTTCTTGCCTTGCCATATGAATCTGGAGATCAGTTTATCCCATTCTGAGAATTGTTTTTTGGGCAAAGTAACAGGCAAAGATTGAAATAGATAGAGCAGTCTTGGAAGTATGTTTTGCTTGACTGAATCTAACCTAGATCTCACGCAGAGTTAGTATTAGTATGGTGTTCCTAATAATCCTTTAGGTGAGTGTATTTTGGATTACTTTAATAAATTTCTCGTGAAAATTTAATTTGGTAAGAATGCCCTTAAGAAAAAGCCAATTGACAGAGTCAAAAGCCTTCTCCGCATCAAGGCTTAGGAAAACAGCTAATTCAGAATATTGAATACAATTGATAATTTGGAGAGTTCTTCTGATGTTATCTTGTGTTTGCCTACCACGGATAAAACCAGTCTGGTCAGAGTTAATTAAATCTGGCATTATCAATTCTTGTTTTTCAATTCTAATTTATTTGGACTGTTTGTAAGTCTGTTATGTTTTTCAAGTCTAACTTTCTTTAATTCAGATATAATGGCTATAATTTTAAGCCTAAGAACTACTTTACATGCGTCCCATAGTATAGAAGGTGGACCTAAACCATTATCATTCTGCTCCACATATCGTTTTATTTCTACCACAAGTTGTTCCCTAATCGCTTTATTGTTTAGGATGCCAGAGTTTAATCTCCAGAGAGTGTTTTTTGGTTTAATCTCTAAATTTAAATACAGTGATATTAATGCATGATTGGATATGTAAATTAAACCCATGCTGCAATTTTTGATTCTAAATTTGCCATGACCAAATGCTAGAAAGTAATCAATTCTTGAATATGATGTATGTCGATATGAATAATAAGTATAGTCTCTATGTCCTGGATGAAAGTCTCTCCATACATCAATCAGACCCATTTCTTTTATCAATGTATTTACAGTATATGTTTTCTTAATGGACTCGCCAAATGGGTCAAAGTGTTCGAAAAATCTAATTTAGGGTCTAATAAAACATTTAAATCCCCATCGCAAAGAAAGATGCCTTGCGATTCGGACGCTATTAGGTTAATCAAAATCTTAAAAAAAGGAACATTTACTACCTGGAGGAGCATAGACATTAAGAATAGTAACTAAGGTGCCCTCAACTCTGCCTCTTATCATTATGTATCTACCTTCTCTGTCTTTTATTTCTGCAAGATGCTCATAAATCACTTTATTAGAAATTAAAACTGCAACCCCTCTCTTACGTCCAGATCCAAAAGACGCAGAAAAAAACTTATTTTTAACCCCAACCAATTTAATTTATGCTCTATTACACTGAGATGGGTCTCTTAAAGCAATGCTATCTCAATTTTCTCTTTTTAAGATTAATTAGAATCTTGCTTCTTTTTACAGGATTAAGTAACCCAATTATGTTATATGATGCTACCTTTATGCAATTACTAATTTTTCTTTAATCCAAATATTTTTTCTGTATTTTTGATCCAATCTTCTCACAATTGTATAGCAATCATCTGATAACATCCCCTTCTGAGTATGCATTGAACATGAACAGGTGAGGAAAGACAACCATAAAAAGGTGAATCTATAAAAAATATAAACAAGACTTCCAAGTAAGGGGTTGCAACATATCAACCCTTCAAAGACCAAGAATGATAAGTATACTCCATTGGGAAAAACCTCTTGTACTTGCGGTATACTTAGGGCCCATGCATTTATAGTCATATCGACGTATGAACTGTTCATCCTTTCCTTTGGTAAAATTTCCACTTAACACTTAATTCTTAAATTGGGAAGTGAAACTTAAGTCAAGAAACTAACAGAATGATGATGAAAGTACTTTAAGAGAAGCATCATTGTACCTTCAAATTCTGTCCCCCCCCCCCTCCCCCAAAAAAGGTGTTTCTTATTCTTCACTTATCTTCTGCCGGTGAACGTCTGAACGCAAGAAGTTTGTCTTTGTAGAATGCATGTAAAAGGTGTACTACGCTTCTTGCTGGTCTTTCTCCAGGACAGCCGCTGAACACGCTCAGTCAGTGAGGAAGGTGTGCTGAGTACGGTCACCGGGAGACCTCTTTTCACCATATCGGTCGTTGCCTCCTCCGCGGAGTTGTAGATAACCGTGCCTTCAGTGTAGAATACCCTTAACCGGGCCGGGAATTGCGCTTGAAATCTGATGTCATGTTCCCTCAGGATCCTTCTTGCATCCTGATATTTCATCCGTTTCCACAGCACATCGGGGGCATAGTCATGATTAAAGAAAATCCTGTTACCTTTCCATTCGACCACTTTCTTCTCCCAGGGGTTTTGATAACCAACTCCTTCATTCTGTAGTTGAGAAACTTGGCGATTATCGAGCGTTGTTTGGCTCGATAGAGTAGGCGCAAGCGCTCTTTGAGGCCGTTCAATCTGGAGGTCCACCGGCGTGTTCAGAGTCGAGTAAATTAAGTAAATTCTACAGGAAAGAAATGAAGTCGGAAGAGTTTGCCTCCGCTTTTTCAGGTACACCATAAATCCTGATGTTTGACCGTCTGGCTTGGCCCTCTTGGTCATTTAGCCTGGCTTCAAATTGTTCAGTTAGCCGTATCATCTCTTCCAGCACTTCTTCCGTGTTTTGGATTTGTGCCTCAGTTTCATCTATTCTATTTTTAGCCTCTTCGATTCTTTTATTAGGCTTATTCAATTCTTCTTTTATATCCTGAAGCTGTTGGTGACTGTCCTGTCGAAATTCCCTAATCTCGTTAAGAATCCTTGCCAGGCTAATTTGTTCTCCCTCATGTGCTCCATCTCTGCTTGCGGTATTCTGTTCGTGTACGTTTGGGTTGTTATCATCGTCTTTGGTAGCGTTTTTTCTTGGTCTTTTTTCCATAGTTGCCCCATCCATAACTTTGTCAGCACTTAAAGATTTGTTAATATCTCACTCTGGGGCACTGAATTCGCGAAACTTATGGAGCTAATGAATTATGCCGCCATTTTGGAATGACACAGACCGGAAGTCTAGTCCCCCTTCTTAAAATATCTCATATCTGTTCTGATCGAATTTTCCCCATAAGGAATAATGGAAAACCAATTAATTGGTTCCCAACCCCTTAAAATGACATCTAAATGTGTTTGAATGGTAAATGAACTGGATAAAACAAGAAGAGCATATATTGTACTAAACACATCTAAGGACATTTATCAAAACAGTAATTTGTAAAGTAAGAAAATAAATGTATCCAAACAATATGTAAAGTAAAAAAAAAACAATGTGTCCTGCCTCGATCGTCTGCTCCTTCCGTGTGCCATGCCCCCTCATTAACCCTGTGTGGAATCCCCATGTGTTTAGCTGTTTCCGGTTGTTGTCAGGAGTCCTCTGAATTTCGTCTGCATTTTCCCCAGTCCGGTCATTGTATTGTCCATCTGCGTTTTGCCTGCCTTACCTGTAATTAAACCCTGTATACCTTGACATCTGTGCCTTTGTCTCCATTCCATTCCTGCTTGGCACGACAATAATATTATAATTAAATGTATTAATGGTTTAATATTATTATTTTAAAAAAAAGAAATCTTTATTTAAAAATGTATTTTAATATATAATAATAATAATTACTGTTACTGTCTATCATTGTCTAAATGTATTTTTACTGTCTAAATATATGTATTTAGATAGTGTAAACATGTACGGTGTTATCACAGCAAACGCGAAGCTTAGACTGAAGCATTACCCTATGTTTCCGCTGACAGACGTGCCGTGTGACCTGTGTATACAAGTTATCTTAGGTCGACGTTCACATTTTTTTTTTCTCAAAAGAATTGTGTTATTTAGGTAATTTCGTTGCCCAGGCAACTGTGCAATGACAATAAAAAGTCTTGAGTCTTGAGTCTTGAGTGTTATATAATATTGGAGTCAAAATAAAAACAATTTAATACTAGGGACAAATAAACAAAAAATATGAAATATGAAAAACTCAATGTACGAGAAGCACACTAAAGTTCATTAACAAGACTGTGGATGTCAATTATTGTTTCCAATGAAAACTGTCACCATTTAAGTGTCCAGACTTCAATAATGTTAATTGCTATTTAAATACAATAAAAAAGCACAATATCCTTCTGCTCTCCCTGGGAGTAGCTCTGCTGCAGCTGTCCACAGTGGTCTGGCCTGTTGGAGATCGGGCTGGTGTAGTGCTGAGGCGTTGCCTGCTGCATGGCAGCCCTTGGGTCCCAGTTTGAGGCGACCCATCCGGGTAAGCACATGGAACGTCTTGGCAAGATGACCCTCTTCCTCTGCTGTCAGGGGAGCTTCTTAATAACCGGAATTTCAGCGGCAGCACTCTCTGAGGTATGCAGACTGGGGAGTGGCCAGATCTCTTTACGTGGGTATACCTACATTTGGTCTGGTCTAGCTGATGGCTGCCATACTCGGGGAGTAGCTATTGCTGTCGTGGGTCGGCTCCTTCCAATGATGTCTGATGTCACTCCTTTCAACAAATGTATTATGAGATTAAGGCACTCCTTGGGTATATTGTCTATGGTATCAGTGTATGCTATGACTGCGGTGAATGATGTCTCGTTGAGGGAGGCATTTTACTCGCAACTTTGCTTGGTGGTTATCTGTTGAAGGGTGCCCCTGAGGTGACATTCCTTTGGTCATGGGTGACTTCAGTGCGGTCACTGGCATTAACAGGGCTGACTATGAGGATTGTATCAGTCCTCATGGGTTTGGAGACCAGGGTGAAAGTGGCTCCATGTTCCTTGACTTTGCAAAAGGTCAGGGATTGCGGGTCGGTGGATCCTAGTTCCAACGCCCTGAGCTGCATTGTTGGACGTAGTACTTCACTTGTGCTGGTGTGGCGAAAGAGATTGACCTCATCCTCATGGACAGATGCTGGAGGCTCCTGCAGAACTGCAGGGTCTATAGAAGTGCCCAGTTTATGAATTCTGACCATAGAATTATTGTTGCTATGCTGAAGATTCAGCTTAGATCCAGTATGCTACCAACTACTAGGAGAATAAGCCTGGACTTTGTGAGAGGAACTTGCAGACTAGGGTGCGACTGCTGACTCTAATGTGATGTGCAAGACCTTCCATGATAAGACCCTGAAGATTGCTGAAGGATGTCTTGGTGTTGCCATTGTTCCCAGAAGGAGGTGTTTCATCTTGCAGGGCACCCTGGATATTGTCAAGAGGAGTCACAGCGCATGACTTGGTGGCAACTCCAGTCTGTTCTGAACTTAGAAGGATGGCTGTGAGGGCTCTGAGGTCAGATAAGGAGGCATTTATTAGACAAATTTGTGAGCACGTGACACCATGGTCTAGTGACCCATGTTCTGTTTACAGAGGAAACATTAAGCTGTGCTGTGCAGAGTGGAAGGAGAACCTCTGCCTTCTTCCCAGTTGATCCTGGGGTTCACCAGGGGTGTGTTCTTGGTCATACTCTGTTCAGCGCTTGTATGGGATGGGTGTTGAGCAGGGTTGTGGGGTCCTGCAGCTGTGGGGTGTCCGTTAGTGAAGAAAGATTTACTGACTTGTGAAAATTTTTACTGACTTGTGAAAATGTGGAAACTATGCCTATATTGTTTAAATGTGTTTTTGTTTTTAAAATGTATTTTGTTCAGTAATGTTACACATTATTTCTCTCTACTTGGGAGTTTTTGTTTTTTTCTCTCTACTTGGGAGTTTTTGTTTTTTTTCTCTCTACTTGGGAGTTTTTTTTTCCTTTCCTCTGTTGTCTTCTGGCTTTCTTTATTCAATTTCTTTCTTTCCTTTTTTCCTTATTCTGTATATCTCCCTCAATTATGTTTCATGTATCACAACACAATCCTATAAAGCACTTTAGGGCACTTTGGGTCAAAGGTGCTATATAAAAATAACTTGAATTGAATTTAATTTAATCTTCGTATTAACTTAAACGCATTTGCCAAGAAATTGACAAAACCATGACACCACTGCATCAAATCTCATGCTTAATTTTGCCAAGAATATAAGCTTAAAATATGTAAACAAAACATATAAACTTTAAGTGTGTGTGTGTGTGTGTGTATGTATATCTCTGACTTTTTAAATAAAACTGTGGTGTATTATAGAAACCATTGGTCCAAAGTGAAAAGTGTGATTTAATCAGAAATGTTTTACACAGGAAAATTCTGATCTGAAAGCAGAAGTTGCACTAACTGCAGAAGAGGCCACTAACATCTCAGACAAATACCCTCATTATTAAGGTACTGTATGCCATGTTCCTGAAAGTGTTGCATTTTGCTCAATGTCACTTAGCAGCTATGCAGAAATTAATAGAGAGTATGTGTGAAGCTCTAAGTGTAACATTTCACGTGGTCTCCATGCTGTACTTAGAAAAATTTCACCTTGCAGCTAATCCACTAACAAACTTCTTCACCACTAAAATCAAAATGTTGTTTTTTATATCATATGAATCCACCTCTTTCACTGTCTAACTTGCATACACATATACAGGGACAATTGCAATAAAATGTTTAAATTCCAAGATTATTGAATTTAAAGTTAGTTACTACCTATAACATTTTTGGTGGCACGTAACAATATTAGACTAGTAGACAAGGCAAAAATATCAAAACAGCGTAATATGCAGAAAGCATTTCATTGCAAATATGTACAAAAAAATAATAAATAGCTCACAACAATGTGAATGAAGTTTTTTTTTTTATTTATTCATCGGACAATATTAATTCACATATGTTCATATATGAACAGCGAGCTAATTTATTGTGGGGGGGGGGGGGGGAATTGGGGAGTTTTATATCCCGCGCTTGTCGCTCCAGGAAAGAGAG
>JAABNY020000025.1:8168745-8182210 GCA_015164015.2 Brevimyrus niger | reverse complement strand
ATATATATGTGTGTGTGTGTATATATGTATATGTGTGTGTATATATATGTGTGTGTGTGTATATATGTATATGTGTGTGTATATGTGTGTGTGTGTGTGTATATATGTATATGTGTGTGTATATGTGTGTGTGTGTGTGTGTATATATGTATGTGTGTGTGTGTGTATATATGTATGTGTATATATATATATGTGTGTGTGTATATGTGTGTATATATATATGTGTGTGTGTGTGTGTGTGTGTGTGTGTATATACTGAACTATGGATTGAATCCTAAAAAGTTCGGTTTCTGATCGAATTTTTCTCATAAAAAATAATGGAAAAGCAATTCATTAGTTCCCGGCCCCAAAAAATTACACCTAAATATGTTTTTTGTAGCATTCAAACACAAAATGAACAGGATAAAACAAGAAGAGCATATACTGTACTAAACATGATATTTATCAAAACGGTAAAGTGAGAAAATAAATATATCCAAACAATGTGTAAAATTTAAAAAAAAAACAAAAAAAAAAAACAATGTGTCCTGCCCCGATCATCTGCCCCTTCCGTGTGCCCCACCCACTCTTTAACCCTATGTGGAATCCCCATGTGATGAGCCGTTTCTGGTTGTTGTCTTGAGTCCTCTGTATTTCATTCACGTTTCAGTTTGTTTCCCTAGTCTGGTCATTTTATTGTCTGTCTGCGTTTTGCCTGCTTTACCTGTAATTAAACCCCGTATCCCCCGATGCCCTAACATCTGCGCCTTTATCTTTGTTCCCTCCCTGCTCGGCATGACAATATTATTATACTTAAACGTATTAATTATTCATAATAAAATAATAAATCTATTTTGAAATGTATTTTATTATAAATAATAATAAAATACCTGCTACTGTCTATCATTGTCCAAATGTATTTTTACTGTCTAAACATATATACTCGGCTAGTGTAAACATGCATGCCATCACAGTGAATGCGAGGCTGAGACTGAAATGATACCCTTTGTTTCCACTGCGAGATGTGCCGCGTGCGTTCAAGTTCTTAGGTTGACGTTCACGGTTTGACTTCTGAGATTCAGATTCAGTACTAGGTAATTTTTTTCCACTTCTGAGAAATTTTTTAAATGAGTTCGAGAACTGAGTTACCACTGCATATGCATATGTGTCATGCAGTTTATGTACTGTCTGAGACAGCAATGCATTACAGGGCAGTTGTGTACATTCAAAGCACAATTTAATCATTATTTCAGTTCACTGTAAGAACACAGAAACCCCATTTGTTTATATTTAGATATCACACAACCAGCACACAGGCTGAGTTGGTTACGTAGAGTAAGGTCCTAATTCACTTTGCATGTCTGCTTACATTTCTTGCAGAATAGACAATAAATTTCAAAAGACGTGCATGCTAAAATTTTCTGCTTAGCTGCACTGCAAATGCTGTATCAAACTGATATCATTTGGTTGTTTCTTGTGTCTAGGCAACAGTCCAGATTTCAAGGCTGGTGTGATGGCCCTTGCCAATCTCTTGCAGATTCAACGCCACGATGACTATCTAGTGATGCTGAAGGTGATGGACATTTATTGGATTTTTAAAAGGATTTACAAAATTTTGCTTCTACTGAATCCTACAGTAATCACAATGTACAAATGAAATGAATTGTACTTGGACTACTTGAGTCTCATTTCTTAGATGTCATGTCCTTTTTTAGGCTGTTCGGATTCTGATTCAAGAACGGCTGACATCTGAAGCAATAGCTAAGGCTAGTGCTGCTAAAGAGGTAAGGACATGGGCTTAATGTAAAGCAGTATCTGTCTACTGACAGCTTCTAACTCTTATCTTATTTTTTTGAAGGGCTTACCAGTTTCCTTGGATAAGCACATCCTAGGTTTTGATACAGGTGGTAAGTCAGATACTTCAACTTTTGGCTAACCTTTCATTTGTGGAGGAAAATGTTTAGAATAATTGGCCCCTTGGTCCAGACTGACATTTTATTGTTTGTATACCATTGCTGAGCTTTAAGTGATTTTGCTTTTTAGCACTTTCGGGGAAAATCCTTCTGTTCCAGTTTTATGAAAGAATCCAATCAGCCATTTTTTAGTACTTGAAGTAGGTGGTTGCAAGTTATTAGGAATATGTCTATACATTGTGATGTGTGAGACGACTAATAATGAATAATACAGCAGAAAGCAGCAATAATTGGTCCAAGCACACTACCAATGCATAAATGCCCATGGGGAAAAAAATAGGAAATGCAAGAACATAGGAACATATGAACTCAGATCGTATAGCATAAGCTTCCATGATGAATGAAGCATTCAAGAAACTGCAACACTAACAGATCAGGAACAAGTATAGGAAGAGAATCACTGACTAAAAAGATATGTTTTAATTTCTGTCTAAAAAGGGAGATGGATGATTGGCCCCTGAGGCTTTGAGGTAGAGAGTTCTGAAGTGTAACTATAAAACTGAAGGCCCTGCCATCCATAGAAGACAAGCAAAGGTGAAGCACCACTAGGACACCATTACCTGCAGACCCGAGGGAAAGGGCAGGTGTATAAGGAAGGAGGAGCTGTGCAATATACTGGACCATGTACGACTTTAAAAGTCAAAGAGTTCAGGCTGTATATGGAAAGTGACAGGTTGCCAGTGAAGTTTATAGAGGGAGTGAGTGATATATAAAGATATTTTACTGTTAGTGAGAATTCTAGCAGTTGTATTTAAAGCTCAAAGGTCTGGAATATACCAATAAGTGGAATGGGAGAAGGGGACAGATCTGTGCTTATTGGGGTCGTGGACATGGAGAGCATTAGACAGCCTGGGTACAGGTAGAAAGAAGCTTAGGAGGACAAGATTGATCAATAACATCTGAGAGAAGCTAGTCTCCAACTCTGGTCCTGGAGAGCTGCTGTTCAGTAGGATTTCTATCCTACCAGGCTTCTGATGGGCCTAGTATTGACCTAAGAACATGTGTGCTTAATCAGAAACCAGGTACAACAGAAGATCTGATGGATAGTAGCTCTCCAGGACTGGAATTGGAGACCCATGTAGTAGAGAATTGGAAAAGGCACGAAAGATGTGGACTATGCAAAGTAATCCATGGAATGCAGGAAGAACTTCTGTACAGTGCAAGAGAGAGTAGGCAGGATTTGAACAGCCAGCACTGGAGGTGTGATGCTGAGAACTGACTTGCTGTGCAGGATTTCCTCATGACCAATTAAGAGTGTAGCACTTACTGAAGTGTTCTTTCCCTGTGTCATCTTGTTCAAAAATGCAGATGCCACTCTGAATGAAGCTGCAAAGATTTTACGGTTGTTGCACATTGAGGAGCTGCGAGACTTGCAGACACGGATCAATGAGGCTATTGTAGCTGTCCAGGCTATCATTGCTGATCCCAAGACTGACCATCGTTTAGGAAAAGTGGGCAGATGATGTATTTGCCTTTCTGCTGTCCTTTCAATGCCTCTGTGTGGTGGTTTCAGCATATAAATTGTTTCTGGCCTCCTGATTTATGAACACTTGTGACTTATTTCTCTTTTCTGTGATTTCTGCTTTTTTTATTTTTGTTGCCAACTTGGAGCCAACACAGTTTGATTCAAATATGTGTAACAGAATGGCACATGTGGCTAATATGATTAAATTAATTCAAAAGCTGTACCTTTTACTATAGTTAAATACAGTGATATCTTTATTGCAGTTTTGCAGAAAGCCTGTGAAAGGTTTTACTTAAAAAATCAAGTTTTGTGCACTTGCAATGGAATCACTTTTGCTAAATATACTTTTTTTTTTGCTTGGAAAAAACTCAATTCAGTGCAGTATTGGTCATGGTTAAACTCCATCAGGATTCAGATCCAAATTGCACTGCTTGATGTACCTAGATATATAAAAATGGATTTTGTCTTCCAAACACACATTTACAGTAGAAACAATGAGGTATAAAATTACCACACACTCATGGAAACTGACTTCTGTGGTCTCAGGTGGCACTTTAGTGAGCCACTTGATTCCCAGGAGTTTATTGGGTCTCTACTGTAGGCTTGGCTCCATTGGGCTTCCAACATCAGGCTTTCCCTACAATAGATAATGACCACAGATTATCAGACAAATAGAATGCAGCTGGAAGGAAGTATATTTTATCTTAACATGACCAAACCTTCACACTGACCGTTCATTACGGTTATTATCTCTCTTTATGGTCCAGATACATTTAAAAGACTGACTTCCACTACCACACCTGCTGGATGGATAGTCGTTTTGCCATTATGAATAATTCTTAAAATTTTCTTATGTTCATGTTCAAATCACTTTTCTTTTCATCCTAAAAAAATCCAATACTAATGAAAAAAGGCAATTTTTTTAACCACAGTTGCCTAAATGTATGGTTGCTTAAATTCAATCAGTTTATAGTGCTATTTGGTTCAAACTTGGCTTTCACGACTGATGTCATATTTTTATACTAAATCTTGTGGAAAAATTTGCATATAAACCAGAAAGCTTGCATCACTTGTTATATTTCTGTAAACTTTCAGCTTACCCATTACATTTACATTTGTTGTTCGTCATTACCTGATATGCAGGAGGGAGATGCTACAGTAATGCCATATAGGTGAGACCTCTGTTCTGGGAGAAACTCATCAGTGAACTTGCTACTGTCCTGGCTCAATGCTATAACTCCATCCCTGTTAACCCATTGAGGAATCATCAAAGACAATCATATACAGTACACAAAATCATTTTTATAGAAATCTCTAACATTGGTTTCAGATATACTTATATGAATCTTTTTTAGTGGTTCATGCCATCTGTCAAAAGTCATAATGAATTCATAAAGCATGCACAGCACTTGCTTGCATGCTTGGAGTTGAATTAACTGGACAATGAATTTTGACATTTGGAGGTGGGAACAGTGGCTAATATCTCCGCTTCTTTGTTTTTTTTTTTTAATATTGACTACGATTGGCTATTTGCTTTAGAAGAAGATGAAGATAGGGGGGCGTGGCACATGGAAGGAGCAGACGATCTGGGCATTTTGATAAATGTGCTTAGATGTGTTTAGTACAGTATATGCAGTTTTTGTCTTAGGTTAATTTTGCGTTTAAATGCTAAAAAAAAAACATTTCGGTATAATGTTGTTGGGGCCGTGAACCAATGAATTGGTTTTCCATTATTTCTTATGAGGAAAATTCAATTACAACTCAAACTTTTTAGGATTTGATCCGAGTTCTGAACGGATTAAATTCGAGTTCTGAGGTACCACTGTACCTTTATAACGTAGAGCAAATCATTCTTAATGCTTATACTGACCATTATAATGCATTAAAAAGTAGCTCCTTATAGACGAGAGCTTCATGAAGCATTCATAATCCATAATAAACATGGCTATAATGTGTTATGCCTTTTGAAAATATAGCCATGTTTCTAATGCTTTTATGAATGTATTATTTGTTTTGTGTTTCGAAATGACTAAAAACATGGCCTTAAATCAAGTGTTACTAAGTTTTTTTTTTGCCTTTTTCAAGCCAATAGTAGAATTTCTCTGCAAATACAGAAACTTTGGATTTTGAGTGGTACCATTGTTTTCATTTATTACTCCTGATCACTGATGTACAGTATTTAGCAAAGTAATTCTGAGTGGCTTTGACAAAATAGTGGAGGAACAAACATTTTGGTTGCAGCAAAAGAACCTGGGAAATGGACACTAGGTCTCAGGAACTGTTAAAACAGATGTGGATTTGGGCATTATATGTGTTCTGAAGGCTAACACACTACAAAAGCTAATTTTGTACAATATGTATCACATCATTTTACATGATTTTAAATGTAGTCAAGTCTTAATACAAATCAAAATATGAATACATTTTACATACTCTAGAGGAAAGCAATGCTTTAAAAAAAAAAACAACTGCTTCATCTTGTATTCTTGATTTGTATAGGAAAGTGATGGTATTACTTCAGTACTTTAATGTAAATATCATTTGTGTAACATATCAAAATGATTGTGATAGTATTATGAAGAACATAATAAGCGACAAATATAGATTTTTTCCATAGTGGTGAGTTGGGTTATCACTTCCATTTCAGTTTTCACCCAACTGATCTTTTATAAATGGAGGTATATGTTCATTTTTGTTTTTCCTTAGTAAGCTAAGACCCCAAGCAACATTCTGCCAGTCCAGACCGTCAGTTCTTGTTGGCCTATTTAATCACCAAAATGGCTGCTTTCATTGTTAGTTATGTTATTCACCTCCTACTTTCCTTTTCTACCCATCATCTGAAAAGGGAAATTTTCAAAAATTAAGCTTGCATTTTTTCCCCAAGATTCCCCAGAGTTCTGTTTGCCTGTCAAACCAGTGGTTCTACACTTTATAGAATAATAATCTCATGATTTAAGGTTCAGTTGTTATGGGTTCATAGTACATTATAAAAGCAAGAAATTGCAGTTAGGTTTGCTTACCTCCTCCAGTCTGTGTAGTAGAAATGGTTGGCATAGAATACCATGCCGAAGGGGTAATTTACATTGCTGTGTATTACCCATCTTCCTGTCCCATCTGGTGCAATACATTCCAGATGTTTGGTACCTGACCATCAGAGATAAGGACACTTTAGTTGGCTGTCCATTACCAAGCTAAGATATGGCTAGTCCATGCTAATACATAATGTTTTCTGACTCGTGAACTCAGAGGAATCAACAGAACCCTGAGCTCAGAATCCAAGATGGCTGCGCCCTTTATCAACAGAAGTTAAAGCTGTGAGTTCTGAGTTCCAACCTCTGAAGTAGATGGAATGCAGTATTAGCCTCTGTGTATGCCCCTGTGATTCATTTCCAGTTTTTTTCAGTATTCCCAAACATCAGTGACCATCACATTATTAGTGGAGGAGATTTCAGTCTGGTCCAGAATATGAAAAGTTTTTGATCTAGAAAGCTGGACTTCACAAACTCAAGACTTACCCTACATGTTTTGGGTTTAGCAGACCTGCGGAATCTGTTCACTATATGAAACCAGTTCAACATTTTCTAAAATTATAATTATTGGTATTGACCTGTTAAATTGATTTTTTTTTTTTTTTTTACCATTCAACGAGTTAAAATATCATGTGATGAAACTATTAGACCATGGCTATCATTTTGCCAACATTGTTAAAAGCACTCAATTTTTTTGTAGTTTTAGTCTGCCTTGGCATTATTTGAAGGGGTGTTGTATATCTAGATAAAAGAAGCCATTTAATTTTAAACAAATAACTTAATTTCAATAATAATAAAACAATATTATGATTAAAATATTAAACAACAATGGGATGTCTAAAGAAGCAGATTTTAGGTAATCATTTGGTGCAGCTGTCAATAAGAAGTCATATTTAATGGAATTTAATTTTGAGAAACCTTTAAGAACTAGAAGTGATATTACACAGATGTTGAGGACCATTGGATGCATGAGTCTCGGGGTGTCTATTGGTTATATTAATGCTAGAGCTGCACAAGATGCGACATCATCACTATCTCATGTGATGCACATGCCCTCTGAGTCTACGGAGTCATCCAACCAGGGATCAGAAATATTCCAGAAAGTTCCAAAAAACTGGCTTAGTTGTCTTGTTTACAGTCACTGGCAATGAATGGACATAGTGTAACAATTTACCCAGACATCACATGGATTTTCTGCTGTCAACCCTTCTCCCTTCTGCATGCCAAATTTATCTTTTGGCACGTATTTTTGAGTTAAAGTTATGTGACTTTTGGACTTGACCATTTTTATATTCAACTAATCTTTTAAATTTTTTGTGCTTTGAAAGACAGGTTGGTTTTGTTTTTAAGGAACTTTACCCCTATGCATCTCAAATAAAAAGATTTTGGTTAACAAGCCATTGGTCTTTTCTTTAATAGTTTTCACAATTTATTTCCAGTGAGTCTGCATTTTTTCATTATGATCCATGTGAGAGCTTTTAAACATCTCTCTGAATATGGAAAGCCACTATATGTACAGTGGTACCTCAGCTCTCAACCTAATTCGAATTTCTTAAAAGTCTTGGTTCGACTTTTAAGAAATTCCAGTTCAAAAAAATAATTACCTAGAGCTCGATCTGAATCTCAGAAGTCAAACAGTAAATGTCGACTTAAGATAACATTTAGCGCGAAAAAATGAGTCACCCGGCATGTCTCGCATCGGAAACAAAGGGTATCACTTCAGTCTCTGCCTCGCATTCTCTGTGATAGCCCCGTGCATGTTTACACTAACTGAATACATATATTTAGACAGTAAAATACATTTAGACAATGATAGACAGTACCAGTAATTATCATTATATAATAAAATACATTTTAAAATAAAAATTTCTTATTCATTATTTTCATATTAATAATAAATTATTAATACATTTATAATAATATTGTTGTGCTAAGCGGGGACGGAAAGGAGACAAAGGTGCAGACGTCATGGTATCGGGGAATACGGGGTTTAATTACAGATAAGGCAGGCAAAACAAACTAAAAATAAGGCAGGGAAAACAAACTCAAATGCGGATGAAATACAGAGGGCTAATGTAAACAATTAGAAACAGCTGATCATTGGAATAACAAGGGGGCATGGCACATGGAAGGAGCGGACGAGCCGGGCAGGACACATTGTTTGGATACATTTATTTTCTTACTTTACAAATTATTTATAAAAATATAAATAATAATTTATAATTTATTCATTACTGTTTTGATAATGCTTCACGCATTATAACTATAACCCTCCAGCAGACCTGGAGGAACATATAACATGTGCAAAACACTCATATGGGCAATACTCATTATGCATAGTTACATATTAAGGGGCAGCCTGTGGCTCAGTGGGCTAACTCTATCTGCCTGTAATCACAAGGTTGCTGGTTTAAACCCAGCCTCAGCATGTCTGCGGGTCCTTGAGCAAGGCCCTTAACCCCCAGCTCCCTGGGCGCCCCAACAGGTGGCTGCACTTCACAGACAACTTACTCTACAAAGAGCAAGTTCAGGGAGGCGTAAAGACAATTTCCCCATGAGGATTAATAAAGTATCGATGATTGTTAGTGGTGTAACAGATCACTGTTGATCCATGATCCAAACCGATCTCATTCCACGGTTCAGCGTGCATGTGATTAAAAAAAAACATGGCCAGCGGTAGCGGTCTGAGCAGAGGAGCTTGAGAAACCTCCAGCATCACTTAAATCTCATGTGTGGGAGCATTTTGGCTTCCCCATCAAATATATTGATGGGAAAAGGGTGGTGGAAACCATATGAGACTGGCAACATGTCGGGCATGGCCGCTCATTTGAAACGACATCATCCTGGTGTGACAGGAACAAAGGCTGCACAACAACCGCTGATATCCACGGTATTTAAGTAGCTCTTTGCTGCCCAATCCGACTGGGCTAAAGCTATTACAAAAGCTATTGGGGTGTTTATAGCTGTTATAAGCTCACGTCTGCTTTGCTTTCTTCTTTTTTGATGATGTGGACATAAGCTAGTTTCTATTTCATTGTCCATGTTCAAAGTAAGAAGCAATGATAGGCCTACCTTAAATTGCATTTTAAGTTGTTTTTGATTGTGTCCACATTAAAGGAAATAATCATCATGCCCTATATTACACCTTAATATGTTTTTGTAGAATTGCGTGGAATGAGTCTTGAGTTGAATGTTTTTAATGGACAAAGAATACTTAAATAAATAAATGGAGAGTTAAATTTGTCGTCTTTTTTCTTTTTTTGCTGATCCGAAAATTGATCCAATCCGTGACTTAAAACCGTGATCCGATCCAAACGATGAGTTTTTTGATCCGTTGCACCACTAATGATTAGTACTTAAATTATTATCACCACCTACTGTAGTGATATTTAACACGTGCAATAAGCCCATATGTGCAATGCTCATTATAACACAGTAACTAAGATATTACTATTATATAGTAGATTAACTGAATCCATTTATGTTGCATCCTTGTCTGCTTCTGCACACCGAACACTGTACATACTGCTAATTTATAATCCATACTTTATACTTCTATACATTTATATTTAATTTTCAGCTTTATATTTAAAAGTCTGCGTGACAAGCTCTGTGGCTCATCCATGACCTGAGTAATTTCACTCCAAGGCACGTGTGAACATGTGCAGAACGACAATAAAATTCTTATATCTTGAATCTACTTATGAAACACTGGATTAACAAGCTATTGGCAATAACAAAATCTTTTTAAAAAGTGGGTTTTTGCCTTATCATTATGAGGTACTGTGTGTAGATTTTTGAGGAACAATGATACTCAAATCAAAATAAGTACATAAAATGTGGAAAAAGTGAAGGAGTGTGAACACTTTCTGGCAGCACTGTATGCATATGATTACATTATCAGCCACTGTTATCACTGTTTTCCCACTGCATATGTGTATTTTAGTTTGCAATTTTAGCCAATACAAGGTTTTTCAAAAAAGCATTAGCCACATTGTTTCAGGACTGACTGTAACTTGTTTTGTGTAAAATGATGCAGGTTTTACTGTATTGACAGGCTGTAGGGTATTTTTATGCAATTCTGGGTAAATTCTTTGATAAGAAAAAAAAGTAAACATGAAACATATTTTGAATACTTTACAGATCATTAAATGAAGAATGATCATACCTGCATCTGCCCAACAAAGGTGCTTGGACACTGGGTTGAAGGTTAGGGCATTGGGTAATCCAATCCCATCCTGGACCAAAATCCTTCTATTCTGGCCCTCAACAGTTGACTGCTCGATTTTTGGAGCATCTCTATTCCAGTCTGTCCAAAAGAGGATTCTGCAGAAACACACACAAGCGTAGTTGTACTTTACATGGAAACCTGCTGGTTACTACTGACATAGCAGTGATTGTTGGTTATTTTAATATTCTCATGGAGTGACAGTGATCCTTTAGCAACAACGTTTGCTGCTATTCTTGACTCTCTTGGTGTGTGCCAGAATGTAGTCGGGGCTACTCATGCTTGTAACCACACCCTGGATTTGATTCTTAGCCATGGTGTCCTGGTGAAGCATATATGTATTATCCCTCAGAATCCTCTACTTTCAGATCATTATTTGTTAATATTTGAAATACAGTATATCCTCCCTTTGGCCTCAACTCCAAAGTACAGTATCATGTGTTCCATACCCTCATAATCTATAATGTTTCTTGACCAAATTCCACAGTCCTTCAACCTTACAGTTGAAGCCTAAGTGAAAATGAACATGAGCAGGTAATTGTGAACATGGAGAACTTCTCTCGGATCACTCTATATCTTATAGCTCCACTTAAGAAGATAAAGCATAGAGATAAGAAACCTGCCCCCTGGTACTATGATCATAAGTGTGAACTTGAATAGGCTTCATGCAAGCTAGAGTGCAAATGGCACTCAATTAAACTCAACTAAAGATTTCAGATCTGCCTGGAAAGAGAGTTTCTCCAAGTACAAACAAGCACTAGCAACTGCTAGATCTGTGTACCTCTCCAGACTAATAGAAGAAAACAGAAACAGTCCTCAGTTCCTGTTTGAATCTGCGTCCAGGTTAACACAGAATTCTTCAATGTTAAACTCACAAGTCCTACAAGCTCTTACAGTGATGACTATTACATTTTAATGGTAAAACAACTAAGATTAGACAGATTATCCAGAGCTGGTAGCTACATACAGCTACCAGCCGTCTGCTAGTCCTATTTGTACTGATAATGACACCTTTGAATCTTTCTTTATTGTTAAACAATCAGAACTTTAGAGCATAATTTCCTCTTGCAAACCTTCTTCTTGCCCTGTAAACCAAATTCCTACAAAACTTCTTAAGAAGATGGCACTACTGATTAGCACTGCCTTGTTAAACTTGTATATTAAGCTTGGATATGTTAGAAAACCTTTTAAAATAGCTGTTCCATATAAATACAATATTATAATATAAAAAATTATAAGTATAAATACATATAAGATTAAATACATTCTTGAACCAAGTGATTTGGGGAATGATAGACCTATCTGAAATCATTTCACCTATCCTGGAATTTCTTCCTTTGGCTAGCTTATTACTCCTGCAGGATATCTACTACTCTTGCGGCATTGTTTAAACTATCATTATTGGGGCTTTACACCCAATTTCTTTTTTACGCAATAATCCCATCTGCAGCGCAGAATGACTCAAAACCCCTCAAATCTGTCTGTCAACCCATTTCGGGCAGTTTTGGTGCATTCCATTTGCCCTTGAAACTCGTATTCCGAGTCGTATTCCGGAGTTTTGAAGTTGGAAGTGATGACGTGTGCTCCTGTTTCTTGAAGATCCGAGAAATATCTCAAAGCAGCACAGAGGATCCCGAGTTCGGAATCCAACATTACTGCGTCTTTTATCAGGGAAGGGAAAGTTGTAGTTTTATACTGTTTAAGCACTACTTCTTATTTGTGGCTCATTAAATCAGTTGCACACATTATACTGTAACCAGGCTAGAATTTGATTTCATGATTAGTCGGATTATTTGTCGGATATACAGTAGTTTGGGCTAATTGTAAGTGAACGAAGATAAAGACCATTTAAACTGAGATACCTTAGATCTAACAAGTTGTCCGGCTAAGCAAAAAATCTTGGTGGAATGCATCCGACTTGTGTTCAAGATGTTCAATAAACATGTTAAGTGCATATATATTCCGTTTTTTCTTGAGTCTGTTTGCTCATGCAAAATGAAATGTAATTAATATAGATTAAAATTAATATTTAATCGTGATTAATACAAATTAATCCACAGCAACCCTGTGATTAATCTGATTAAAAATTTTAATGGTTTGACAGCACTAATATAGTGGTACCTTGGTTCTCGAACTTAATCCATTCTAGACGCCAGATCGAATCCTAAACAGTTTGAGTTCTGATCTAATTTTTCCCATAAGAAATAATGGAAAACCAATGAAAACCAATTCATTGGTTCCTGCCCCCCCAAAATTATACCTAAATGTTTTTTAAGCATTTAAACACAAAATGAACAGGATAAAACAAGAGCATTTTTTTCCTTAATGGATTCCAAAACGATAAAGATCTTATCCCAACATTACCCCTGTCCTGCCCCTATCATCTGCTCCTTCCATGTGCCACACCCCCTTGTTAACCTCGTGTGGGATCCCCATGTGATCAGCTGTTTCTGATTGTTGTCATTAGGCCCCTGTATTAAGTCCGTGTTTTAGTTTGTTTCCCCAGTCTGGTCATTGGGTGCGTTCGACTTGCTTACAGCGCTGGATTAAAGCAACGAATGCTGATCCAGATGCAATGCATTACAGTTCGATGCATTGCGACCTCTCACCCAGCTGCACAAACTGAAACCGCCTCCGTGATGACACACCTTTGACACCCTTATTAGCTGAAGATTTTAGTCACACGCATGACGTTTGTATCCCAGGAAGTTCCAATGCGTAATCTGCTATTTCTCCCGAATATCACGTAAAGCAGTGAGAACTGGTTTTCAGTTAATTTACCTGGTAAAAT
>JAABNY020000025.1:8150814-8167816 GCA_015164015.2 Brevimyrus niger | reverse complement strand
TACACTCAGCTTAACACAGTGGTCAGAGATCTTGGTTTCAGAGTATTCGCTTATATTGCTGTGGAACTTCCAGTGGATGTGCAAGATTCAGGCTCACTCTCAATATTCAAGTCCAGGCTAAAAACACACTTGTTTAGTCTAGTATATTAAAGTGACTCTAGCTCTGGTTCTAGCTAACTGCTCACTTCCAGCATGAGCTATAGTGTGAGGTGCAAAGCTGAGTGGGGATTGGTGTATTTCGCTTTGGATGAAATGAACTGTCAGTGCTGTCACTGTAGCTCTACATCCCCTTGTGGAATTAGAATGCTGATGTTTCAGGGACTCCCCATGTCTGCGTTCCCACTTCCCTCTCCCTTCCTCTTATGCTGCCATAGCCATATCTGCCAGAGCTTACATATCGCACTCACCTAAATGTTTCTGGTCTCTTCTACTTTATATGTCCTCTACCCCTTCCGGGGCATGCTGTCTGGAGATCACAAAATATCTAGATCCTACCCTGCTGCCTGTGATGCCTGTACTACTTGTGGTATCTTTCCAGCCTGTTCACCCTTCTGCCTGTGACGTTTCTCCTATATGCTATACTGCTGTACCACTCTTCCCCCTTCCATCAGAAGCAGCACCAGCACCTGCCTACCATCACCTGCCTGCCCCCCACTTTAAGACTCAAATCATAAAATTTTGAACAGTTTGAATTGAGACTTTGCCATCTTGCTCATTTGACCTGGAGGATGGACTCCTCCTTTGAGTCTGGTTCCTCCCAAAGTTTCTTCCTTCTAGGGAGTTTTTCCTCACTGCTGTTGTCTTGGCTTGCTCACTGAGGGCTTTGGACAGTTCTTTGAGACAATGTAATGTTTTAAAAATGCACTATACAAATAAAATTGAACTGAATTGAAAAGTTGAATGATTTTTTTAATCAGAATTAGAATCATTTTAATGAACACACACCTGAGGTTGGTGGACATAAGCTGGCAAGTTGTTTCATTGCCAGTACCAGCAGTATTAGATTAAACTATATTGGTTATGGATTGACATTTCCGGGTATGCACGGTGTGACAGCCCATCCCATTTTTGCTTATAGCGGAAATTACAGCAGCAAATTCTTAGACCACCTTTTCTGTGATGCCCTGCTGGAGCTGTTATTTTTTGGCCCCAGGGCCAGTTTTTTTTTTTCCTCAGGTGGATGTGAGCAAGAGGTTTTTTTCATTTTTTCAATTTGCTATAACACAGACAGTTAATTTAATAAACGGTTTAACTTAAAAAGAATGGCTACCATTATATGTATTTTTATTAAGGGGCACCTTCTGCAT
Organism: Brevimyrus niger; assembly: GCA_015164015.2. NCBI lineage: Eukaryota > Metazoa > Chordata > Actinopteri > Osteoglossiformes > Mormyridae > Brevimyrus > Brevimyrus niger. The sequence goes on along the minus strand of JAABNY020000025.1, from coordinate 8,166,509 downwards.
GGCAATTTGAATAGAAATGATTATTTATATGCTTATAATTGATTACAATGATCTACATATTGAAAAAAGTTCTAGCTCATCCCATACTAGGCATGCATGTAATAAATCTAAAACTTGTTACAGCATTTGTTATAGAAGATGAAATCACTCCATTTCCTTAAATTTTAGGTGTAAGGTTTAAATTTTTCTGTAGAGAACAATTTAGTAAAACATACCCACTGGTAGAGTCCACAATTATGGCACGTGGGTTGACCAATTCAGTGTCAAACAAGACTCTTCTTCTACTGCCATCCAAATTAGACGTTTCAATCTTGTCTAAACCACTGTCAACCCAAAACATTGTACTCCGGAATGCATCCACGGCGAGACCTTCTGGAATGGTAAGTCCTGCAGAAATTTCATTACTTAATTGCCGTTTTTATTTATAAAACATTCTTTCCTGTGACAATGAATAATAAATTAATTTCAGTTCTGAATGTGAAAATGGAACTGAATTGAAATTTAATTATTTGAATTCCCTGGGTTCAAAGCTACCTGTATTGACAACAGTCTCAGGTTCTGCCCCAGGCTCTAGACTGGCTCTGTTGATCGTCCGTCCAGCGAGATCTGTCCAATAAATCTTTTTGTCCCTACAGTTGTAATCAATCCCAACCACAATAGAGCCCTACAAGAAGAAACAACACAGGGTAGTACATTGATCAATATGTACACATAAATGCTGTTAACCTGTCATTTACTTTCCAAGCAGTCGTGTATTAAATCCAAAACTTAATTTAATCTTTTCTGGTTACTCTGCTGTACTGTATCTAGGTGAAGATGTGCTGAAGATAAAAACAACATATTACGTGAAGTGCCAGCAGGATAGAGGCCTTTCCTGTTTCCATCCTGGTACCATTAAGGGGCAGTGCTCCGATTTGCTGACCCTGGGCATAAAGCAGACTAGTTGCTGATGCAAAGGGTGTCATGTCAGGAGGAGATACTGGGTACATGGTGGGAGGAGCCTCAGTTGGAATACCTGTACATCACAGCAGATTTACATTTTACATTTATTTGATCCTAGGGGAAATTTCTTTAAGCAGTCAGATGGGACTTGTACCCGCAATTCCTGGCTTAACAGATTAATATCTTATTAATTCGCCATTGGGGCTACCAACCAATTATTATTCAACAAACGAAGAGTTATTTCTAATTAAAATGTTAAAAGTTAGTACTCACAAGCAGGTTTCACAGCATTGTGCAAGCGTGTCCCAGGCACCTCTCTCCCATCCTTGTCAACGCACCAGCAGTAACTACTGTCTCCATAACATTGAACAGGGTTGAACTGACCAGTGCTGTCACACTGGGGTATGTAATGGGATGAGGCTGGCTGACCTCTGTAGTTCTCCATCAAGCTATCTCTCCAGCGTTCACAAATGCTCTCTGGGCGCTGTGTGGGCCAGTGTTTCACTGAGACATGGAAACACATCACTGGCAACTGTACTTCAAATGTCAATCTCTTGTCTTAGTCAAAATCAAACTCTGTATCTATCCATTCTTTTTCCAAACCAATTATTATTATAATTTGTGTTTTCATAATTTGTCCAAAAGATACAAAACAATAAAATCAAAAAAACATTTGTGAAGTGCAGTGCAGTGTTAGTACCATCGCTGCATAGGAAGCTCATGCTATAATGCTATTTTTTTAGATGGTCTTACCTGGTAGATCACAATAGACAGATGGTGTGCCAGGTGGTGTTCGGGTGCCAGGCAGCTCCTGCCCTTTAGCATCCACACACCAGCAGTGCCCTGTTGCACCGTGGCACTGCTGGGCTCTGTACTGGCCTTCCTCATCACACTGGGGGATTAAGGTGCCCAACGCATGCTGTGTCCATGGCTCTCCTCTCTGCAGGCCATCTCTGTGCTCCTCACATTGTGTTCTGGGCCTTTCTGCATGCATTGGATATATAAAGAATGTTCAGGTTATTTTTTAACCAACTATTTAGGTGATCTTGACCACTATTATTTTTTATTCATTATTATTTAACAATTGGCCATTTGTGATCATGTGCCTCAAGACCATTCCCTAACAAAAGAATTTCTTTGTGAATGATAAAATTAGCACCACTGGATAGGAATCCTGATATAAACTGTAAATTACACCTTACATTTCTGAGCTTCAGAAGCCAGTCTGCAGTCAGGAGGTGCTCCATGTAAGCCCTTCCGAAACTGGTAAATACGATTTGGGTGTACAATCAGATATAATAGATTTGTTATTTGAACTTTTAAAATTCAATAACACATAATTCATAAAATGCAAACAAATAATGTTTGCCTGTCACACATTAAAGAGCTCTGAGCTAGTACGGCTAACCTCTGTAAGGCACAAAAAAAATTATATTATTCAGGGTAGCACTTGATGGGGCATAAGTACAAAACATGAACAAATATAGTAGCTGCATGAAATACAAGAACCATGATGACTGATTAATGATGAGTGAACTTCGTATCAGTACATAACTAACACAGTTCCTGGTTAAATTAATACATTAAGTAAGAGGGAACTACTACATTATTTGTGTCCCTTAAGTGTTAACATATTTAGTGTATTTGAATGAGCCTTCTAATTACAGTGTGTCTGCAGAAAATCACAAAGTCACCACTGAGAGGAATGCACTGGACACCATTCCCCTGGAATCCAGGCCAGCACTGACACTCAAAGGATCCCTCAGTATTTGAGCAGGAGGCACGAAGATGGCAGGGGTGGGACTTACATTCATCTATGTCTGGTTCAGGAGGGAAAACAAACTGGTTATCACCTGAATACAGGGCTGAGTGGCCATTGGGACCACCAGGAGATTTCCCAGCGGGCTACTGACTTTTCCGGTCCAGCTGCTGTGTGCACCCATTAAAATTCTCAGAAATAAATGCACAAGCATGTAGTAAATCAATGAAAATTCAGCCCCTCCCCAAGGCTTTGCGTGCATGTGTTCAATGTGGAAAAAAAGCGTGCAGAGCTCTGTCTAAAATAAAGAAATTAAAATAGTACAAAACTGCTTTTTGTAAAACTAGACTCAAACTGCCTTTTCCAATGCTTGGCAAATTGAAAAAAAAACTAGAAATAAGGTGCTGAAAAATTAAGTATAATCCAAAAAAAGTGCTAGAGAAAGTTCTAAAGAAACTGTACAAAACATTCTGCTCTATTTAAAACAGGTAAGAAAAGTTGTAGTCTATTAATTTTAGTATTTTCTCTGCCATTTTCTAAAACAGAATATATTTCCAGCTGATTTAAGAGTGCTTTTTCTGCCAATCACAAGCCTCCCCCCAAGGGGCTGGTCCATATTATGTCACTCCAGGGCTGAAAGATTCTGCCCCTGCCTGAATAGGTATTTTATAGAAACATTGGTTTCAGTTCCTAAACCTAGAATGTTTGATTGATGTTAAAAATGGTAATTTATATGAATCTGTATGATCTCCTGAAAAGCAGAGCGACAGCAGGAAGAGTGGGGTCTCCGAACTCCCATTGCTTCTCAGCTGCATCTCCCACACACATGGCTAAAGACACTGGTCTATTGTTCTGCTGGCTAAAGTGAGAACACTCCCTCCCCCACTAAGCAATCCTACTTTCTAGCCACTTCTGCCTGTATTGAGCAATAAAAACACTTGCTGGTGACTAACGGTATTCACACAAGACTCGACAGCTCGCACACATACTGTATATATGACCTGTATGAAAATGTCTGTGCGAATGAAAATGTAACACTTCGTAATAATGTTTATTTTAACTGCATTTATAAGCCTTAAGTTAAACATTAACCAGTCATTTACAACACATCAATAAGACATCAAATAGAAGCCTGTATGGAAGTAAATCCGTGTCATCAGAATTTGAATTTTATATGTCACAATAGTTTATTTTTTTCCACTGATAACAGTTTGTATCAGGAGTTGGTTATTGTAAAAGAAGTAAATGTGCATGCAGGTGTTATTTGTATAGGTTATTCTACACCCTCCTGCTGTGCGGCCATTGCAGTCAGGTCTCGCACACTATGATGACTAGAAGTTATCTGACTTGGCTGCAGTCAGTTTATACCCCTGCCCTGCAGCTGCAGCCAGATGTTCTTGTCACGTCAGCTGCACAAAGACCTAAGCCCAAATTGATCGCAACCACAGATTTGATTGCTTAGCCTTGGTATCCCAGATGTATAACTCGTATTTTTAACATTGTATTTTTTGCAGGTGAACTTGGGACCGTTGAATTTGAGCAGCATTGAAATGTTCTCTTTGTATTTTTAACCTCAAATTTTTTGCACGTGAATTGGAACCGGCAAATTTGAGCAGCATTGAAATGTTGTCTTTGTATTTTTCAGCATTGAAATGTTGTCTTTGTATTTTTTAACCTTGTATTTTTGCATGTGAATTCGGACCATCAAATTTCTGATGCATATTTCCAATGCATAAATATTCAATGTTAGAATTTCAGTGGCATATAAAATTCTAATTCTGATGACACAGATTTACTTCCATACTAAATATATGTATTCAGCTAGTGTAAACATGCATGATGATATCACAGCGAATGCAAGGCTGAGACTGAAGCTTTACCCTTTGTTTCCACTGAGAGACGTGCCATAGCTATCATTCGGTGTAGTCAACTGCAAGTGCATGTTATAGGCATGTACAAGTTTTCTTAGGTCGGTGTTCATGGTTTGACTTCTGAGATTGAGATCAAGCTCTAGGTAATTTTTTTTTCAAACTGGTTGGTTTGACTTTTAAGAAATTTGAGTTCCAATGAGTTGGAGAACTGAGGTAGCACTGTATTCAGTAAAAAATTGATAAATTTTGACCTATAGGTTTTTTGTTATTGAATTTTTAACAGTCATTATACAGTAATCATTCATAAGGGGTGGCATATTATTTGTTCAATTCATAGAGCTGGATAATAGCTTTAAAACTATTTAAAATTGGGGCAGTGGGTGGCTCAGTAGGCTAAGCCTGTGTGCCTGTAATCAGAATCAGCTGGCTTCAAACCCAGCCACTGTGGGTCCTTGAGCAAGGGCCTTAATCCCCAGCTCCCTGGGTGCCACTAGCAGTGGCTGCCCTTAGCTGACAACTTACTCTACAAAAAAAGATCAAGTTGAGGGAGGCATAAAGACAATTTCCCCACAGGGATCAATAAAGTATCGATTATTATTATTAAAACAATATGAGGACCATTTATGTGCAGCTTAAATTAAGGTAAATATAGCCAGTCAAAGTCATAGTCCCCCTCCAAAAAAGATAAAACTTGTTTGCTTAAATCTCCCTCAATATTGATCTAAGACACGCCCAATTCCAGTTTCATGAGTTACTCCTGTGACCAAATCAGCGTGCCAAATTTTGTTAAAATCTGTGATGAGTTCCAAAAGTATAATGATTTGGCATGGAATGATCCAAATTCCAAAAGAATATTAAACAAGATCTTACCATTTGAATGTTGTCCTCTGTATATTTTTGATAAGAACTGACTCCATGTAAGACTATGCATACATACCAGAAAATTCAGTACAGTATAAAAAGAGCACCAAAAAAGGGACATTTATAATTGACCTCCTCAGTCAATTTTAACCAATCACCAACTTGCAAACAAATAAACCACCAATAAAGGATCACTAGAAAATAATCAATAAAAAACTATCCAATGTCCAATGGGTCCCCTGATCATTGTGCCTGAGGCTGCAACCTAAGCAAACCTGTTCATTCATCTCCCCCGACCCTGATATAATATGTATTTCCTTAGCTGACCATGTCTAGCAAGGCCTCACATATGGAACTTAACAAATTTACTTATATTTCAACATTGTCATGCATGATTATGCATGGTCTTGGATTAAAAAAAAGCTGTAATGATAAATGTAAATGGAAGAAATGCACTGTACTCCCTTACATTACTATGCTTATGTTTCTACATGGTTCTCCATATGAAACAAAGCTAGGACATATTAGCGCTATGATCTCTATAGGCGATAAATTGTTTTTGCAGTCACCATGCATACAGTCCTGAATGTGTCAGACTCAGTTCATAACATGATGTATTCTCATCTTTGATATAGAGGCAACAAGAAGGCTCTTATTTCATATGAGAAAAACAAAATTCCTTAGTGTTCTCCCTTTCAGCAGGTTCATTAAGAGACTATTCCAACAATGAATGTTAGGCTAATGATCAGGAGAAATTTGGAAAGCAAATAGGCTGGGATAATTCCTCATATTTGGAATCATACAAATACTATAGATCTTGACTGTCAGAGTTAAACAGTTTGATAAATTAAAATTAATAACAGAAGTACTACAGGGCAAACCTACCGGTAGCTGGTCCAACCTTGCTGGTGATGGCATATCTCATAATGTGTTCCTCTTTAATGTACGTAACAAAGACACGTTCCACATTCAGCTGTTGGCTCTTGGGTTTTGTCTGAGGCCCATGCTGGCATTCACGAAATGTTATGTTCTGATACAGTTGATAGGAGAAGTTTTCTGTGCCCATCTCTGCTGACACCACTTTGTACTTATGGACTGAAGAAGATGTTACCACTAGAAATAAATTACATGGCATTAGTAAAAAATTCAAAATGAATCTTTACTATACACCACATAACTATAATGTACTAAATAAGGAGAAGATGGTTTCCTAGGAAAATAACTGAAATGTAATGTAGTTCTAAAATATTAAGACTAGATCATACATGAGGGGTAATACTGGTATTCTTCCTTGTATGGCTCTATCTCAACTTTGGCGCCAGAAACAATGAGCGGCATTTTGCCATGAATACGAGTGTCCATTCTGATGTAGTTTTCAGGGCTAAGACCATGAGCTGTTTGGATAACAGTGAGGCGTTGGTTCCCAGGGTAGAAGATAACCTCCGCATGATAAGTGAATTCTGCACCTGAGAGATGGAGACAAAGGGAAAAAATCAGTTAGAGGCTACTGGTGAGTTTTCCTCCCTCAGCCTATCAGACAGCATTTAAAAAGTCATAAACTAAACCTGTTTTTATATCCTGTTTCAACTTTTTCTTTCCCCTAGTTTATGATTTTGCAATGAAATTTCAATAATTTGTGAAATGCCAGTATAAAAAGGTATACAATTGTCTAATGAAAAGTAGTGCAACTTTAACGCCTTACCAGTGATGCGGAAACCATTTTTGTGATTTGGAAGCTCCAAGGCAAACAGCCAGCCAAAAAGACCCCCCACAGGAGCCAAGGGCATCAGTGCCCAGCCAAGAGGCTCGGGGAGCTGACTTATGGCAGTGTAGGCTCGTCCATCGCTTAACACAACATAGCTATGCAGGTCCACATTATCCATTTCCACTGGGGTGGCCCCTACATAAGCAAGCCCACTCACCCTTCCATTCACACGCTGGGGGACACCTAGGGAACAGGGGAAAGGTAATCATTAGAAACCTCACTTCATTATTTATGTTTATGCATACTATACAATAGTACTGCCAGTTGGACAATGCAGCACAACTTTATTTCACTTACAGAACTTTTGTAGCTTGATACTTGCAATAGAAACATTCATTAGAGTGCTAGGATGTATATTAGTCAAAAACAAATTAACTTCCTGTTAGTTACCCATTTTTAGTTTAATGACATTTAAAGAAATTGCCAAATTACAAGAATCAAGGATAGTTTTCATAATAAGGGCAACGTAAGAACAAAAATATAAGCAGAAACATGACAAACTACATATCATTTATAAGGATCAGGGCTGGGCTTTCTATTTCATTTTAACTATGTCGAATGTTGATATACAAGTTCTTAGCTGTACAGAATAAGTATTCAAGAAGAAAAGCCCCTCATTTTTTGAAAAATAAGGTACAAATCTGCTTCGCAGTCCAAGCTCCAAGACTTCCCCTAAATGTTTTGTCATGTTGAGATCTGGTAATTGGGGGGCATTAGATTAAAGCTTTTGAGTTAAGTGTATTCTTCCTTCATCAGCATGGTCACACCACTCTAATTCATCAAGCTAGGAAAGGGGGTTACGCAACAAGCAACAAGCAAAACGTGGAACATAACCTATTTTATTTACATTGTGAATCTATTTGAAATCCGCAGAATCTCTTTTATTTTGAAAATAAAAGCATCTTACTATATTTGGTAATTCATACAAATAAGAGAATCCTTCGACAAAAAACAAAATGTTACAGTGAAATACAGAATTAATTTGAATTTTGTACAAAAGCAATTAACATTACCTTAATTTATTAGGCATATTCAAATTATGTCATTTTTAGCTTTGATTTAATGATCCCTCAACCATTTTCCCCAAGTATCATACTATGTATGTTCATTAATTCAATCATTTAATATTGTCCATCATTTTACTTAAGTAACTACAACAGAAGCAAAATCAACATTTTAGATGATAATTATGATGAGTCCATTGTCAAACTAATATCAAAATTTTGAAAAAAATTGGTATTTTACAGTTTTACAGTTTGTTTTTGGCATCCTGATAGGCAGAATGTCCTCCTCTCATTTGTAAATTTCTTATATTCTTATTTAGATTATGGAATAATCTTCCTGTTAGTGTAGTGCAAGCTAAAACCCTGGGTTCCTATAAATCAGAGCTAGATACGATTTTAACAACTCTGAGCTATCAATTGAGTTCTCTCCAAACGAGTTTGATGTGCTGAGTGGCCTCCTCTTGTTCGTAAATTTCTTGTGTTTCAGAACAAACCCATATACCTCTGCTTTTTCTCCCTCTTCATTAAGAACAATTCCGTAAACAAGCAAATAAGGCTAATCAATAGACATGATGTAAATGGTACTATTATTAGTAGCATGAACTGAACATGCTTAGCTAATAAAATGACAATGCAATCAATTACATAGTTCAAACAAGTTTATGTGCAGCAATGTAAGCTGTGATATGTTATTCTAAACTAACTGCTAGTCACTGCAACTAAAAACCCACACAACTACCCCAAAGTGTAGAATGGGTATAAATTTGGCAAGTGTCCTGTACAGATAGTTCTGCTGGGGACCCCTGACCTAGTGTATGTAGTGTATGTATGAAGTATACGTATGTGCACAAAAATATTGGACAAATAGAGTCCTGGTTCACTGACTCACAATCCACCTGGAAACATGTGGTGCATTCAGTGTTGGTCAATTGAAGTACATTAAAACAAGGACATCACTGTCTGTCCCACTGTCAAAGGAGCGCAAATACATGCATTGTGGTTTAGGACTGCGAGGACACACTGCTTCCTTTGCACCTAATTTAACTCATTTTAATAGATTTTTTTTAATCAACCATGATATTAACCGTAATTGATTTACCTACTAGGTGTGTCAACAAAGTTGATGTCACTTGAATGGTAATATACATTGTAAATGCGTATATAACATAAACTGGCTGGATAGAGACAGTAAACAGAAATTAAAAACAATTACATCCAAATACACTTTACAGCAAGTAATGAAAACTCCCACAGGATTAACACAAAAAGCAGCACACTTATTGATTTCATCTTTACAAACAAACCTGAGCGTGTGACAAAAACCTATAACCTTGCGACTGGACTATCAGACCATAATCTGACCTCAATTACCAGAAAACTGACCAAAAAACAATTACAGAAAATCTATTACAGATCAAATCAGATTTAAACCAGCGCTGTAAGCAAGTCGAACGCACCCGATGACCGGTCTGGGGAAACAAATTTAGGTGTAATTTGTGGGAGCCGGGAACCAATGAATTGGTTTTCCATTATTTCTTATGGAAAAAGATCAATCAGAACTCTAACTTTTTAGGATTCGATTCAGAGTCCGGAACGGATTAAGTTCGAGAACTGAGGTACCACTGTATATGCCATTATATAATTATATATAACATTTGCTTCTATATGTATGATACATGTTAGAAAGTTTTGTTTCAAGCTGTGCTTTCTACAAACCACAATATTGCATTTGACTATATAGAGGTATAAGACTTAATACAGCCCTCCAGAGCATGTAGTGAAAAATGCACTTAAGTGTACTTAAACAATGACAGAATGCATATATGGATCATTACATGCAACTTGCCCATATTTTGGTGTATCTCTGCCCAAAGTACATATCTAGCTTAAGCACACTTAATTCCCAGACCTAAATCGATGGATGAATGTGCTTTAATGAAAAAACCATGCCACTACTTAGTGAGACTGATCCTGTTCACAAGGACAAGCCTGTAATCCTCACGTCCTTCACTTTGCTGTCACTAAATGCTGTTGCTTCACTTTTGGTGTAATTTGTCTCAGAATATGAACATGTTCAGATCTTCAACCTTGCAATATGCCTGCAAAGGTTGCAGAAGATTTGTCAAAAATATTTTGAGTTTCCCCACTAACAAGATCAACTGTCTGAAACTATCCATAAAATATTTTTAAAGTTACTGTGTTCACAAGACAAAGTATCTTTAACAGCTGTCATTTCCTCCTTTTGTTGCCATACAACACTGTTGCTTCATTTTGTGGGGCAATTTGTCTGAAAATGAATTGTAAATCTTCATCCATATAATATTTTTCTGAAGCAGTATTATGATCCAGCAAATACTCTTTGACTGATTACATTCACAAGGCCAAATGTCATTTGCTTTCACCCTTCTCTTTGCTACCACTAGGCAGCATCACTTCAGTTTTGGCGAGATCTGTCTCAAAATTTAATACTGTTTCAGTTCATCACCCATACAATGCCTATGTGAAGTTTGAAAAAGATCCAGGTTACCGACATAACAAGAAACATGTCTGGAGCTCGCAGAACATATGTACAGCATGGGGAATACAATTACAGGTCACCACATTTTGGGTTAAAGGCATCCTTCAGCTCCAGCCAAACATAAACCTGTCTGAATTTAAGAAAAAGGGTTAAAGATTAGTTATCAGACAACATAATTTGTTGGAAATGTTTAAGGATGATTAAAACAAAAGCTGAAAACAAAATGCTGATTTGTTAGCAATGTGGGAAGAATAAGGTAAAGGGAGTGTGGCTTACAATTAATGCAAAATGAGACAGGTTCACAATACAACACATGCAGGTCCAAACTCCATCTCCTTACCCCTTAATAAAATGTTTTCTTACACTCAGAAATTGTTCTTAAAAATATAGGACTAGAATCATAATCTGGAACTCACCCTCTAACAGACATTGCCATCCATTGCCATAGAAGCCAGGGTGACAATGACAACAGGAACCGGAGGAGTAATCAGTACAGTAGCCATTTGGGGAACAGGCCTGCTGAACCTGGGCACACATAGTCTTCATGTCTTCAGAATTATGCTGTAATACTGCAAAAGACAGAAGGTTTTATGGCAATACAGGAAATTTAAAACATCTTTTTTCCTGCTGTGACACGTTAGGAGGAATTTTTTGATATTTGTTATTTCCCTCCATGTATGGAATGCCCTAGCTGGGATGGGAGTCTATTACAGGGCACAAAGAGAAACAAAAACACATGCCATGGTCAATACAAAGATATGGATCTAACCTATTAGATATTACAGATCTAACCTATTAGATATGTTTGGGCTGTGGTATTTCACAAGTCTGTCACAAATCATTTCACAAATCAGTCAGATCAATCACAGTGAAAAAGCAGATGATTGCCCACTACTTGCCATACCTCTTGGCTACCTTCCACCAGATGACCACTAGTTCACACAACAAAACAAATGAGGAAATGAGCAATACCATGTGAAGTATGTATATACCTAAAACTCATTTTCTTGCATCTGATAAACAGAAAGCAGTCAAAAACATCTGTGTATTCACTACAAAGCTCACTAAGTTACCAGGCCAAGCGCAAGAACATGAAAAAATGGAAGTTCTGATTTAAGTTATCAGTTTTGGGTTCATCCATCCATGGCTTAATCCCAACCGGGGTCACAGGAGCCTATCCTGGGAAAAACAGGCGCAGGCAGGAAACCAACCCTAGGCAGTCGTCAACACACAGCAGGGCACAAACACTCATGGGGCCAACTTAACCGACCAAGCAACGCACACTTTTGGATTGCCGGAGGAAACCGGAGCCCCCGGCAGAAACCCATGCAAACACGGGGCGAGCATGCAAACTCTACACAGAAAGGTCTTACGCCCGACCTGGGGACCGAACCCAGAACCTTCTTGCTGTGGGGCAGCAGCATCACCGTGCCTCCCTATTGGGTTAATATATTGTTTTATCTTATAAATACAGGATGCTACTGGAGGGAGGGGTAGAGCAGTAGTGTAACTAAGAACATGACAGCTAAAGGGGTAGCATATAAATTATATACGAAACGATTTGAAACCGAAGCCTCTAGGACCACCTGTATGAAGGAAACAGGAAATGATTTGTGTTGTGAGTGAGTGGCCCTACTCTGAGGGTCTAAATACAGTGGGACCTCGGTTCTCGAACTTAATCCATTCCGGACTCCGGATCGAATCCTAAAAAGTTTGAGTTCTGATCGAATTTTTCTCATAAGAAATATTAGAAAAAAGAAAAAGAAAAAAAAGAAATAATAGAACACCAATTAATTGGTTCCCGGCTCCCCAAAATTACACCTAAGTATGTCCTGCCCCTGCCACACCCCCTCATTAACCTCGTGTGTGATCAGCTGTTTCTGGTTGTCATTAGTCCATAAGAAAGCAGTGAAAACTGGTTTTCAGTTAATTTACCTGGTAAAATAAAGTTTAAATAAATTACATAGATGCTCTAATAGTACACATAAGTTAGTGGTTTATTTATTGTTAGTTACTGTAATGTTGAACTGCTTTATTATCCGTTCACGGATCAAATTCTGATATTCAGATCGAGTTCTGGGTCAAACTGGTTTGTTTGACTTTCAAGAAATTCGAGTTCTAGTGAGTTTGAGAACCGAGGGACAATATGGCTATTGGGTGTTTATCACTACAGATATGCAGCCATAATCAGTAGTATAGAAGACATTGAGAGATATCTAGATATTTAGAAAGGATTTGGTTCATCATGATTGTTATGATGAAAGTTTTTATTTGATATTTTTCATAATGTGCAAATAACAACCTATGAGGTTTTATTTTTCAGACATGTCAACAGATGGTTTACAACTGTTCCTAATTGTGCTTGTATTGTGTTTGAATAATTAATTTGCAAAACAAACTCTGCTTTCACTCACCCCTGGTGTCAAAGTCTACATCCTCATCCATTCTCTCTAAGTTAGCAGTGTTTTCCATGCCAGGATCCTTGACGTAGGTTTTTGAAGTTATGGCCTGACTGTGACCTTTAGACAAGCGCTGCCTGAGTTTTGGAGTGAGGTAGCCCCCAGGACCTAAGGCAAGAGGGGTGGGGGCAAGGGATCCAAAGTATGGTGCCTGAAGATCAATGGACTATCCCCGTTATAAGTCTGCATGCGTGGTTGACCAGCCAGGAATTCACGATCCTTATTCTTGGTGACCAAAGGATGAAGCAATATGGCAGTGTGATCTGACTCCAAGAGTTCAGACATAGTTAGAGGAAGGAACTCGGAGCCTGAATTGTATTCACCTGCTTGATCATGAAAGTGATCTATGTATTCGGTGTAGTTGGGGATGGTGGCATCTTGTCTGTTCTGACCCAATGGCATAACTGTAGGAGCCACCTGAGTCACTGTTGCAGGGACCACATTGTTGAAAGAAATGTGGTTTCCAACATGGAAGAGCCACACCCCTGGCACTCCAGCATTGCCCATCCTAGGAAAAGGACAAATTACTAGTTTGGCAGCAATAGAGACATTCAGCACATTTCAACATAAAGGTTAGATCATTTCCCATTAAATTCCAAAATGGATACTGTTGACAGTCTCACTCGTACTTTACTCTACAAAACTACTACAAGCATTTGAAACTTAATCTGGACATGGTCTAGTATATGTTACACTTGTTACATACAAGTGTCAACTCATTAATGCAAGACATTAATTCACAACATTCAATAATCAAAGCATATTTACCCAATATATAACATTTTAAATAAAGTTTCCATAAATTTCACTTTGGTTGTGGCAACTCTAATATAAAATAACAGTACAGTAAAAAAAGTACATTCCAGGGAATTGAAATGCAACTCACTGGTAGAGATTTTTAACAGGTTTTTCAGTGCAGGTAACACTATAGTAGAGCTCCTCCTTGGGGGAAAAATTTATTAAAGGCACTTCTCCCCTGCTGAATCCCACCCGAGCTGGGAGCTCCAACTGAGTATTGTAGGTCTCCTTTGGCCTTGTCCCAAAGAAATGCAGACCATCATCAGGGTATAGAAATAACACAAAAGTGTCCACTTCATCATATGCCAGCACTACTTGGAATGTGTTCACCTACAAGGAGACGAGGAGGAAATTACCTACATTTCAATGACATGAGCATGTTAAGGTAAACCTCATATAAGGATGAGCAATTACTCCAGATTAATTCAAATTAAAAAATAAAGATTTTGGCTTCCAACGATTATGAAAACAAAATAATTTAGATTGATTATTGTGTCACATTTGGTTTTGTAATGATGCTCTCTTTTGTCATGTTTCATAAATCCAGCGCAACACTTTCCAACCCCATTTTATTTGTTTCCTAAGTTTTTTTTTTTTAAAGTTCAATAAGTGCAAATTTCAGTCAATGAGTAGTCCTGCTAAATAATCATGATCTCGTACTGACCAAAAAAAAAAAATCAATTATGATTTTTGCCATAATCGAGTAGCCCTAAAAGCCAATTCATACTTCACTTTTTCATGTGTGCTTTTGGTTGTGGATGAGAGAACGTGATGTCATTTTCGTCATCAGGGGTTAGCTGCGGATGGCTCTGGTTGGTGCATTTCTGTCTAGCAGAAATCTTGCACATCAACAATGCACATTGACCATGCATATGCAAGATAATTGATAAGGTGTTTCCAGTAGGGGACAGCACAGATATATAGAGATCAGCAGTCAATGATGAAAAAATACAGAAAGAAAAGTCATTGTTGTTTGTAGTACTTTGGTGAACAGCTGCATGCAGGTTGGAGGTACCTTCATATCTAATTTTTCATACTGTGAAGTATACCCTGGTAAGCCATATGTTAAAAAGCAACACAATTCCAGCATTTTCAATTTGCAGATGAGGTGGTAGTGTGTGTGTGGGGGGGGGGGGGAATGTTGTGGTATGCCTTATTACTGTAACAACACACAAACCTTGACTAATAACTTTAAAACTGTTCATAAATGTTTACTCATTTCTCGACACTGCTTGGAGCCAAAGCCAGGCTTATTTCGACAATCCCAGCTTAATTTTTCCAAATTCGGTTCCACGAACGAGGCTAACCTGGTGCGCCGCTTAGTTACTATGTTAACATATGCTCTTGGACAAGCCTGCACGACATCACGTTAAAACATGAAACCGTACCATGTTATAACATGAAAATATTACGTTATAATGTGAAATCGTATCACGTTATAACGTGAAACCATATCACGTTAAAACATGAAAACATCACGTTATAACGTGAAAACATCATGTTAAAACGTGAAACCGTATCACGTTATAACATGAAAATATCACGTTATAACGTAAAAAAACATCATGTTAAAACGTAAAACCGTATCACATTATAACGTGAAAACCTATCCCGATAGGATTGAAAGTTAAATTGATCAGGGGCGATGTTATTCCAAAAAAGGCACTCCTGTCGCAGTATGCATGCCTGCCTCCACTGCTAACAGCGAAAGGAAATCT
>JAABNY020000025.1:8105679-8116029 GCA_015164015.2 Brevimyrus niger | reverse complement strand
GAAAAAGCAAACGGTAATGCAAAATTTGCAATTGCATTTGAATTATGTCACACTTTATGCGTCCACATATAGAAAACTCAATTGCAAATACAATTTGCAGTTCCTTTTGAAAAATGTCCGGGATTTCCCTCCATACCTGCGGCTGCCGTGTCGGAAATGCACCAAAGCAGACTCGCATCCACTGTAAATCAGGGGTAAGACATTCTTGTCAGATTTTCATTTGCAGACCTCCCTCAAATTTCTAGTTTGAATCCTTTATTTTAATAAAGCATGATTTCATTATAATGTCATTTAAAAAAAAACTACATTCTGATCATATTCCATAACAACAATGCTGGTTTCATGAAGATAAAACAGTTAAACAGTAAAAACCCCCAAAAATTATTCAGGTGCAGATGTGTGTTATACTTCTACAAAAATCATATAATTTTCTATGCATTTTTGAACAAGGTCAGAAAAGAAGTCACCTATTAAATTGGATTGTGAAGGAGTCAACATTGAGCATTCAGAAAATGAAGCAGAACTTGATTCAGACCTGGAGGATGGATGCACTGCACTTTTGTCCATTTTGGGGAAAATGGTGAGTTAAAACAATCATAACCATTTTATTTGTGATGCAAATAATTCATTTGAAATGTCTTTCTCTTCCAAATTTAGATGCATCTTGTATCTAAAATGGAGAAGATGTCCTGTTGTACTAAAGGAATTTGTGCCCTTCACACATACCAGGAAGGACCATCAGGAACACAGTCACTACTGTTCCAGACTTGGCCTGTGACACATTTTGGTGAGCACCTGATACAGAATGATTAAAAGACAGAAGTATTCAAGAAAATGTTATATGCAGTAGATTGAACATATACATTTATACACAAATTGCTTACATATGTTAGACCTAAACCAAAAAAATTAAATATTTGCCACATATTTTAATGTCATCTTTAACTAATGCAGAAGCATAGAAAATAACCTTTTGGGTTCACATTTCTAAAGCTGTTTATCTGAATCCCAGCCCAGCTCTGAAATTTGATTTTTTTTAATTGAATGCTTTTTAGTCATTTGTTTTTATTGAATTGTGATAATTGTGATTTGCTCAAAATCTTGTACATTTGTAGTTCTGCATTTGTGTTTCTAATGTTATACATTTTGTACATTATCTTATTGCAATTTTCAGTCTTTGCCATATGAAAAATTGTTTTGTCTGCCATATTTTATTTAATAAAAATACTGATCATCAAAAAACTACCCACTATTATGGTAGACAATTTCAATTGAGTCATATTTTAAAGACTGTCACCATTTCATGCAGTATATCTATAGTGCACAATAACATATGGCTTACATAAAATCAGTCTTTTGATATGGTTTTAGGTAAGCTATTGAACAAAATACTCAGTATTATAAAATACAGTTGCGATTGATGACTCTCTACTTGGTATCGAATAAAATCATGATGCTTGCAGTTTTATTTACATTTAGCAGATTTTCTCCAAAACGACATACAGGACGTTGTGTACAAGAATGATGCAGCATCACTACCTATGCATTACACTAAAACTACAGTACACCATGAAGCAGAATCCAGAATATGGAAATACTGTATATGAAGACATAGTGCTGAAGTAAATTTGGTTTGATCAAAAGTCAGCACTCTCATTATCACAGCCTGTGGAGGATCTTCTAAGGATTCTAAGTAAATATATATATAATATGCTGCAGGGAGAGGTGTTTACTATAGCACTGTAGTTTTGCAATGTCACAATGTTGGACCACGTTCTTTATTTATTTTTTTGTGAATTTAGATAATAGAACTGTGCACTCCGCTGTTGTATTGGAATTTCATCAAAGCACTTATATCTTTATTAATTGGTGATAGCAGGGTTGTGAAATTATTAAATAAAAACAATATGCATAAACTTTTTACAAAGTGAACATTTGAGCTTTAACAACAGAAATGTACATATCATTGGACACAAAACTATTCCCAGAAGAGCCAGTCCAGCATGTTACCATATTGCATCTTCATTCCCAAAATAAAAGTAATAGTTATAATACATTACTAACAATACAACAACCAAAAATGATTCTTAAAAGTAACGTGTCATATACGTGTAATATGCGTCATATAACATTAAACTTTCCTGGAGAGCAGATTAAGCAAATATGGCAAAGAAAACCAAAGTGAATCTGCTCTATATTAGTACACATTAGGTGAAAATCAATGCATTCTTTTATAGCAATATGTAGCAATATGAATTAAAACATTCCATGATTCTATGAAAAGTGCAGATGAAGTTTTAGATGACTGACACAATGTTCTTTGATTAAAATAAAGAAAATGATTTGTTCTGTAACCCTCCAGTTTTATTCCAGCTGCTCTGCTACTAAACATTATTGACAAAGCATATGGCATCGAATGGGTTGTTAAATATACCTGACACAACTATTCACACTTTTTATTGTCATAGTCAAGGCAGTAACTAACAGTGATGACCACAGTTTGAAGATAAAACTGCTTTTGTTTTCATTTAGCTTTGTTGGGTAATTTTGGGTTATACAAAGAATGTTTCCTTTTTAGAAGTTGACAATTTCACCTATCTGGAGCATCATATTTGTACAAACCAGTCTGTTAAAAATGTTTGCATCAGGTTCATCTGTTTTGTTACCTGATGACATCCATCCGCTGCACAGGCAGATGCTGAACTGCATTTCCATAGTGATTAGGTTGTGGTGTGTAGCTGCTTGAATCAGCATAACTCATAGCAAAGTTTAGGCAATATAAATAATTACAGAAATAAAACCCTTTTTAAAATGTCTAGCCAAAGCTTACAATTCTGTTAGGTAGAAAAATCATTAAACTACAAAGGTTGTGGAAAGGCTAAGGGGAAAGGCTAGGAGGGGTGGTCACTCTTATGTGCAAAAGGGCCTGTGTGTATGTACGTTTTTGGGATAACCTTTAAGTCAGCTGTTCAAACCCAGGGGTGAGGACTGTTCAGCCAATCAGTCCTCTAATTAGTAATCTATTTAAGGAGTTGTAGCGAAAACCCAAAACACTATTGCCCTCTCTGGATAAGATTGGCCACCCCTGGCTTGAAGGTTGATTGTTATTTTTAGTTGATTAACCTGAGAGGAATAATTTTACAATTGGAATAGTGTCTTACTAACAAATATGATCTGAAGACCACATCAAAATAGAATTTATATTGTTATATGGCCTCAACTGATTTTTTTTTCCTTCAATATCATATGGTCACAGCATTTTTATATTAACATGCAGCAACCTTTCACATTTATTGTAGTGAACTTTTTATGTAGAAACCAAAAGCACAGTGTATACGTGTGCAAGTAATGGACAATGATCTGCTATTCCAGAAGCAGAAACAAAGAAAGCTTATTACTCCAAAACGGAAGTGTACAATGTTTCCAACACTAGTAAATAAGAGCATGTATGAAATTAAATTAGGCAAATTTTTCCTCTTTCACAAAAGTATTTTTTGTTGCGATATACCAGGGGTGGGGTGCCGGTTTTTGAGGTAACCTCTCAATCAGCCAATAATAAAGCAGTGGTTCTCAGCTCCAGTCCTGGGGACCCATTGTTATTAGCTG
This sequence comes from Brevimyrus niger, assembly GCA_015164015.2. NCBI lineage: Eukaryota > Metazoa > Chordata > Actinopteri > Osteoglossiformes > Mormyridae > Brevimyrus > Brevimyrus niger. The sequence goes on along the minus strand of JAABNY020000025.1, from coordinate 8,112,423 downwards.
ATTGAGTGGCCATCTCAAAAACCTGCGCCCACACCGGCCCTCCATGCATCAGGTTCCCCACCCCTGCCATATACGGTGGCTATAGATAGCTTATTGTGGCTGCTGGCAGTTCAAGAGATCATAGGCCTTATTAGCTCAAATGACTTTTTGTATAAATTACACACCATAAAAGGTTATGATAATGTATGATTGTGTCATACAATGAATATATTTTCATCATTCAGGTTGACTACTAGTTGAAGGTTTTCCCTTATTTATACAAGGTATAATTTAAACTGTAGCTTGAAACAACTCATCCGTCTGTCCTCTGTGTAGCCTGGTCAGGGTCATGGGGTCTGGAGCAAAACCCAGACAGTGTGGACCATGAGGCTGGGCTACCAAGCCAGTGTTAAATGCAGCTGACTTTATATGCAAAACATGTACGGTTGTGTTTAGGTCATAAGGTTATAGAGCACAGAATCCATATTTTTTTCCCCTGGCATTAAGTTAATCTTATTTAAATGTTATACTGTAAATGGTTACCCAAAGTATTAATTGAAGGTTGATGCTAAGAATGTAAAAGAGTTACGCTGAAGATGAAGCTCAGGGGTTTGTGATATTTGATCCATTTTTTTAAAACTGTAATTTAATAAACAGCAATCCCTCGTTCCCTATCTTTACATGCTTTGTCTTTTGGGATTTAGGATTTCTGCATGCTAACAATACTCATATGACCCATCCCAGTATAAATGCTGTTGAGTTCAATGAACTGCAGGCCAAACATTTTAATTTTCTAATTTCTTTTTCAGATGAAATATCATCAAAGCTCTTTGATGCCTACAAGCAAGAACTAGCACTGAAGCAGATAGTTGTTAATGAAATTGCTCATATATCTGACCCAAATCTCTCTTTGGTATTTCTCTCATCCTGGCTCTATCAGCCCTATATAGAGGACATTAATAAAGTCTTGCTTGAGAGTTTGCTTCTGGAAACAGGACACAGAATGCTGACATGAACTTCCACAACGTACTTTGAGGAATGGTTGAAGGAGTTTGTTCCTAAGATTAATATCAACAATAAAGAAAATGTATGCTTTTGTAGTTAACACTTTTCTAATATTGTTTACATTTACCACATGATGTGGTCAGAAATTGTGTATATTAAGATGAACATTTTACACAGGTGGTTAAATTTCCTTTCAGTGTGTAAGGTACAACAAATTAACTGATGTTAGGAAAAACATTTGTAATCAAGTAGTAAAATAGCACAGGTATTTTTCCCTCAAAATAAAATTTCTTTGAAACTCCTTTTCATTTACATTTGTCAGACAAATGCATACAGAATGCTATACAGATAATATTGAAAAACCATTTTGAAACTAAATTGTACAAATTTACAAAAAATGCAGATCTATAAAATCACAGAACAGTATAGTGGGCGCTGATATAGGCAAGATGTCAATGATGAGCCTCAGGGACTAGGATGCCTTCTGTCTGGCCATTTTCAATGCCCAGCAAAGCTTGCACCGTCTCCAGTGGTACTTCCTCTGGAGCACGGATATGCATGGTGGTACCACTGGAGTCAGTGACAATAACAATACGGTCAGAGGCAAGGCTTCCTTCCGAGTGCTGCATAATGAGGCCATTTTCTGTATGTATAAGGATCTGCTCATGGTCATGTTTCTGACTTGCTTCTGCCAGTTGGAATTCCACTGTGCCTCCTAAAGATATGCTGCTTCCTAAGCTGCAGTCCTGCTCCAGGCCATTTACAGTCTCAATAGGTTGCTGAGGTTCTTGATCATTACTCCTGTACGAGTGGTCCAAAGGGATGACATCTGTGCTTAGTGTCTGCTGAAGATGGCTCATGTGATCGGCAACATCAGACTCATTCAAAACCTCAGAGGTGTCCATGTCGAGACCACTTTGGCCTTTTTCAGTTACAACTGAGATGAGTTGTGGAGGGCTTGTATTTACACCTGAGTTGTCTATCTTGCTTGATGGATTCTCAGTCTCTGTGGTACTGGGCAGATGTTCCTCAACCAAGACCACTTCTGTAAAGTCTGTCTCAAAGGTAGTAAAAACCACTTCAGGCTTGGGGGTTTCAGTTTCCATCTGTGTCTCTATCATTTGGGCCTGTTGGGGGTCCATGACTTGCAGCTGGCTCTCTTTTGATACTGTGACTTTTCGTTTCTCTTCAGTGTTCGCCTTCTTGATCTCCAGGTGATTATGTATAACAGATGCCTTGGCTTCTAATGCGGGCGGCAGAAATCCATTCACTGCCATGTCTGTATCTGTAGAGAGCGAGAGTCCATAAACATTGGTGATGGAACCCTCCCCCCTTATATGCAAGCTAGGCTATCATTTAGAAACCAGTAAAGTAAAACAATATTTGATTTTTAATCTGGTGTACTTAAATTTTTCTATTAACTTATTTTAACCTTTTTCTGGTGCCCCAGACAGCTCATCCACAGCAACATCCGGAATCATGTTCTCATTCAGGCAGACACCATTGCTTTCTATAGTAGCCTTTTCCAATTTGAATCTTTTAGCTGGGGGCAAAGTCTTGAATTCCTAAGAAAAAAAGAATTGCATATATTATTTCAATGGCCTGGCAACAATTGTAAGCAACAATTTTCCACCCATCCAGTCTAAAATACTTCTAGCTAGACTGTTCATGACATGAATTAAGCTTCTCTCCTAGATGGGCTACTATAGGTATCCGCACACTAACTATTCACTATACTATACTAGACTGTACATCCATCCATCCATTTTCTGAAACCACTTATGCTATTCAGGGTTGTATGGGGGTCTTAGAAGTAAGACTGAAGACCCATAAAGCAAGAGAAGTTCTGCAGTAGAAAACCAATGTGAGCGGGAACTGTGCTGTAACTTTTCTCCCTTCACAGTATGACTCAGGTATGGGCAGGTTCCTGTAGGCCAGTGGAAAAGTGCCATTTGCAGTGTATACAAGGGATTAGCTATAATAATCAAGAACAGTATTTTCAAGTATTTAACTCTTTCACTTTCCTTGCCCACAAAATAGCAAGAAGTACTGGCGAACAAATGACTACCTGGCCTGATGGCTGAATTCACATTCTAAATGGTTAAATGGGGTTCTCCTTTTTAGACACACACAGACACACAATTAACAGTGAAGCCTGGAGTCCCGAGTACAGGGTCAGGCCATTTATACTCTCACCCCTGAAGCACTTTGTGTGACTTGTCTTTAAGTAATTAGCTTGATCAGATCAGTGCCTGTTCTTTTATGTGCCACAATTGAATAGACTAGACTGGACCAGGGTTAACTCACACAAATTTTCCCACAATAAGTTTTGCTAAGTGCCCTACAATACATTTCAACAACAGGCTACCAGACCGCTGTGGATGCGGAATTTTACAAATGTTTAGGCTAGTGATCTAAATTCAATATGAACTTTATTATAAAAAATTCTGAAAATCATCTCGCACCCTACAGCTTTAGAATGACTGACCTGTAGAATGTTTCTGGGGATTTTGCAAAAAGAACCACAGAATAAAAGTTTAGATAGCAGATGGTTACGTTCACATGATTGCAGCTGCAGGCTCTATTTTTATTATTGGTTGGCCATGTCTTGCAGTTCCAATTTTGCTGCCCATTGTTGTTGTGGTTATGATCTTGGATCTGATCAAGTGTACATTTTTAGGTGTACATTTTCATCCATATAATGTTTTATTTGAAGCAGTAATAAGAGCCAACACAACACTTTTAAGTTCAAATTAGAGCTGGGCGATATGTCCTAAAAATAAAATCTGATTTTTTTCACAATAAATCCGATTTTCAATTTTAATCAATTTTCCCCTCCCCTACTCAAAATCAAACTACAGATGACAAATAAATGGTTCAAAACAAGTTTTAACTTTATTTAGCTTTTTTTCACTTTAACCCTAAAGTGAAATCTGACAAGCCATAAAACATGCTTGTAAGTGAGAAGGCAGACCACGCCATTGTAAACACTTTTAGAAACTTGTAAAAACTTTTAATCCCGGCTTTTCCACAGAATGTATGGGCACCATGTCTTTTGCAATATACATCGCGACAGCGTTTGTTATCGCCTTCCCCTTGTGCCCCATTCGTATCTTATTGCACACAGTTCGAAAAATTGTCAGGGACGGTTGCTTGTTTAACTTTGGATGTTGTGCTGGTGCTGCAGGTAATTTCATTTAGCTGGGAGCCGTACTTCTCCCACTCCACTGTGTGCCTCTGCTTTAGGTGCTGAAATAAATTTGTCATGCTGCTTCCTTTTGTTGCGACAGACTTTGCAACGAGGACTTATTTGGTCTGCCTTCGACTGTGCAAAACCGAACCATTGCCACGTGCTTTCTGATTCTAAATCCGCTAGAGTGTTTGAGTGCGGCGCGCTAATTTACCCGTGAAGACCGGTGCATCGCATTAGTTCCGCTTCTTACGCTCGCGTGTAAAATAAGTAATAAAATCGATTTTCATAAAAACATATTGCCCTCAACTGTAAATTTGAATTAATTGATAAAATCGATTTATCGCCCACCTCTAGTTCAAATGTTGTTCCAATCTACCTAGTACTGTATTTTTATCTGTGGCATCCATCCAAAGCCTCTGAAAATTCTGAAAACGATCCATCAAGAACTTTTTGGCTTATAGTCTTAAAGGGATCAAGTGTCAATTTTGGGAGTTTGTGTCAAAATGTAATCAGGTTTAGTTCCTCACTCATCCAATGCTTGTACAAAGATCTGTCAAATGGGTTATGAGTTATCGCTTTACATAACAAGAGTCTTAGGCAGCAGGAGACCAGAGCTAAAACCATGTGTTTTCCCCAGTGGCCAGGAAATACAATTATTGTCCAATAACACAGGACAGTAAACCAAACAAATCTCACCTGTGGATCAGTTAGTTCCACATCAGCCAGAGGTCCGGGATCATTGTGGATACCAAAGTGATCCTGTGCCATCTTCTTCACTTGACGATGCAGTTGCTCAAACTCCCGGTACACATCAGAAAAATGAGGCTTAGAGGGGCAACCTTTCTCCACCTTAGATGACAAAATGGCACAAAGTGGTTCTTCATTTAGAGTAAAGTATATCAAGACCCTTAAAAGGCAACAAATATACACAGCACAAAAGCAGAGATCAAAGCTGAAGCACAGCAAATAGATGTCTGCAGAAACATAGGATCTTTTTCTGAGAAGTCAATAGTTTCCACTGACATTATTAATTCTAATCATTATATATATAAACATTGAGCAAAAGTACACAATCTAAATTTCGAGGGTATTTAAAGGGGACATGAAACACCAGATGAACTTGTATTTAAAAATGTTAAATGTTTAAAAATCCTTATAGATTTAACATTGTTAGTGAAACTGATAGTGATTTATGATTTATGAAAATAATCAGGAATCCAAGTTAGATTTTTCAGGCAAATGTAGTACCATCTTGTCCTAGCATAGAATGTGACATCATCAGATTGGTTGGCTTGAAATTCCTACAGTTATGGCCAAACGTTTTGAGAATGACACAAATATTATTTTTCACCAAGTATGCTGCCTCAGTTTTTATGATTTGAAGAGTGATCAGATGAATTGCAATTAAATGCAAAGTCCCTCTTTGCCATGAACTTAAATCCCCAAAAAAATAATTTCTACTGCATTTCAGCCCTGCCTAAAAAAGGGACCGGCTGACATAATTTCAGTGATTCTCTCGTTAACACAGGTGACAGTGTTGACGAGGACAACACTGGAGATCACTGGGTGCTTTAAAAGGATGGTGGTGCTTGAAATCATTGTTCTTCCTCTGTTAACCAAGGTTGCCTGCAAGGAAACTTGTGCAGTCATCACAGCTTTGCACAAAAATGGCTTCACATGCAAGGGCATAGCTGGTAGTAAGACTGCACATAAATCAACCCATTTATCGGATCATCAAGAACTTCAAGGAGAGAGGTGCAATTGTTGTGAAGAAGGCTTCAGGGTGCCCAAGAATGTCCACCTGCAGGATTGGGGCACCATCAGTGCAGAGCGTGTTCAGAAATCGCAGCAGGCAGGTGTGAACATATCTGCATGCACAGTGAGCAAAAAGACTTTTGAAGGATCGCCTGGTGTCGAGAAGGGCAGCAAAGAAACTACTTCTCTCCAAGAAAAACCTCAGGGACAGACTGATATTCTGAAAAAGGTACATGGATTGGGGTAAAGTCATTTTCTCTGATGAATCCCCTTTCCGATTGTTTGGGGCATCTGGAAAAAAAGATTTTCCGGAGAAGAAAAGGTGAGCTCTACCATCAATCCTATGTCATGCCAACACAAAAGCATCCTGAGACCATTTATGTGTTAGGTTGCTTCTCAGCTAAGGGAATGAGTTCACTCACAATTTTGCCTAAGAACACAGCCATAAATAAAGAATGGTACTGAAACATCTTCTGAGAGCAACTTCCCCCAACCATCCAAGAACAGTTTGGTGATGAACGATGCCTTTTCCAGCATGATGGAGCACTGTGCCATTAGGAAAAGTGATCACTAAGTGGCTCAGGGAACAAAACATTCACATTTTGGGTCCATGGCCAGGAAACTCCTCAGACCTTAATACCATTAAGAATATAAGAACATAAGAAATTTACAAATGAGAGGAGGCCATTCTGCCCATCAAGCTCATTTGGGAAGAGCTTAACTAATAATAATAATCTAATAAGAACATAAGAAATTTACAAACGAGAGGAGGCCATTCGGCCCATCAAGCTCGTTTGGGGAGAACTTAACTA
>JAABNY020000025.1:8079784-8093464 GCA_015164015.2 Brevimyrus niger | reverse complement strand
ATTACTTCTCGCGGGCCGGTCAAGGATATCTAGAGGGCCGGATATGGCCCGGGGGCCGTAAAATGCCCGGGTCTGACCTAGGGGTTCCTTGCAACTGGCTTGTTACCAGCAGGAATTAGCTGATAGATATATGTTATAATTAACAATAAAGCTGTGAATTTGTTCTAAAGCTTGTTTAGGAAATACAATAATAAACTATCGATACATCCATCCATCCCCACTTATGCTTGTGTTTAATTGTATTCTAGTTCTGGGATATCACAACCATCACTAAGCTGAAATAATACCCGTCATTTTGGATGGGATTATTAAATAGTAGATACATTAAGTTCCCTTACACTCTGGGAGAACATGCAAACATCAACAGGCAATTTGCCGCAATGTCCGGTTTCCCAAATGTAATCAGCACAATTGACTGCACCGACGTTGCAATGAGGGTTCCATATGAAAACAAATTTATTTACGGGAATAGAAAACATGTGCATTCTACTAACGTGCAAGTTATTTGCGATGCTGATATGGTCCTGACAAATGTGGTTGCATGATGGCCTGGTTTAACACATGACTCTTATCCTGGAACACAGCAGTGTAGAGAGCAGACTGCAGGCTGGTAAGGTGATAAAAACATTGTTTAATTTATAACTATTCATTGTTCATGTATTGAATCGTTCTTTTATGAAATGCAGGTGACAGCAGCTACCCTCTCAAGAGCTGGCTCCTCACCTCCCTTTCAAACACAGGAAAATCCCTATAACGATGCTCATGCTCGCACGCACACCGTTGTGGAGCATGCGACCAGCCTACTCAAATGCAAATGGCGATGTTTAGACACATCAGGTAGCTGGTTGTTATACCTATGGAAGCCCGTTTCCGCCACCTTAATTATTTCGAGACTAAATTTAGAAATTTCAACCTAAATTATATATATAATTTATATATAATTTAAGCTAAAATTTCTAAATTTAATCTATATATTTATATCCATCCATCCATTTTCCAAACCGCTTATCCTACTGGGTCGAGGGGGGTCCGGAGCCTATCCCGGAAGCAACGGGCACGAGGCAGGGAACAACCCTGGACAGGGGGCCAGCCTATCGCAGGGCACACTCACACACCAGTCACTCACACATGCACACCTATGCGCAATTTAGTGACTCCAATCAGCCTCAGCATGTCTTTGGACTGTGGGGAGAAGCCGGAGGAAACCCCACGATGGCACAGGGAGAACATGCAAACTCCGCACATATGTAACCCAGGCGGAGACTTGAACCCGGGTCCCAGAAGTGTGAGGCAACAGTGCTAACCACTGCACCACCATGCCGCCCCCTATATAGTTATATATTTATATATATATAAAAAAATAATAATTCTACAGTGGCAAAAACGGGCTTCCATACCCACAAGCACATCGATCTTGGTTCATTCCGAAAAATTTCTCTTCTTACTTTTCCCCTTGGTTGCCATGATATTTGCAGCAAATCCACATGTGTACAATCCAAGGTAGTGTGCAATTAATAAAGCATATATTGCTTGGAGGTGTCTGTGCATGCGTTTTTATAAACCTGACTTTTTCTTTGCATATGTCATTTTCGTCTTTTGAGCACACATACGCTTTTAGTATGAGTTCTACGCAAAGTTTTATAAACATAAATCACAGGTATCTCAATTTGATATCATGCAGCCCTACCTTGACCCATGGACTGCAGCCCAAATTAACCACACACAACAGCATTCTCCTGCAGGCCCACCACCTGCAGGAGCAGCCATAAAGGTCCACTGCATTGTGGTTCGGGGATCACTTGAAGGCTGAGGCCTTGCTGGACTGATCCCTGGCTACTGATACTGTCTTTAGGGACATGGAATGTGAACACTGTCATGGTACAGGGGCATGAGCTAATGTGAAAGGCATTAACTAGATACTGTTGGCTAGTCATGCTCATCCCAAACATGGGATGGTCTGACTGGAAGGAACACATTGCCTGGTTCAAACCCAATTGTCCTCTCTAACAGTTTGTCGATTAACACCATGTTCGACCTTACAGGTGGTTCATAAGCTCTCCTGGCAGCAGAGCACCCTAGGCTGCAGCCACAAATGCACAACTTAACACTATTATTATAAGGACAGAAAAAAACAAACAAGTGCCTTTCACTTGATGCCTTTATCGGGGGAATGAATGAAGTCAGATTAAAAATTGTGTGGTTGTACACCCCCAATGCAACAGTACTAGAACAAAACAGACCAATGAGAAACAAATATTCAGCGTGCACATCTTAGAACTTTCTGTATTTCTTTTTTTTTTTTGTCATCTGTCTCCGAGGATCTTAAGTGACTATATTTTAAACTAATTTCTTAAAATCAATAAGTTTTTAACAAGTTCATATAGAAAAAGAAAAAACTATTACATATACTGTGGTACCACAGAATTTGAACTTAATCTGTTCAGAACTTAGGTTTAAATCCTAAAAAGGTTCGAGCTCTGGTCAAATTTTCCCCATAAGAAATAATAGAAAATCAATTGATTGGTTCCTGGACAATACAATGACTGGACTGGGGAAACATACTGAAACTAAATACATAGAACTAATGACAACAACCAGAAACAGCTGATCATACGGGGATTCCACACAAGGGGGCGTTGCACATGGAAAGGTTAGGGTTAGGACGATCGGAGCAGGACACATTGTTTGGATGCATTTATTTTCTTACTTTACAAATTACTGTTTTGATAAATTTGCTTAGATGTGTTTAGTACAGTATATGCTCTTCTTGTTTTATCCTGTTCATTATGTGTTTAAAAGCTAAAGAAAACATATTTAGGTGTAATTTTTTGGGGGCCGGGAACCAATTAATTGGTTTTCCATTATTTCTTAAGGGGAAAATTGCATCACAACTTGAACTTTTTAGGATTCGATCTGGAGTTCAGAATGGATTAAATTTGAGTTCTGGGGTACCAATGGTACATGACGACCTGAAAGCTCGCCACAGTATCAAAAAAATGGACAGAGAGATGGCTCTTTTAGAACAAAAGTTATGCCATTACGAACAGCTAGCTGTCACCACAAACTAGCAGTGGCACAGACATGGGAGTCAATTTACGAGACACTCAAACCTGTATTTTGTGCATGAATATGAGTGCTTGACACTTAGCTCCCCATGCAAGACCAGCAAGAATTTCATTGTATGGCATTCTAATGTGAAAATAAAACTTGATTAAGTGCATTCTTACCATTGTATGATCTATTAATTTGTGTGCATTTATAAATAATAAATAATGTGTGTAAAATGTGTTTTTATTAATAAAGAAACAAAATGTGTCCTCTGCATTTAACCCATATGTGACATAGCAGGGGGCAACTAATTTAGTGCCCGGGGAGCAGTGCTTGAGGACGATACCTTGCTCAGGGTACCTCAGTGGTGACTTGTTGGTGGGGGATTCGAAACTGCAATCTTTTGATTACAAGTGCGCTTCCCTAACCATCATGCCACCACTCTCCCACCAGTAAGGTAGCGACATACTTCAAATGTAAACAATGTTCTTTCAGCAATATGACATTGTACAAGCGATGATCCCACCCACTGTCAACAAATGGCTAACAATGTGACAGTATGGAGTTGGTTAGTGGTTCTTTAAATGGCGTAAATTATCACATGTAATCATGTAGATTTATTTTAATAGTACTGTGTAGTGTTTGCCATAGAATGTGTGCATTTTGTTACCATTTAACAGTGAGTGTCATGTAAACTCCCAGTTTCCTTGTGTGTGTCTGCTAGTATTAAACCAAAACTGGTTGTTAGTAAAGAGTATTTCATTTTAAAAGTGCTATTATCTTCTTTATTAAAATAAATTTGACGACTTTCCACAATCCATTCTTTCGCCCCCTTTATGTGGGTCTGCTGCATCAAAAACATTCTGGGGCCAACACACCACTGGGCGGGTGTACACACTCACACACACACACACACACACACACACAATTACAGGGCTGACTTTGATTTGGCAATTAACCTCCTGCACACACTTTTGGACTGTGAGGGGAAATCGAATCCCCGTGGCAGAAACCCACGCTAACACTGACAGAGCATGCAAACTCCACATAGAAATGTCCTACGCCCGGTCCTACAATTGCGAACTTCACAGCTATGATGCAGTTGCTGGGTGCAAAGCTCTTTCACCATAATCACTACATGCCTTTAGTGATTATTAAAAAAATAACAATAATAATTTTTTAAAAAAACTTGACATTTCACATTTGACCCACAATAACTGTGCAATACAAGACATACTGCAATAAAAAATGGTAATAAGCCATCAATGCAGGAAAATATTAATACACATTTTAGAAAAATATTTCAGCATGATGCCCTGTAAGGGACTGGCATGCCACATAGGGTATACCCTGGCACTGTGCCTTTTGCTGGCTCAATAGGCTGCAGGCCCCAAGACCCTGCCCAAGATAAACAATTATCCTTTGTAATTGCTGAAAAATACGGCACAGTGGCAACTTATTTCATTAAGCTAATAATGGCCCTAACTTAAATAACTAAAGTCCAACAGATATCACACTCCATGGACAGGAAAAGTATATATTACAGAAGCACACACATGTGAATTGCTTCTCTCTCTCGCACACACACGTCACCCCCTCCCCATAATTAGTAATATACAAGTTTTAAGTTCCATTAATTACTTATCAAAACCTTACACGTGCTCATACAAAGATGATTCTTAAAAAAGTAAAATCAGTGCGTTTTATTGTTTTTTTTCTGGTTCAATTTAACAATTCTAATGAGATTCAACTAAAGATGCGTCGCAACCCTGTCCCTGGAGTCCTAATTTTTGGTCAGTTTTTGCTTTCAAAACATACAAATCTTCGGGAATCAATGTATAAATGTTCTTATTGCAAATCATTCCACAGTATGCCAGAACGGCATTTCTTACAGCATTAATAATGCAGACTGCATGCCTGGCAAATGAAATGTGCAGGGCTTTCTTAAAACCCTAAATGTAGAAATGTTGACAGCAGACACGTTACACACAATTAGGTATAACCCAGGAGTAAGCGCTCTGACGACATGCGGCCGTGCCTTCAAACATTACCTTCCTCAGTTGCGTCCCATTTTGCGACTGACTCTGCTGGAGCGCCACTTGCTTGGCGACGTTTTGTAGCTGCTGGGACGCGTTCTGCATGATAGCCAACTGCTGTTGTTGCCGCGGCTGAGCTGTCACATTAGTCTGGCTGTCGGCCGTGAAGAGAGACGCGGGCTCGATCGCAAAATAAGCGGCAGTCTGCTCGGCCGTGGCCGGCGCCGCTGCTTTCCTGCACAGGGTGGCCGACGGCATGATGTGCTGCTCGACGTGCACGGCAGATTTCTGTGATCTGCTAACTTGTTGTATCACTTGTTGCAGCTCTTTTGGGGCTAAACGTCCGCAGTGGGAGATTCGAGCAGGGGGGTGTTCAGTTACACGAGGAGTCTCGCTCTCTGTTATCGCACAAAACGGCTGCTTCTCCAATTGCTCCACCAGTTGCTGCTGCTCCTCTGCAGTTAACCCGGTGCCTTCTACAAAACTACCGTCCGGCTGCACATAAATAATTGTGGTAGTTTCTGGCGATACAGTGTTTACAAACTCACTGGACATGGCAGCATAATTAGTTGTAGCAGTACCAGGGGTTTCAACAAATGATGTTGCGATGTTACGATTTAGTAACTGCTTGACGTCGGTATATTGGTTAATAACTTGGTAGTCACTTTCCAGGTCCGTCCCCTCATGGGCAGAAGTCTGCAAGTACTCCAAAATGTCCGAGGTGTCGGTCACATCCTTTACTGTAACTTCCACACAACGATTCTCTGCTATATCCTTCTTCTCTATAGCACTGGGCGTCAACACAAAGCTCCTCCCGAGCATCAGTTTAGCACCCTCGTGCAGTTCCAAAGTACTATCGCACCCTACGTCCTCAGATCCATTTTTCGTGTTTCTTTCATTATGTTTGTCCGCCATTTTGGAGTGAATTCTTAAGCTGGTAGAGTGGAAAACAAACCAAATGTCACCCGAATATTCACACACAAATACCTCCTTGAAAAATACAAAACAATCCGCGAATAATAATTAAAAGTATAACACAACACTTGACTGCCTCAGCTTTTTATAACGCAATAGGAAATGTTAGTTTAACTGGTATTTTCCTGAGCTACCACTGGCAGTCAGATGTATCTCTATAGCGAACGAAAAGCCCTCCTCTGTCTACTTTAGCCAATCAGATGCGTCCTTTACCGTACTGTAATGGCAGCTCCCTGTTCCAATCCGAATAACAAATACGCTCCTCCGTTATTTACTACGCGTGAGGAACTACGGAAGCCATCATAGGTCATGTTACACTTTGCACAAGGTAACTTGCAATAGTTGCACTAATTGAGAGTGTTTCAGTGGAACCCATAAAACAGGGTGTTAAAATCAGCAATCTGTTTTTTTTGTGCGTTTTTAGAGATGAGATTCAGCAGCTGGCTGCATGGTACAGTAAGAACAGTCTGTCTCCGAATGTGGAGAAAACTAAAGAAATTATTGTAGACTATAGGAAAACTCACACTGCCTACCTACTACTCAGCATCAAAAGCTTCACAGTACTAAGGTGACCAGATAATCCATGTCAGGGAGGACACTTTAAACTACTTCTCTACTTGGCTAAATACAGTAGTTCAGCTCTTCTTGTGCTTTGACTGGTTTGTTTCCTTGAGCGAGACTCATCCAGCTGTTTCATATTAGCATTAGTGACACATGCATGATTATAGGAGACTGGTCAATCAGCACACAGCAAGAATTCAGTGCTAAAGTGAAATCCAGGTCCTTTTAATTGAAATGGTAATTTACAATTCCTGTCCTAGCTCAGAGTGTCCTCCCTGACATAGATTATCTGGTCACCCTACACAGTACAGACAGTTAAGAACACTAGGTTTCTCTGAGTGCATATCTCAGATTACCTCAGCTGGTCCACCCACACCTCCTCCCTCACCAAAAAGGCACAGCAGTATCTTCACTTCTTAAGACGCATGAAGCAAGAAAACCTCCTCCCATTCTCACAGTTTTCTGTTGTAGCAGCATAGAGAGCATTCTGATCAGATGCATCCTTGTTTGGTACAGCAGTACCAGTGTTGCAGACCAAAAGAGCCAGCAGAGGATTTTCAAAACAGCTGGCAACATCATAGGGGCATCTCTCCCCTCATTCCAGGACATCCTCCATAAGCACTGCACCAGAAAGTCCTCCTGCATTGTGTGCGACTCCTCACCTCTCACATGGACTCTTCACGCTGCTCCCATCTGGCAGATGCTATTGCAGCGTTAAAGTCTGATTGGCCAGATCATATGTGAGCTTTTTCCCACAAACCATCAGTCTCCTCCTAATTTACATTAATGATATTAACACCAATACATACAGCAAACTAGTTAAATTTGCAGATGACACAATGGTGGGTTGTGTAGCAGATACTGATCTAGCTGCACAAAGGCTACAATGGGATCTTGATTTAATTAGCGACTGGGCTGAAACTGGGCAGATAATATTTAATGTAGATAAATGTAAGGTAATCGCTGCTGGAAGCAAAAATATAAAGTATAGATATTTTATGGCAGGGGTGTCAAACTCCAGTCTGGGGGGCTAGAGCCCTGTGTAGCTTAGTTCTTTCCCTGTTCCACCACAAATGATTCAGCTCAAGAGCTGTTTTGTAATTAGCACAAGGAGTTGAATCAGGTGTGTAAAATGAGGGTAAACCAAAAACTGGGCAGGGCACCGGTCCTCCAGGACTGGAGTTTGACACCCCTGTTTTCTGGGTTCGACTGAAATAAAGGTAGCTGATTATGAGAATGACCTTGGTGTGTATGTTGATGCTTCCATGTCCCACTCTCGCCAGTGTGGGGAAGCAATAAAAATGGCCAATAGGATGTTGGGTTACATTTCTAGGTGGGTGGCATTTAAGTAGGGTTGCCAACCGACCCGAATTGTCCAGGAGAAATCCCCCTTCACTGAAGGGACAAATCAGAATCACCCATATTGTGGGATGTCCCGAACAATTCAGGCGGGTTGGTAACCCTACATTTAAGTCAAGGGAGGTGATGCTATGATTATACAATTCCTTGGTAAGACTCCACCTAGAATATTGTGTGCAAGTTTGGTCATCATACCTTAAAAGGACATTGCTGCCTTGGAAAGGGTGCAGCGTAGGGCTACAAGAATGATTCCAGGTCTTAGAAGAATGTCTTATGAGGAGACGTTAGCTGAGCTGAATCTGTTTAGCCTCAAGCAAAGGAGACTAAGGGGAGACATGATCCAGGTATATAAGATTCTAACAGGTCTGGATGCTGTTCAGCCAAATGGCTACTGCAATATTAGTTTAAATACTAGTACTTGTAGCCATAAGTAGAAATTAGTGGGAGAACATTTTAAAATGAATTTGAGAAAGCACTTCTTTACGAAATGTGTAGTTACAGTATGGAATCGTCTTACTGTTAGTGTAGCACAAGCTAAAACCCTGGGTTCCTTTAAATTAGAGCTAGGTAAGATTTTAACAACTCTGAGCTATTAAAGTTCTCCCCAAACGAGCTTGATGGGCTGAATAGTCTCCTCTTGTTTGTAAATGTCTTATGTTCTTATGTTCCTCACCTAAATAACTGGCCCTACTCTCCTCACACACACCTGAACTGTGAAGTGAACTCTGCTTTGCACTTTACACATCAGTCTTATATGCTGCTACGTGCACAAAACACAACAATGTTACATGTACATACACACTATCTCACTTATTGTATATTAATATTAAACTGCTGCTAATCATCTGCACATTTAACAAACACAAAATTATATTACACTATGCTGATACACTGATATAAAAATGTCTTTCGTACTAAATTTCAGATTTTTACTTCTTGTTTAGAGTTTATATTTATGGTATATTTATATATGTGTATTTTATGTACCTTTTTTGTAAACTGTAAAAACTGGAGCCACATTTTCTCGTGTCATTGTATACATGTATATAGCTCATATGACAAAATTTACTTTGACTTTTTAAAAGCAATGTTTGTTATTACACCATTGGCATTTGTGCTTTAAGTGAAGTAAAGTCTTTTGGTAACGGGTTCCACTGCACAAGGGTGTTTGATGTGTCAAATATTTAGCTTTATTTGACACACTGGGTGCACATATCAAGTTTCTAACATAAGCACTGAAATATCTAGCAGTAGCACAAAGTTGAAGCATATAGAATGAACATCTCAATATACTCATTCCACAGGTGTCCTCCCAGTGTCCAAAGACATCCATATCAAGTGAATTTATATCTTTATATTGCCCATTGCAGAGTTCTGGTAGTTGAGTCTGGACACCATAATGAGGGAGACATTCCAGGCAGTGGGTGTAGAGTGCAATCCTGACTTAAAGGCAAAGTCACACTTCATTCTTCTCTAACCTTTCCTCATCTGTTTTATAACTGTCCTCTCTCTATTAATTTTCGATTGGATATTGCCACTTTTTTACTGGTATGCTATCATAATCTTTTACAGATCCCGGACAGTATGATCTTTGTTTTGTACATATCATTCTAGTATATCTAATGCTGTGATTCAATTAGGGGAAATTACATATACACAAGGCCAGAGTGAAAGGTCCAAATTAAAATTTTAATTTATTTTCACGTGATTCCCTTTTCAATTCAATTAATGCAATCTCAAACAGTGATAAACAGTAAAGCTGATAGATCATTTTCATTGCTCATGTTTTGTGTAATATTATTTTACTTAAAATTTTTTAAATTGTTTTATTTCTTTATTTTGTATGCTGTCCGTATATCCTCAGACTAATTATGATTGTTGTTAGTTGTCACTCAGACTCTTTGATGTATACCTGCCTTCTGTTTATACTACTGTCCACACACCTTTGTTATCATTTACAAACCTAATTAAAGTCTATTTGGGTAAATACCTTTTCACGTGCATACAGGATGAGTAATGTAAATTTCATCATCAGAATTTTGTAACTTTTACTGTCCAGATAATCTAGACAGTATATATGGTATGGTATTTTCAAAAGACACAGTATTCCTGAATTTATTAATCTTGGTGATAAAACTCCCAATGGGGGAGGGGGGATTAAAAAATGCCATGCCATTTTACGTGTTCCAGGTTATTGCCTTACAGTGTGGACAAGTAAATCAATTTACTTTTTTTGTCAAAGCAGCATCATTAAGCAAAAACTAAAAGCCTAATGCAATTTACAGGTTGGCAGTGGGAGAGCCATAAGCCCTCAAGGAGTTTGTGTGAACACGCCTCAAAGTCTGTGAATCCGTGTCTGTGTGGACTTTGAAACTGAGCCGGTTACAGATGCCTGCAAGATAAAAAATTTAAAGGATTACATTGTGACAGATCATTAATGATCATAAATATATGACATGAAGATATTCTAAGAAATATATGTCATAATGGTTAGTTATATTGTTAATCAGAATTAGCCAATCACAATAATGACTAATGAAATTAGCTAATTATTACAGAACCCCCATATCTGTGATCCAAGAAAAGTAAAAAAAAAAACTCCAGAGATGGCTGACTGAGCTTTTATTCAGACCGCAGTAGTTCATATCCCTGAAAACACACATAAATTGTACCTTTTAGCTCTACTGTAAGCCTTATTGCATAAAAGTGGCAATGAAATATGAGTCACAAGTACATTGTATACATGAATAAAAAGAAAACTTTTGGTGGTCCCTCCATACCTCCCCATACACCAATAGTTCATCTATTACTGTAATGTCATAGTAAATTTTAAATATAAACAGCATAAATGACATTTTCAAACATGTATTAAATGTTTTAATGTATAAATAAGATTTTTTCAAACTGTCATACAACTGGAATGATAATTGAAATTATAATAACATTACATCGTTTCAAAGTGCAGCATCCCCACCCAAAGCCCCCAGTGAGTAAGCCATAGGCGACAGAGGCAAGGAAAAACTCCCAAGAAGAAAGAAACCTTGGGAGGGACCAGACTCAAAGGGGGAGCCCATCCTCCAGGGGCCAGCAGGGAGAGTCAAATACAGTAAAATTTGAGAGCAGGGGGGAGATGACAAGGTGCCAACGCTCCCTCCAATTGCCAGGCAACCAAAAGGCAGGCAGTGGCTCATACATGGAAGATGACACACGGAGAACGGCGAGCTGCATGCATGGACGTCATTGGTAGTGCCGACGTCACATGTTGCAGGGTGTGCTGGACATCTTGATAGATTGTGGTCTTCAGGCAGCACCCCCCAGGAGGAGTAAAGGAAATAAAATATGCAATTAGTCAAAGTAGAGGAGACTATAGGCAGTGCTAAAAGTTAGATGAGTGCAATATGAAGTGCAATGTGCAAGCTCCGGCAGATATGGCTATGGCAGCATAAGTAGGAGGGAGAGGCAAGTGGGAATGTAGGCATGGGGAGTGCCTGAAATGTCAGCACTCCAACCCCACAAGCGATTGTGAAGCTAGAGTAACAGCAATGTCAAATCAGTTAATCCAACGCCAATGGCACCGATCCCCACCCAGCTCTACACCTCACACTGATGCTTTGTCTACAGGTACACGGGTATTTTTTAAAACGTAACTTTTTCTATACATCTTGGGCTTTTGGCCACAAGTAAACGGCATCTTAGGTCACTGAAAACAGAGCTTTTGCAAAACTCCATCCAGGGTGAAGATTTTAAGAAACTCCGTCTTCAGTGTCGACATGTAGACAGGGAAAACAGAGTTTTTAGCTCGAAACATCAGATTGTGCACCATTGTCCACTTTGTTTAACGTCAGAGCGTGCGCTGTTTGCTGTATACATTAGGCGAGTTTGAGCAATGGCTACTTAGCCATAGTGCTTGTGCTAACCTTGTTGACAGGACTTCTTACATGTGTACAGGTACATGTTGAGTCATTCTCGCATTAAATTGATCAAGACAGGTGTCGGAATGTGCCCCATGGTTCTCAACAGGACTGACAATTAGGCTTCTGATTGGCTAACATGGCAGCATGGTTAGAGTTATAATGCCGCATGTTGTTTTGTCATGCTCTTGACAGCGCATTTTAGCGGTTTCATGTGGACGGAAATATGTTACAAGACAATGTTCGTGTGGCTGGGGATTTTTTTTTAACAGAGGAGGAAAAACAAACCCTTAAAAATACCTGTGTATGTGCAGACAAGGCATATAGGTCAAACTGGGAGTGGGGAGTGAGGAGTTAGCTAAAGCTAGAACTAGAGTCCCTATAAGCTAAACTAAACAGGTGTGTTTTTAGTCTAGACTTGAATATTGAGAGTGAACCTGAAACCTGCACATCCGGTGGAAGACCATTCCACAGCTCTATAGGAGAACACTCTGCAGCCTGCTGTAGCTCTTTCTACCCTAGGTATTAACAGATATCCCACACTTTGAGAACAAAGCAAGTGCAGGGATTTGTATGAGATCAAAAGATAACTAAGGTATTCTGGTGCAAATCTACATTTAACAACAAAGACTAGGAGAATACAGGTAAAATGCATTTATAAAATAGAAAAATTTCCAGGTGATCCATCCAGTACATCTAGAAATTTTACCGGTTGGTGCATGTGAGTGGAGTATGGATTAGACAGGCAGAGCAAGTGACAGGGCTGTCCATGGAATCTCTTAAGGTGTAGAACTGGTTTTTATATTGCATCTTCACTTGCTGCCATTGGATTAGAACTGTGAAATAAAAGTATAAAGGACATTATTCTAAGCAATTGCTAATGTGCAAATTTGGAACATTAATATGCATTTCTAAAACAGGCTGTGATTAGGGTGACCAGATAAGCCATATCATCCTGGACACCTTGAGCTACCTTAAAACCGAAAGGCTCTGGCGCCTGGCTAAATTGTTCAGTTCTTGTGCTTTGACTGGTTTGTTTCCTTGACAAAACTACCCATCCAACTGTTTTACATTAACATTAGTGATACGTGCATGATTATAGGAGACTGACCAATCAGAACACAACAAGAACTCAGTGCTTAAGTGAAATTCAGGTCCTTTTAATTGAAATGGTACATTACAAATCCTGTCCTAGGTCAAGGTGTCCGGGACGACATGGATTAGCTGTGATGTATGCATACACTGTGAACACAATGTCTAAGGCCCCGTGAGACAAAAATAATTACAATAGATTTACATCAAATTTTAACTTATTGGCAATTTTCTTCCAAGCTTCGCCACTTGACTGCAATCGAATTATTATTTTGGTTGATAATACAGTTAAAGTGTTTTTTTCGATGTTAAAATACAGATTTAAGTATACATTACTATCATAACGTAACATTACGCATGCCTCTACACAATTGTTTACACAAGACTGCTTCTGCATAATGTGGTTTGAGGATACTCGACACGTACTTTATCGGTTCAAAACTGGTGCTCTGCGTAAAATGGAAATTTAGGGCAGATGACAGATTTCTTAAAAAAAAAAAAAAACGGAAACACAATGATCTTTACTTTCTTAATTCTTAATTTCTTTTTTAAGTTACCAGAATCCTTCACTTGTAACGACGTGACACATAGCAGTGTGGAACTGGCAAGAATAAGGGGGATACTTCCGGTCGCTATATCCGCTTCTTGTGTCAAAATAAAAGTTCGGCTTTAACAGGCGATTAATCCATTGAATGGTG
>JAABNY020000025.1:8020195-8035461 GCA_015164015.2 Brevimyrus niger | reverse complement strand
AGTGTGCCCTGCGATAGGCTGGCCCCCTGTCCAGGGTTGTTCCCTGCCTCGTACCCGTTGCTTCCGGGATAGGCTCCAGACCCCCCGCGACCCAGTAGGACAAGCGGTTTGGAAAATGGATGGATGGATCTAACAATGCACCCACATACCTGTCAAAAATTGTTTTATCATACTGTATTGCTTCCATCTGGGTAGGACCCAGGACCCATGCTGCTGTGGTAGATCACCAGGTATTCCAAATTTGGAGAACTGTACCGCGCAACAGTTTCACCATATGTAAAATGCCCCCCACCCCTCTTTTCTTTGCCCATGATTCAGTCCAATCTGTTAAGTAAATTGTGAAGCCATTCAGTGGCATGGCAGAGTCTAATATATAGTCAGTCAGCCATATCTCAAGTAAATATAAGGTGCATTAGTGTCTCTTGTCCATCATAACCACTGGACAGAAAAATGCTAGGCAGTGGGGGCTTGTGTCAACAGTGTTTCAGTTTCACCTGTATGCCTTTGATTCACTTGCATATACACAGAACACAAGGTACACCCTGGTTGCCAACACACACACACACACACACACATACATGGTGTACTTATCTAAATGGGAACCTTCCATTCATTTCTATGGGAAAAATTCTAATCCCAAAAATGACAACTTTAACCTCTACCCAGTCTTAACCTTAACCATAAGTTACCAGACAAAATACAATACTTTTTGTTTTTTGATTGAATTCACTGTTTTTTATAAAATTGAGTTTCCCCTTCTGAGGACTGAAAAAATGGTCCCAACAATGTCACAATAACAGGATTTTTTCACTTTATCATTTTATATACGTAACCACAAACACACGCAGGCATACACAGTCATGCAAGTAACTGAATGATGCACCTCTATGGTCTGTGGATGGGCAGAAGGTTTTGAGGGATAATGTTTTCTAGGCTGTGTCAAGGTGGTAGCTTCCACTTTCAGATAATTGTAACAAATGGGCCCCTAGGACATTACAGCAGTTGAATATTTTCTTGTACCCTTCTCTTAATTTATGTATTTGTTTTAATTTTACTTCTTTGGTATACTCTTTACTTTTTCAGAGGTGACGTTCAGATTCACAGCCTGAATACTGATCTTTAACTGTGGTATTTTAATCAAAAAACATGGCAGCTTTTTAAGTTATTCATAGGCTGAGGTCAGCTGACAAGCCTTATTATTAGGGCATGTTTTTGTCAGCTGTATAAACATTGGACTTACAACACAGAACTGAATACCTGTGCAAGCAGCATGTTATTTAAAAGGTTTTCTCAGAAATATTATATGTCACATTAATTAAGAAAAAACTTATTGCTCTATGCATCTTGCTGTCCTACTGACCTATATGTTTCTCCCAGATTTTTGATATTTTTAAAGAAAATGTACATTGTAGCAGTGAACGCTTTTTAGCTGACTGGATGGTTCCTGGGAATGGATAGTAACCTTATGGCACCAGACATGCAACAATAATCATAACAAGCTATGTGCCCCTTTCATCTGTGCATTATTAATTCCCCCTTAACTTCCATGTGGCTTTTACTGATTGTATTGGGAACCATATTTGTGATGGGCCAGCATCTAGTCAGGGTGTCACTTGTTTTTGTTATTGACTTCAGGCTCAGAGTGACCTTGTACCTAATTGGTATTTAAGATGCAGGGATGTTTGATATTAGGATTGTGCTCTATAAATAACTAAAATGGTAGATAATTTGGAGTCATAACTTACAGCTTAACACATTTCATATTGTTTGTCTTCACAGCCAGTCGGGATGCATTTGGTTAGTGTGCACACAAGTTCCAATGACCGCATGCTGTGGGCTCTGGACAGCAGAGGCAACGTACACGTGCGCAGTGGAATCACAGAGGAGATGCCAGTGGGAACTCATTGGGAACACATTCCAGGTAAGTTTAAATCTCCTTGTGTAGTACTACAAAGAAACTCTTGCCACACTCGCACGTTACACACAAGCTCACTTACAAACACCGGCTTACTGGTGATTGATATACCTTGTTAATTTTTTTGTAACAGCAAGTAGCATAGTGGCTCAGACATTAAGGAAGGTACAAAACAAGGACAAGGAACATAAACAGGTCTGGTGAAAAAATCCAATGATAAAAATTGAAAGATAACTCTGGAGTATCAGCTAAATTAATATATTATATATAAGTACAGCAGCACTGAACCTGAGAATATTTGTAGGTATCTGTAGATTTCTTTCTGAAAGTGTTTTTATGCAATTCTGACTGCAGTAGATTAAATGCAGATTTATATACTCAGATAAGTCTATACATACTGCACTGGGCATCTTTATAATCATGTTAAGGAAGTTTTGCTAAATAGTCTAAAATAAATTTCTGAAATATTTTTCCTCTACAGCAAATGGTACAGTTTAAAGTAAAAGTTTATGTATGTGTGTAAGTGTAGCAAGGGTTGTGAATGTGTTTCTTTGACTATGTTCTCAACAAATAAAGGCCTTTTTAACACTATTATCACTGCAATCATGACTACCCAAGTAGTGTTTTACGCAGTGCACATCTCATTTGAGGTTTATCTGAATCCTGGTCCATTTGCCAAGCGGGCATGAAAAAAGTAGTGGTTGGTTATCTCGCAGAGATTCACAGGGTTTCCTAGCTTGCCATTCAAGGTCAACAAAAACAAAAGGAGCTTTTTCAAGTCAATAACCAAGTTCTCAGGCTAACAGGTATCTTAAATTACAAAGTTAAAACAATAAACTCATACAACTCCATGGTTCAACTCTATAGGTGACACACACATTCCTCTAGTGAGTCTGGTCTAATGTGGTTGATAAGAAAACCTTTATTTCCTTACTTTTTCCTTTATTGCACCAAAAAGATGTTCTCCCAATGTTATAAAATAAAGCAGAAATCAATAATACCACAGTAAAAATAGAGTGAGTTACCTACAGATACTATTAATTTCGCTTTATTTATTCAGTTCTACTGAAACTGATTCCGGAATTACTAATTTAAGAAATAATTATAGAACATAACATAGCCGATTAACACTTTTGTCTCTAGTCAGAAAGTCAGATCAAACTGCTTTTTATCAGGCATAGATGTTGATCTGTCAGTATGATCCAGTGGCTCTTAGCCCAAAACCCAAGCCCCCCTGCCCTGCCCCATCCAGAAAGTCAATATTTTTCCTCTGGTCTGGTCTGAGACATGTAATCAATGGTTTTATCATAAGTGGACAAGTGAAATCACATGTGTGGGTATTAGAAGAAAAAAATGTGCACCGATATGAAATATTTGTTTAATAATTGTAATAAACCATGTTGGGAGGCAAAAGGGATACTGAGTGATGATTTTGGACACTTTATATCAGGCTTTTTTCTGTAGTTCAGTATAGATCATGACATGTAGAAATACTTAATTTACTGTTATTTTCAATTGGGCAATGTGTAGCTCTGTGGGTTGGGACTCTGTGATCAAGGCCCTTAACCTAATTGCTCTAGGGACTGACTGACCCTGCTTTCTTAATTGTATATCCCTTTGGATAAAATCATCTATTAAATAATTACAAATGTAAATTGTAATATGGGGATGACTTTGATATACACCAAAGAGCCAAAACATTATGACAGTCCACAAATATTGTGATTATCTTGGAAATAACTCCACTAATGTAGATCTGATACATATTAAATGGTGTGACAGGGCCTGCCCCTCTACTTAGAGCCTGCCTCCATCTAAGGTTGCATAGGTTCTCCAGTTATAGTGGGCTTGCTGCCACCTTCTGCTGTTGTGCTCTTTGTATGCATTAAAATGTACAAATAAAAAGCACCAGAGCTAGAATGGATGCCAGAGAAATGGGCAAGCATGAAGATCTGAGTGACTTTAACAAGGGACAAATTGTCATGGCCAGGTGATAGGGTTGAAGTGTCTCTGAAATGGCAATGCTTGTGGGGTGGTCCCAGTCAGCAGTGGTGAGTACCTACTGACAGCGGTCAGAGGAGGTAAGAACCATGAATTGGTGTCCAACTGTTGGACACCCATAGTTCATTGAATTCACAGGAGCAACAGATGCTGCTCTGTCCAGTACAGAGTGACAGAAAGGCTACCATGGCACAACTGACAGAAAATTGTAATGCTGTGCACAAACTCACTGTGTTACGCACAGTACTGATCATGGGGCTGCACAGTCCAGCAGTTGGCAGCAGACCAGTTTAAGTGCCCATGCTTACCCCACATGTAGACCGGTTGAGTGTCCATGGTTATCTCTCTCATAGACCAGTTTGAGTGCCCCTGCTTACCCCACATGTAGACCGGTTGAGTGCCCATGGTTATCCCTCTCGTAGACTGGTTTGAGTGCCCATGCTTACCCCACATGTAGACTGGTTGATTTTCCATGGTTATCCCTCTCGTAGACCAGTTTGAGTGCCCCTGCTTACCCCACATGTAGACCAGTTGAGTGTCCATGGTTATCCCTCTCGTAGACCGGTTTGAGTGCCCCTGCTTACCCCTCTCCACTGGCGAAAGTGGGCACCTATCACGACATAGTTGCAGGCCATGTACATGGCTGCTTTAAGGGCTTAAAGGATGTGTTGCTGACAAACTGATGCCAGATACCACAAAATTTTAGAGGTCTTGTTGAATCTGTGCTTTGGTGAATCATAGCTAAATTAGCTGCACATGGAGGACCAACATCATAATAAAAAGGGAGTCAAAATGTTTTGGCTTTTCAGTGTATGTGGCTCATTTTAATTATGAACTAAATTTATCATGTGCAGAATACTTTGTTTTTTCTACATTTTAGGTCTGCAGGCCGGTCATCTTGTTCTGAGTGTAAGGACTGTGTGGGTTCGCTGCCCTAATGGGGAGATAGCCCGGCGCTATGGGATCACAGATAAGAATCCAGCTGGAGACTACTGGAAGAAAATCCCTGGTCAAGTTAGCAAGCTCTCCGGTAATTGATGCATATAATTATGCCTTATTTTTCATTTTTTTGTCCACCTTTATCAGTTATGTTTTTTGTGAGGTTCCTTTCATTTTATATGTCATGGACTGACAGATTTGATATAAATATCTCCCATGTGAGTTAGTTGAAGTGAGAGCAACATTACCGTTTGGATCAACCTACTGTATGTAGGCTTCAGTCCATGTAGGGTTGATGTCATGATTCATTCCACATTTTTAGAGGATTTATATACTTCTTAAATATCTGTGTGCACACTTTTGAACACACACATTCAAAAGTTTGGGATCACTTAGAAATTGTACTTGCTTTTTTTAAAATTTATTTTAAATTTAAGTACTGTATAATAAAACACCAGATTGATCAGAAATACTGTATAGACATTGTTAATGTTGTAAATAGCTTTCATAGCTGGTAACAGCTGTTTTTTAAAGCATATCTACATAGGTGTACAGAGGCCCATTGTCAGCAACAATTAGTCCTGTGTTCCAGTGGAATGTTGTGTTTGCTAATGCAAGTTTATCATTTTAAATGGTTAATTGATCATTAGAAAATCCTTTTGTAATTATGTTAGCACACATGAAAAGTGTTATGCTGATTAAAGAGGCAAAAAATGGCTTTCTTTGGACTAGTTGAGTATCTGGAGCATCAGCAATTGATGGTTCAATTACAAGCTCAAATTGGTCAGAAACAATGAACCTTCTTTTGAAACTTGTCTTTGTCTATTCTTGTTCTGAGAAATGAAGGCTATTTCATACAGGAAATTGCCAAGAAACTGAAGATCTCGTACGTTGTTGTGTACTATTCACTTCACAGAGCACAGCAAACTGGCTTTAACTACAATAGAAAGAGGAGAGGGAGACCTCAGTGCACAACTGAGCTAGAGGATAAATATATTAGTTTGTGTAGTTTGAGAAACAGATGCCTCATAGGTCTTCAACTGGCAGCTTCATTGAATAGTACCTGCAATAGACAAGTCTCAACATGAACAGTGAAGAGGCAACTACAGGATGCTGGCCAAACTTTTGAAATGTATATGTACATTTTTTTTTTTAACGGTCAGTTTCATTTCAGATGCAGTTTAAAAATCAGTGTTATTAGTCGTGTGAGTGGTGTCTCTGACTAATGCAGTTATGTTTCTACTCAACAGTGACTCCTGAAGATGAGTTGTGGGCTATCAGTCTCTCCGGCAGTTTGATTTGCAGACTGACAAAAACACTCCAGCACAATGTGTGTAATTCAAAGGTCAGTTTAGGATGCCTAAATGATGATTTAGAAGATGAGTGGGAAGTGATCTAAAAAGAAATTTACAGTTATATATGATGCACTTTCCAAATTTTTGGTGACATTTTATGTACTGCGTGAATATCATAAATACACACACACTCTTTCTCTCTTTCTCACACACACACACACACACACACACACACACACACACACACACACGTCCTTTCTTGGTAACCTCTGCAATTCCTAATATTCCATCTATCTGCTTAATTTCAGTGTTTGTTCTCATTTTATGTCAACAAGAGCAGGTGCAGGACGACTTCAAAGTAATAACTATGTAAACAAATACACTTTTATAAATACATACACAATAACCTGTTTCCTCTAGCTCTATGCATGTGCTTCACAAAAACATTCACTTTGCTAATGATATACAAAAGATATGTGAGTGTGGAGAAACTACAGTAAAATGAGAATGAATCCTCTTTATTTTATTTGAGAATTAAGTTAAATCCTATTTTTCATCTTGTGGTTGCCATATTGTTCTGCTGGGGAATTTTCTTCATATTTATGGTACTCATTGTAAAAATTTGTATTTTCAAGTCGTATTCAATGTGGTTTGTATGCTAATCTATACTGTAAACATTAATATTTTAATGTAAAATAAATGTCTTGTAAATATCAACTGTAAAACATTTAACACAGAAAATTTCAGTGCAGTAAGTTAATGCATCAACTTAATTATCACATCAGTATGAGTAGGCTATCCATTCTTTATTTTTCTGATTCTTTCTTATTGCTCGTTCTTCTTTCCTGCTCAATAAAATCTAGCTTTTATGCCTAATTTCACACCCCTAATCATCCCAGCTTCAAATCTGAGATTCAGTAACTACCCTGTCCCAATCCGCAATGGCGGTTTTCTAACAGCTGATGCTCATTTCTGGCTTGATTGTAATTATATTGTCATCGCTTGGCTCCTCGTTGTGAAATTTTGTGAATTGCTACATTCCTGTGATTAGACCTACTGGTGCCTGTGTTACCAACCCTTGTGTGACAATGCTCTGCCTTTTGGATTCTGTTCTGGCCTCAGTATTGCACTGGTGTATTCTCAATACCTTGCCTCGTTACCTGTCCCACCTTTTGGATTCTGTTTTGGACTTCCCCAGTGTCTTTTTTGATCTCTTGCCTGTTTTTCGATTTGCGGCTTTAGATGGTGGTTTTACTAATAAATGACAATGAATTGTTCTGCAACTGGATCCGGGTCTCCATCATTACTCATAAATTCTGTCTTTTAAAGCAAGTGATTTTATTTTTATTGAGGAAGCTGAAATTTGGATCTAGTCACTTTTCTCCTTTCTTGTTTAAATTACAGGTGGCCTGAGACAAGGCACCAAAGGGGGGTTACACACATAAACACACACACACACACACACTCACACACACACACACACACACACACAGATAACAAGGGAGGCCAGTACTCCAACTATTATTGCCCAAAGATTTAGGGACCTACAGACCTCAAGGACAGGGGTCCCTCGACTTGGCACACAACCTCCTCCCCAGACATCCTGCCTTGCATACCACTCTTCGAACAGACCAACACCTTAAAGAAAGTTTCATTTAAGTTTGGCTTTTGTATACCCTGTATATTGATTTACTCATGACTACCAGTCTCAATATACAGATAGGTTATGTTTGTATTTGTCCTTAGATAATCTTAGTGTTTTGTGTGCCACCCTTATAACCATGTACACGGAGTATCACCTATTCTACATTTTACCCCTTTTCACTTGGACACTTATATAAATTTGAATAAATAGGTATAGCTACCACTGCATATATATTTTCATGGTTATACCAGAAGAATCTGGAAAATTAAATAGCCTAATGTTCAGAGAGTCTTCTTTCTTCCCCCCCTTTTTCTTCACATTCTTTATGGTCCTTACCTGATCTTGGTGGTACCTTAGCAAGCTTTCTGTGTTCTACCATGTTATAGTAAAAGGACTGAATCAAGGTGTACATTATGCATTTTGGAGAAGATTAATTGGAATAAGACATACTGTACCAACTAAGATATTTTGTGTCCAGATGTGCAACTTATATTGATATTACCACAAACTAACAGCCATGCCTATCTATGGATAAGATGTGCTGTTTGAAAATATGAATATTTGATGTAATGTCTGCACAAAGTGTAACATCTGTTGAGGTGCAACCCAAAACACCTGTATGATATACTGATGTGAATCAGTCACATACATAAAATAATTAATTGTTTAATAAATTAATACAGATGGTATGAGATGTGAACCTATGAAGCTGGTATTGCATATTTGGTGTCAAACTGATGGACAATCACCCCTGATTGCAAATCTGGTCAGTGATCACTATGAAAGTGGATGTATCAAAAGTTATAACAGCTTAATGAAAATCATCAGTAAAGGGAGAACCAGTCGGGCCATAAATCCCAAAAGGACTGATATGGACCCCCTTCTGAAATCCCGCAAAATGGATGGCTAGCCATTGGTCCAGGAGTCGAATTCCTGGGCATCCCTATTCATGAACTTCAGACCATAAAAACCTAGCACCCCGAGAACAAAGCAGAGCAGAAAAAATCATCAGAGAGCATGAGAACATCAGCCCAGGAGAAGAGAAGCCCACAAGAAGCCCTCCGGTGAAGGCCCAGCTAAACAGAAAACAACAACCAAGACAAAGCTTCACCAGGAGAAAGAATCCAAGGGCTCCACTCCACTGCTCCAAACACCGCACCTTCCTGAGTGCCATCATCAGCTCTGCAACCAACTGCTAAGACCCCCCCCCCATTCTGCAACCAAGTAAACCAACTTCCTTTCATTCTAACAACCTAAGCTGTTCTGTTAACTTGCTATAAGACTATAGTGTCAGGTTCCACAAACTGTACTTGCTTTGCAGAACAGAATTTCCCTTTTAAGGTTACTCATTTAAATCCGTTCGTTGCAATTATTACATTTTTTCTTTTCCGTCATTTCGTGTTTGTTTGTGTTAAGTGTAATGTTTGTCTAATGTCAGTTTTAGTGTTAGTTAGGAATAAATGCCTAGGAATAAATGTCTTTTACACGATTTCAGCCTCCGTTCATTGAGTGCTCACAATAATCCCTGCTTCTGTTCGATCTTGCCACATGCTCTGAAACCTCAAACTCGCCTGAAATATTGTTAGACTCTGTCTCTTATAGGCCGTGAGAGGAGCTTTGTTTACATTACCTGATGTTCTAACCCAGGCTACTAAGCAATACTGGTAATTAGTGAATCCCATTTAAGTCTCACGTTAACAGACTCATGGGGACACCACAATTCCACCCAACCGAGTTTAAAGCAGCCGACCATTCAGCATAACAATTTGTTAATAATCAGCAGATAATAATTCATTAAAATGTAATTAATTTAATTAATATAAAACATATTGGCGGAGATATTAAAATATACCTGAGCTAATAATTCCTACACACGTCTCCACTCCCTCCCCCAATCTGGCTCGTAAGAGGGAAATAAATTCAGGGCTCCCACTAATTTAGTGGGATGGTGAGTTGTATTTTTATGCACTTTGTTTTTAGTTCCTTCTATACCGGTCCGTGAAAATATTATTTTATATGAAATTGGTTCATGTTGCAAAAAAGGTTGGCAACCCTCCCCCCCTGGTCCACAGAAATGTTAACAGAATAAAAATGGTCCGTGGTGGCAAAACTGTTGGGGACCACTGCTGGTGAGTACAGTTTAATCCCTGATTAATAAACCTATATATCTAGGCAGTTAAATCTGAGTTTAATAAAACATCATATACTGTAAACACATTCTCCCACAGCAAATGTATGACAGAGTGATGTATCAAAAATCCTTCCCAAGGAAAAAAAAACATACAGATTTGATGTGATGTCCCAGCCCTTCCCATACCTGAAGCGACAGCAGAGACAAAATGACAAATAAAAAAGAAATTGTAAAACTGCTGTGGTCCTGACTCAAAAAGACCAAGATGGGACCTGTGGAGAATTTGCAGTGTTTTGTACAAAGCAAGAGGCAAACGCTGGAAACAGTGTTGCGCTGCCTATGCCTGAAAGACACATGGCTGGGCCCATCCACCAGTGCACCTACAGTATGAAGGCTGCACTGTGCTATAGCTGGGTGCCTGTGATTCACTCATTTGAGGATCTGAGGGCAGAGTAAGAATTGCCAAATGGATGGAAGCCGGTATGTGCTTTCAAATATCCAGAGGCAGAGTTTTGCCTCTACTTACTTAAAAAGTGGGGAGTCAGGGGAATCTGACAAAAATAAAATAACATAGTAGGTCATCAGACACTTTGAAGTCAAGTTGTCATACTATCCACAGACTAGGAGGGATTCACAATCATTTACACTGGAATATTCACTGTAGTCTGATTTGGTCCAGTTTATTGTCCAGCAACTGAACGTTGAGCCGGCTTAGTCTCTTGACACATTTCTGTTTCTTCTTGCACTGCTTGTGGATCCTCCTCACTTACAAGCACTTCTGTGGTCTCTCAATCTGGTGTATGCAGCAAGGCAAGGAAGTTCCTGTTTTGTACAATAAGCAACTAAGAGGTGCATTGTTTTCTGAAGTCAAGAAGAGTCTTGGAGTCATAAAGTTGTTTATATGTTCTTCAGGTTTCCATGCAAGCAAGCCATTGAAGAAGTCCATCCATCCATCATCTACTGCTTATCCAGCAGTCTGAGTAGGGAAACCACTTCCCTCTCCTCAGAACCTGTCAAGCTCCTCGGCAGGAATCCTGAGGGGTCTCTCCAGCATGTTCTGGATCTTCCACCAGGGCCTCCTCCCAGTGGGACTTACCTGGAACACCTCACCAGGGAGGTGTCCAGGAGGCATCCTGATTAGATGCCCAAGCCACCTCATCTGACTCCTCTTGATGCGGAGGAGTGGCGGCTGTACTTTGAGTCCCTCCCAAATGACTGAGCTTCTTCTCCAAGGAAGAGCCCAGCCACCCTGTGGAGAAAACACATTTTTGCCCCTTGTATTTGCATTCTTTCTGTCACTACCCACAGCTCATGATCATAAGTGAGGGTAGGAAAATCGATTGATTGGTACAGTAAATTAAGCACTTTGCCTTTTAGCTCAGCTCCTTCTTCACCACAACAGACCAATGCAGCACCCGCATCACTGCTGATGCTGCACAGATCCGCCTGTCAATCTCCCATTCGATCTTTCCTTCAAGTGTGAAAAAGACCCCAAGATACTCAAACTTCTCCACTTAGGGAAGGACTTCCTCCCCAACCCAGAGAGAGCACTCCACCCTCTTCCAGCTGAGGACCATGGTCTGCTGATTTTCATCCCAGTCACTTCACACTCGGCTGCGAACAGCTCCAGTGAGAGCTGAAGGTCATGGTCTGATGAGGCCAACAGAACTACATCATCTGCAAAAAGCAGAGACCTAATCCTGAGGTCACCAAACCAGACACCCTCAACACCCTGGCTGTGCCTAGAAATTCTGTCCATAAAAGTTATGAACAGAATTAGTGACAAAGGGCAGCCCTGGCAGAGCACCTGGAATTTAAGCCCTGTGATATGTGCATGTGTGATCCTACATGTGAACCTTTCCAAGATACCCGCTGAATACCAGGACCTTCAGGAAGGTGTTTACTAAGTTCCGGGCATTGGTCCTTCCACCTCATCGCCCTTTTGATTGTTCCATCGACTTGCTCCCGGGAGTGCACCTGTGGTGTTTCAGAACCTTGTCAATGAGGGTCTTCCGGATATGCTTAATCGCTTTGTCTTTGTCTACCTAGACGACATACTGATCTTTTCCCAGAATGAGAGGGATC
Organism: Brevimyrus niger; assembly: GCA_015164015.2. NCBI lineage: Eukaryota > Metazoa > Chordata > Actinopteri > Osteoglossiformes > Mormyridae > Brevimyrus > Brevimyrus niger. Next base: position 8,023,450 of record JAABNY020000025.1, on the reverse strand, counting down.
ATGTTCAACACGTTTGCGTGTGAACGGCTTATTTGTGAAGGCCAAGAAATGTGAGTTCCACCAACGCACCATCTCCTTTGTGGGATTCATTCTGGCAGAGGGCATGGTCAGAATGGATTCTGCCAAGGTGAGGGCTGTCAGCCAGTGCCCACATCCTCAGTGCACACGGAAGGAGCTGCAACGTTTTTTGGGATTCGCAAATTTCTACCAATGTTTTATAGAAGGTTACAGTATGGTTGCTGCTACTCTCACAGCTCTCATTTCTTCCAAGTGCCAGTCCTATTCTGCCACCCAGCTGTTTTTTTGGAGCTGTAGCCTGGGGTATTGAGGAGGCCATCCAGGCAGTTCAGCAATTTTTCCGTCCTCCTGCAGGGGGTCTTCCAAAAAGGCTCTATGTTCCCAAGTTTCTACGTCTTTGAACGTTTCAGTGGGGACATGCTTCCCTCCTAGAATGCCACCCAGGAGTCCGCGGAACTGTCGCCCTTCTGAAACAACGTTTTTGGTGGCCCACAATGCTTCGGGACGTCCGGAGTTATATCGACGCTTGCCAGGTCTGCGTATGAAACATGACTCTGTCTCAGTTTCCGGCTGGTTGGTTGCAACCCCTACCTGTACCTCAGAAACCCTGGTCACACATTGCTTTGGATTTTGTGACTGGTCTTCCACTGTCAGATTGATTCCATGGTCGATAGATTCTCTTAAGCTGTTCACTTCATCCCTATTCCTAAACTCCCTTTTTCTAAGGAGACTGCTCAATTATTGATTGACCATGTCTTCAAGCTTCGTGGACTGCCGTTTAACATTGTTTCTGATAGGGGCCCCCAGTTTGCGTCACACTTTTGGCAGGAATTCTGCACATTACTCTGTGCTACCTCAAGCTTGTCTTCAGGTTTTCACCCTCAGACTAATGATCAGACAGAACGTGCTAACCAGGATTTGGAGCATATGTTGCTCTGTCTGGCTTCCGACTCTCCCAGTTCATGGAGTAAATATTCGTCTTGGGTGGAATAATTCCCTACCTGTGTCTGCTACGGGTTTGTCTCCTTTCCAGTGTTGCCTAGGATACCAGCCTCCCCTGTTTCCGGCCCTAGAAGTGGAGGTTACGGTACCCGCAAAGCTGTCGTTGCACCTGTGGTCTAGCCCATTCATCACTACTACGGTCCAGAGCACGGATGGAGCTTTATGCTAACAAGCACCGTTCACGCACGCCGGTTTACAAGGTAGGGCAGAAGGTTTAGCCGAGCACCCATTATTTGCCTCTACACGTCCAGTCCCGTAAGTTGGCTCCTTGTTTTGTGGGCCTTTTCCAGTCTCTAAGGCCATCAGCTCCTCTGCAGTACGTCTTCAGCTTCCATGTTCCATGCCCATCCAGCTTTTCATGAGTCTCTGCTTCGACCTCATGCAACCAGTCCTCTGGCTTCCCCGAGTCTACCTCCACCCCCACCTTGATTGGTGGATGGGGCAAAGTGTTCACGGTCCACCAACTGTTAGATGTTTGCCGCAGGAGACGGGGCCTCCAGTACCTGGTGGACTGGGAGGGTTATGGACCTGAGGAACGCTCCTGGGTGCCGGCCTGTTTTGTTCTTGATCCTTCGTTGATTGCAGATTTTCGTCATCGTCGTCTGGACCTCCCGTCTCGTCATTGGGAGGGGGGTACTGTCATGGATAGCACTGAGGAATCCACATCGTCGTCACAGCCACGCCCTTCGAGGGGTTCCAATCAATAGGGCTCCGTGAGGCTCCACGTCCTGTCAACCAGTTTTTCTGGCCGTACCGGTTGCTCCCGTTCCAGACTCAGCTGTGCTTTCTTTTCCGCAGTTTCGGTTGTTCCCTATATTAGGCAACTCTGCTCTTTGATCAGTGCGAGATCTTCATGGTGTGCCCTGAGTTCAACCATTTTTCCCGGTGTGCCTTAATCCGTGTTCTGACCTCTGCTACATTTCCTAGACTCCGAGTTTTGCTATTAACCCCTATGTTTTCCTCTCTCTGATGAAATGCACTATAACCAGCATGCACAACATTTGCTGCCTTCCTTCCTAAAACAAGGCCCATAATTGGCACCTGGTTTTTCACAGAACGAATTACCTCACTAATTGAACTTCAAAATGCTATTATTTTGAACACGCCCCTTTCAATTAATAATTCAATTACACAGAATTAGCAGCATGCATGTCATGACTGTTGGGTCTGTCGGTTTTCCATTACTCTACTACACCATCTAGTAAATTAGTGGCCACGAATAAATATAATTTCTACCAAAAACAGTGATTGATCTGGTTAGTGATGTCGGACTGCTAATATTTTGAACACAACTGTATATGAGGTCCCTGGCCATTACCCAACAGGAACTTTTATGACATCCTATTGCATAGAGTTGCATCCATAGAGTAGCTCTTCCTTTTGCAGCTATAATGGCTGCCACTCTTCAGGGAAAGCTTTCCACAAAAGTTTGGAGTGTATCTGCAGGCACTAATTAGTCAGACCCTAATGTTGGACATGAAGGCCTGGTTCACAATCTTCATTCTAGTTCATCCCAAAGATGCTTGACGGGGTTGAGATCAGAGCTCCAGGTGGGCCAGTCAAGTTTTTCCACACTAAACTCATTCAACAGACCTTGCTTTGTGCACAGGAGTACAGTCATGCTGGACCATAAAAGGGCCTTTCCCAAACTGTTCCCACAAAGTTGGAAGTGTAGATTTTGTCCAAAATGTCTTGGTATGTTGAAGCATTAAGAGTTCCCTGCACTGGAACTATGGGACCTAGCCAAACTCCTGAACAACTACCCCATATCATTTTTGCCCCTGCACCAAGATTTTGACTTGGCACAATGCAGTCAGGCAGTTAACATTCTCCCAGCATCTGTCAAACCCAGACTCATCCGTCAGACTGCCAGACAGAGAAGGGTGATTTCTCACTACACAAAACACATTTCCACTGCTCCAGAGTTTAAGGCGGTGTGCTTGACACCACTCCATCCAATGCTTGACATTGTGCTTTGTGATGGGAGGTTTGCATGCAGCCATTGCACCCATTCCATGAAGCTCCCAGTACACAGATTTGGTACTGAGGTTAATGCCATAGGAAGTTTGGAACTCTGCAGATATTTTGCGTACTATGCGCTTGAGCACTTTGTTACTTTACACGATTTGCCAATTTGTGGGTTTTCTTTTGGAGTTTCTGTTGGAGAAAGCGCCAGGCTTTCCACTCCAACAACACTATCCTTCCGGCTCAAGGACTGAGACAAACAACTGTTTC
>JAABNY020000025.1:8001436-8013805 GCA_015164015.2 Brevimyrus niger | reverse complement strand
CTGCGATAGGCTGGCCCCCTGTCCAGGGTTGTTCCCTGCCTCGTGCCCATTGCTTCCGGGATAGGCTCCGGACCCCCTGTGACCCAGTAGGATAAGCGGTTTGGAAAATGGATGGATGGATGGATGTTGACATATCGGGCTTGTTCCAGTGTTTCGGGAAAATGAGGTGGGCGCCTACTTTTCCATATTTGAGTGCATTGCCACGACTTTGAACTGGCCTAGGCATCTTTGGTCTCTCCTGTTGCAATGCAAGCTAGTGGGTAAGACGCAAGAGGTGTGTTCGGCCCTCGCGTTAGAGTAGAGCCTGAATTAAGATATAGTGAAAGCTACGATCCTAAGGGCTTACGAACGTGTACCTGAGGCTTACCGGCAGAGTTTCCGGAAGCTTAATAAATCCCCCAGCTAGACTAATGTAGAATTCACCAGGGAAAAGACCACCCTGTTTGATAAATGGTGTATCACCAGTGGTGTGTGTAACCTTGAACAGCTAAAGGAATTGATTTTGTTGGAAGAGTTTAAAAACTGTGTCCCTGATCGCGTGGTGGTATACTTGAATGAACAGAAGGTAGCTTCCCTGACCGAAGCTGCCACCCTCGCAGATGAGTTTGTGCTTACGTACAAAACTGTTTTTACTTCAACTCTGTCACCTCAAAAAGTTCTGCCTCGGCCAGTTACATCCTTCCCTGTGTCTGCTTCTCCCACACTGCCTGTGGAGAAGCGCGAGTGCTTTTATTGTCATGAGGTGGGTCATCTTATTTCGGTATGCTCGGCCCTTAAACGAAAGGAAGCTCATGGCGTAACTCGAAAGGTGCAGGTTGTAGCTAGTATAGACAGTGCTTCACCCATATCTTAAGAAGTAGAGCCTGCCTTCCAGCCCTTTGTGTTCTCTGGTTCGGTTTCGCTCAGTGAGACCAATGTGCAACACCCTGTGACTATCCTGCGGGATACGGGTGCTGCCTAATTGTTTCTGATGGAAGGCATCATCCCTCTTGATAATGCATCGTATTGTGGTACCAGTATTCTGGTACAAGGCATTGATTTGTGCGTGACAGCTGTTCCTTTACACAATGTATTCCTAAATACCCCTGACTTCTCTGGTTTTGTACAGGTTTCAGTCCAGACTCACCTACCCGTTCTGGGTATTTCATTTATTTTAGGGAATGACATCGCAGGAAAAGAGTTGTTCCTCTGCCTGAAGTCGTTCTCGATCCAGTGCTTGGTTCAGATGATGTTGCTGTGGAACATCCCAAGGTGTTTTCAGCCTGTGTGCTCACACGTGTTCAACAACGTAAACTCACAGACATTGACCTAGCTGATACATTTATGTCTGACTCCCCTCCAGTTACTTCTTCATTGTGTGATTTTGACACCCCTGTTGCTCGCCCAGTTATTGATCCCCCTGAAGTTCCCTCCACAAGGGAAGCCCTGGTTAAGGCTCAGGGAGCTGATCTCTCCCTGGAGTCCTGTTGTGCTGCCACTGTCGAGAAGACAGACTTGAAGAACCACCCCACTGCTTGCTTCCTTCGTGATGAAGTGCTTATGTGTAAGTGGACCCCTCCAAATTCAGCTTTCAATTGGTCTTCGGTATATCAGGTAATAGTCCCTAAAAATATCGAGCATATGTGTTGTCCCTCGCCCATGATCACCCATGTTCGGGTCATCTAGGAATTAAAAAGACGTTGTCCCAACTCTTAGGTAATTTCTTCTGGCCTGGAGTAAATTCAGATACTAAGAGGTATTGTAAATCGTGCCATGTTTGTCAAGTAGTGGGCAAAACAAATCAGGTCATTGTTCCAACCCTGCTACGGCCCATCCCTGCGATCAGTGAACCTTTCGAGCATGTCCTTATAGACTGTGTCGGTTTTTTACCGAAAACTCGCTCGGGCAATAGCTACTTCTTTACATTAATGTGCACTGCAACTCGTTTCCCAGAGGCTATCCCGATTCGCAATCTTAGATCCCCCATTATAGTGAAGAACTTGATCAAATTCTTCACTACATTCGGCCTTCCCAAGTACGTGCAGTCTGATCAAGGTACCAACTTCACATCAAAACTATTTGCCCAAGTAGTCCGTGAGTTGGGAGTTCGGCACTTGGTATCCAGCGCTTACCACCCAGAAAGCCAGGGGGTGCTGGAACGGTTTCACCAGACATTTAAAAGCACGCTCCGCACTTTCTGTTTAGATGTAGGGAAAGACTGGGATGAGGGTGTGCCCCTCCTCCTCTTTGCTATCCGCTACACCGTCCAGGAGTTGACCGGGTTAAGCCATGCTGAGCTCATGTTCGGTCATTCAGTTCGAAGTCCCCTAAAAGCACTTCAGGAACAGTGGTTGTCACCTAACACGCCTTCGCCATCACAGGACCTCCTGAAATATGTTAGTTCCCTTCGTGAACGTATGTCCCTAGGTGCTTCCCAAGTCAAAATGAAGGCACATTTCGATAAAGCTGCTACAGAGCGGTCTTTTCAACCTGGTGACCGTGTCCTTGTGCTACTCCCATTGTCTGGTTCCTCCCTTCGTGCTCGGTTCTCAGGTCCTTATGTTGTCCGCTCTAAGCTGAGTGCTACCAAGTATGTGGTGGAAACACCAGATCGTAGGCGGAAGTCCAGGGTTTGTCGTTAACATGTTGAAACCCTACCTTGACCGTTCAGTCTCGGCCCCTTTGTCCATATCTTTCTCTACCCCCACGCCAGTAGGGGTTTTGTCGGTCAGTACCTATTCGCCAGAGGATGATGAGCTACACCTAGGGAAAAATTGTTTACCGTGTGCTTGCTTACCAAATTCAGACTCTTCCTAGCCGGATAACCCATTTGCCTTCTGCCATCCAATCTGACATTACGTCCCTTGTAGGTATGTTTCATTCCCTGTTTTTGGATACCCCTTCATGTACCTCTGTTATAGAACATGATATAGATGTTGTCGGTCATGCCCCTATTAAACAGATAACCCTTACCATGTGAGCCCAAATAAGCGTTATCTATTAGCTGAAGAAACTAACTATTTGATGACAACCGGTCTCACTGTGCCTAGTTGCAGTCCCTGGAGTTCCCCATGTTTGCTCGTCCCCAAGCCTGATGGGTCATCCCAGTTCTGTACTGATTACCGTAAGGTAAATGCCGTAACCAGGCCAGATGCTTTCCCACTTGCACGTATGGAAGACTGTGTAGATCAGATTGGGTCTGCCAAATATGTGACAAAATTACATCTATTAAAAGGTTATTGGCAGGTTCCTCTCACTCCTCGCGCATCAGCAATTTCTGCTTTTGTTACCCTCGATGTCTTCCTCCAATACACAGTCATGCCCTTTGGGTTACGCAATGCCCCAGCCACTTTTCAGTGGCTCATGCAAAAGGTGCTCGGTGATGTCCCAAATTGTGAGCCGTATTTGGACGATGTTGTCAGCTATTCTGATTCGTGGGAACGTCATATGCAATCCCTAGAACTAGGTTTTGCTTGTTTAAAAGATGCTTCGTTAGTCCTAAACCTGGAAAATTTTGATTTTGGACAAGGTACTGTTAGCTGCTTGGGAAAGGTAGTGGGTTATGGTGTGGTTAAGCTTCTGGATGCCAAAGTGCAAGCTATCCGGTCATTCCCCGTCCCACAAATGCCACATGAGTTAAAACGGTTCTTGGGTATGGACGGATATTATCGGTGTTTCTGTCGCAACTTCTCTGATATTGTAATTCCTCTGACCCAGTTGCTTCAAAAGGGTGTACCATTTGTATGGTCCCCAGCCTGTCAAGCTGCCTTTGACTCTGTTGCTCAGTAGCTCCCCTGTCCTAGTTGCTCCAGATTTTGCTCTACCATTTAAATTGGAGGTGGATGCTAGCGGTTTAGGTGCCGGTGTGGTTCTCCTTCAAGAGGACAATCAAGGTTTGGAACATCCTGTATGTTATTTTTCAAAAACTGAAATATCAGCTAGCATATATCACAATTGAAAAGGAGGCCCTATTTCTTCTATTTGCCTCAACATTTTGAGGTTTATGTGGGGGATTCTGCTAATCCAGTGGTCGTATATACCGACCATAATCCTTTAGTTTTCCTGTCCCGTATGTGTAACACGAACCAGCACCTCATGCGTTGGGCACTGATTATACAAGCTTTCAATTTAGAAATCAGACATAAGAAAGGTGCCAGCAATCTAGTAGCCGACGCCCTCTCAAGATCCTAGCTCCTTTGGTTATTTGATGTGGTCTGTTTGTTTTCTTTTGTTTTTTGGTTCTTTATGTTTTCTTGTGTTTATTATGTGAGTCTTGATTTGGGGTCTGTGTATGTTACTGAACCCTGTGGGTTCACTCTTGTGTGGGGGGGTGTTATAGGCCGTAAGTGTTTTGGATGTGTACAGGACACCTCAGTCTTCTGTCCCAAGTGCTCCACTCACCATTCGTCACCTACCAGTTTCCAGCCACACCCCTTCTGACCTCTGACTCTGGCCCTGTGTTCTGGATAAAGCCTGCTGGTCACATCTGGCTCGAGCTCTTGCTCAAGCTTTGTCTTCTGCTTTTGCTGTGTTGGTTTGCTATTCTCTGACTTTTGTGTATGACTGTTTTGGTTTCCCGGTTTCTGACTTTCTGCTTTGCCCCTTTTGTACCTTTGCATTCGGTTTGTTTGTCTTCTGGTTTGAATTATTGCTTAGCTCCTGACTACTTTCTTTGCTCGCCCCTTTGGATACCGTGCTTTTGGATTGTGTGTTTTCTGTACATGTCTGTTAGGTGCGTAAGGAGTGACTGCCTTTTTGTTTTTGCGAACGTGGTGTTTTCTGTTGATTTGGTTAGGGAGTTACACTTAGTCTTTGTCATTTTGTTGCCTCTTGTTTTCATTACCTTTAGTGTTAGCTTAGTTTGGGACGCTGTTTCGGTTGTTGTTTTGGCCTGGGTCACTCCTGAAGTTTGTTGCACCTCATGCTTGTAACCGTGTCTGTGAATAAATATAAAAAAATACAAAAAAAGATCCCTTCGTTTCCTGTGTTCCCTTTTCCTGTTCCCTGCTTGTCCCGATTTCCCCTCTCCCTCTCCTCTACCTTTCTGGCTATCCCCAACCCTAGACTGGGGATCGTAACATGGGTTACATCACTAGGTGTGTGGAATTTAAGTCAAGGGAGGTGATGCTAAGATTATACAATTCCTTGGTGAGACCTCACCTAGAATATTGTGTGCCGGTTTGGTCACCATACCTTAAATAGGACATTGCTGCCTTGGAAAAGGTAAACGTAGGGCTACAAGAATGATTCCTTAGAGGAATGTCTTATGAGGAGCGGTTAGCTGAGCTGAATCTGTTCAGCCTCACGCAAAAGAGATTAGGGGCGGGGGCATGATATATAATATTTTAACAGGTCTGGATGCTGTTCGGCCAAATGGCTACTTTAATATTAGTTTAAATACTAATGGCCTGTGGCCATAGGTGGAAATTAGTGGGAGAACATGTTGAGAAAACACTTCTTTACACAGCATGTAGAGTATGGAATAGTCTTCCTGCTAGTGTAGTGCAAGTAAAAGCCCTGGGTTCCTTTAAATCAGAGCTAGATAAGATTTTAACAACTCTGAGATATTAGTTAAGTTCTCCCCAAATGAGCTTGATGGGTCGAATGGCCTCCTCTCATTTTTGTAAATTTCTTATGTTCATATGTTCTTAATGTTCATTGCTAATTAATAGCTCTCCTTTTTTATAAGGTGTATATGTATTATTAAATTACGTTTAGACAAACTCCATAAGTAAAATGAACAGAAATGGAAAATTAAGTTTTTAATCACAATTTATATGACATTTAATTGTCAGCAACAAGGACTACAGGGAACATGATTCAGCATTTGCAAGTCACACACTTTCCCATATGGAAGAGACCACCCCTTGGTCAACTGAAGCAGGGCTCTGCTGCATTAAGGAAGTCCTGGCACAAATTCCTTTGCTTAACATTGAATAGATTTTTTTTGCATGCTGCTATGTACCAGGCTGTGGTTTCATCCAACCATCCATCGATCCATTTTCCACTGTTTATCTGGGGTCGGGTCGGGGGAGGCATTCACACCCGAGTAGACCGTGTCAGGCAGAGATCGCGAAACTGCTGTGCAAAATGCTTGGCATCAAATAAACACTATCACGCTCAATCAAATGGCATGATGTAATGTCTGAACAGAATTCCAAATGACCAGCTGGCAGAGTACATCTATCAGTACAGAGGAGAATGGAGCATAAAACTCTATTGTCCGTGCAAGCACATGGTTCACCCTATTTTTTCTTTAATGCAGGGAGCCATATCTGCCTATGGATATTCAGATGAACTGCAACCCTATTCCGACACCGGCCACTCCAGGCACCCCAGCAGCCTAACGACCTCATAGTTTGGTTATCTCATGTTACTGCTTCAGCCACCCAGTATTGTGCTGTCAGAATTGCACCAAAACAATATTATGACAAGAAAGCAGTGTTTCAGATGTAGTTCTTCTTGATGGCCCAGCTCAATGACTGAATAAGTTAGCTTCAAAATGGAAGGGTCTCTTTAAGATCCTAAAGAGGATGGATAAATATGCCACACCAAAAGTGGCATATGATATTATAGACACAAAGAAATATAGGTCCCTGGACTGAGTTACCTGGAAATTCTTGGGTAGCACCAACACCAGATGACAGGATCATGACTGAGTTGATTTTTAGCTTCTTGCATGGCTTTGTCAAGAACCCTGCTCTATCAACCATCAGCACCATCAATCAAAAATGTATCAAATATTTTGCCTCCAATACGAAGACATAACAGGAGGATTGTGTCCCATCTGGTATCAGATCCAAGTACTGTTGCAGCTTACTCTGGAAAGCAGGGAATATCCCTTCCAGGTTACTAAAGTAGCCATATTGTCAGACGACCTATGAAGCTTAAGGACTTTGATATATGAACTGTTTATCATCATCTGTTGCCTTTTGTTGATTTTTGTTGTTTGCATAACAAGGATGCCCTTTGATTTGTGTTGCATCGTATCTTGATTGAATATCATATGTATTGTACATTTAAGCATGTTACATTACGCTGCTGCAACATTTACAAGGGTGGTATTTCGTGTAAACAACATGAAAGCATGAATCTATCCTGCCCTTTACCAAAAATTAAGGCTGCTGGTAGTAAAATTTTACATGGCCTCCTAGAGCCAAAATTGTGCTGGCGGCATGAAACACAGTTAGATGTACCAATCAGATATATTTCAAAATATGTAGCTGCAGCTATAGGTCTAATTGCTTAATGTGTGCATGACAATGTATTTGCATCAAGTGTAATGTGTCAATGATTGTTAATGAATGATCCTTTAAAGTGTTAGAAAATAAAAACTTTTAAATAATTTATTTCAATAGCTCTACTCTGCCATGGCTGCCACTAGCAACAAAGCACAACACCAAGTCTGTCACGTGAAACAGCTGGCTTGATAATAAGAACCTGGATCACGGTGCCAATTTCACAGTTTCTGAGGTGTGTTTGTCAAAAGTGTCACAAGTTTTGATTTGGATGTTAAAACTTCACCTACATTGAAAGTAGCTCAAGGATGGGAGCTTGTCTCAAATTAACACCATGCAATAAATGTATATTTCCATATATAAACTATGCAATGCATAACCTGTGGGTGAATGGAAAAAAATACTGGGACTTTAAAATTGATATATCATAATGTGTAAATATTATTGCTTTACTCAAGGTAATTTATATAGAGGAATGCCAGTAAATATAAATATAAAGTTTCACCCAATATAATTTTCTCAAACCTTGAAATACAGTTATTATAAGAAAAAATATCCCATTCTGTAGCCCTGGCCTGCGTATAACCAGAGTAAATATATTACACATACAGTAATGGCTTAGAATGGAATTCTCAACAAGTGGTGGCGCTAAAGTACTAAGAAATGTATGAAATGTTAATGGATATGCATGTGCTACATAACTCGAAGGCAGAATTTGTCTGTGGCCGTCGTTTCGTCTGAAGATCTAGGTTGTTCATATGAAGTAGGATTTTAAAACCATGTTTGTAATTTACACTACATTTTTTATGATAAAAAGCCATTCCTATGGTCCGTGGAAATTTACATCACGTCATTTTGACTGCTCTACCTTCTAAACTGGCGTAATGGTTTTAGCTGCATACATGTAAGTATTAAACGGGTAATAATTAGACATTAAAACTTGTAGAAGCATTATAAATAATCATTTTGCGCTGGTGAGTAGCCTACTGACTATGTGTATAGTGTCACTGTAACAACAACAACAGCTTTGCGTTTCTTAAAATAAAAAGCTATAAAACGTGCAAAATTAAAATTGCACGTTTTAAAAGTTAAAAAGGATTTTTGACGTCTTGTATAATAAAAAAAAATGTGCATGTTATTTTTTAGGCCTTCATGGAGTAACAAGACCGCAACAATAAAAATACTTTTTTGCAGCAAACTCACATATACACTATGGAACAGACGAATCCATATTGATATTTCACGTTCACAGGTATTCTTAATGGTTTTGATTCTAACACTGAGTAAAACTATTTTCGTATTGTTTGTTAGCATGATATTCGTAATGTTCATGTAAAGTCAAAGGAAATAGCGAATTATCTTTACCTGCTGAGCTATGGTCACTCTTAATTTGCCATAACTATTATTATTATTTTAGTTGTTATTATTCGTAGCAAGTTGTCGTTAAGGTCTTTGCTGTTGTTATTAGAAATGCATTTTATTTAATAACCCACTTTAAATGCAGAATACGTTTTCTACCGAGCGGGGATACTGATCATGAAAGACGACTTGTTTTTCAATAAGAAAAACATATTTTATGGGAAAATACGCTAGACGGTAACTGGGAATTTAACGAGTTCGAGAAAATATTAACATTCTAGGAGGTCAGCGATCAATGAAGTTGTTAGTAAACGTAAAGGCATTGTGGTCCGAAACCATTCTTTGGACCGTAGTAAATATCATGCTGTTTGCAAAACGTCATGTGCAGTAAGTGTATACACACTTACCTCTAGAGGTCTCTACGTACCCAACATTTACAAAAAGCAGTTCACAGAGATGTGGTATATGCTTCTGTAACGCCTACTGTCAAACCATTCTACAGTGGTTCTGCAGTTATTGTATTATATATTTTTTTCTGCGCATGTATACTTAAAGACACATGTTTACAATTAATCAAAACAAGGTCTCCAGGGTACCTGGCCATAATTTTCTGCTTCATGTGTCAATTTGTAATAGTTAGTTAGTTTCTTTAAATAGCTTTTGCTATCTCGATGCACTTCTATGTCAGGATAGAAAAATATTTATGTTTAAAGACAAACAAATAAATATAAAACACAAACTACAGAACAACCAAAGCCAGAGTACCAATTGTATCTATTAAATTTGTGATTAATTTATAGATTAACGTGGTATATTAATTGTGGTGGTTTTAAAATATCACTCATTAAAACTGCTAGTTAAGATCTGTTGTATCATATTTGTACCATGTACTAGTACTCTACCACAACTATTATGACTAGGCCAAATCATTAGTCGAGACAGCATATAGTTAGCAATGTAATATTTAATCTGTAATTAAGTTCTTAAGTATATTACATATTACAGTTTTAAGTGTGAAGTCATTTTGAACACGTTTAAGTTTACAAATCTTAAGAACTTATTTAATGCAATATACATGTTTACTGAGACAAGGCATGTTTTTAAATTAGGGTACATATCCTTAATGAGTAATTCTGACAGTTTAAAGGGTCATTTTTTTAACTGGTATTTTATATAATTCTTTTAGAAATGTATCAGTCTTACGAGGATGTAGTTCTGTGTGTTTCCCTCAATATTATGACTAATTTTCCGGCAATCTGCCGAAAAAATAGATCGGCACTGTCGTGTCTATCATCTATGCAAGGGTTTTATTTAAGGCATGTATACCGTATCCTATATTTAAAGATGCATGTTATTAGGTTTGCTAGATATATTACAAATAAATATGATCTGTAGGCTATAGTATTTTTTATGTGCAGCGGTAGTAGCATAAATTAAGGTTCAAAACTGCACTTGTTCTCTTTTGATAAAATAGAACAACGTTACCAGGGATGTGCATCTGACCAGATATCAATTTTGAAATTATGTCTTAAGTGAAAAGCAGTACTGTTTGATTTCTAAAATGCAGTTACAAGATATCTCCAGTAACTATTTCTGACCTATGCGAATGGCTTCTAGGTTACCAGTGTTTTCATCAACAAGGCATTTTTTTCGGGTGCTGTGGTATGCCACAATGTTATGATGGAGGGATGCTAAAGTGACAAGCATAGCAGACGCTCATTTTGGGCATCAGGATCTTAATTTAATTTTTGTGCTGGATTCCTCACTGCTAAGAAAGCGCTGACAACCCGCCGACTCTTAATGAGTGACGCGTTGAGACTGCTGCTTCAAAGTAACACATTTCTTGCGAGACCGCGCGCTGGGATGTTTAGTTCACTACTGTTCTCGCAAACGTAATAATGCAACCTGCAACCATCACAAAAACTGCCGAAAATGACTTATCAATGCACCAAATATCGACGCATCAATATTTTCCTTATATATTTTTTTTTCTTTTGAAATCTCCAGCATATGAAATATAACATTAATATGATTTTAGTTGTTTATAATTCATGTTGTTGATTACTAACCATAACTTGTAACATGAATCAGTGTTATCGCATAAATAACAACGAATAAAAGCGCAATGAAATCACATCTTTGAGCTGTCAGTTAAGAAGGAAGAAATGACTGTTGATATTTATATATGGGAATAAATCGTATACCTACAGGTAAAGCTTACACCATTAATGATGAATTCACGTGCTTTTCGTTATGCTTGGCGATTTAAAATATTAGCAGTTTGAGTCCAGAGACAATTCAGTACTGTTTGACTATGTCTTTGTCTTTATTTGTAATTATTTATTTGTCTGTCAGTTTAGAGCAGGTGAAAATTAGTAAATATTTACTTTTGCTGCGTATAGATAATCTACATCACTTACATATGTGAACCTTGTCATATAATAAAAATGAGTCATCAGACTAAACTGTCTGGTTTCAATCCGTCTTGTCTAACATACACGTGCGAGCACACATAGAAGTAGTTGTGTATGCCGGATCGACATACTTTATTTCATCAGGTAATTGCTGGCCGAGAAAAAAATCATTGTGTTTTAGATAATAAAATAAAGAAAAAACAACCAGCGCGCGCAAGCGCCCACGCACACACACCCCTACACGTTAAATAAAAAATAATTTATAATATCAAACTCTCTTCTACGTCGCATTTGGCTCTATTTACACACACACACACAAATATATATATATATATATATATATACAGATAAACAGATTCAATGAGGCAGTAGGAGACGACGTAGGAAAGAGTTTGATATTGGGGGGAGACACAACGTAATAATAACGTAATGATTTAAACTCCAAGGTGTATTATTTACTGGGGGGATGTATGAGTCCAAATTAAATGTTGTGGATTATACGTCCCCCAGTAGCCCCCCAACTCTCCCAGTCCCTACGACCCTGGACACGATTCATATTTCACTCAACTTTGCCGTGCCGTAGATCGTATTCTGGGAAGACAGCGTGTGGAAATGTGCGGGAGACTGGTCCAAATCGTAATATACGTATGTGTGCGTTTTCGCGTAACCATTTTGACACGTGACCTTCAGCGTTTTCTAAGTTGTAGATGGCACATCAATGAAATTTCCTTCTACACCTCACATTCAGCATTGAAACTTCTGTACTTTCGAAGGCACTATCAATAATATTAACTGCCCTCCATTCTACTTTTACAGTATCCATAGTTTCAATATTCTATTGTATGGAATGTTCTATAATGTATTTCGTAATGTAGGGCCAGACTGCGCTGTACTGATTTCTACATTAAATATAAATATTATCTATTGCTGCATTATTATTTTAATGCTGTGTTGGTTGTCTATAAATCTTATGTTTTAAACTATGAAATGTAGGCCTGTATAATACATCCAAGAAATCAACAAGTTATTTATCCACTCCTACACGGTCACGTAAAATTGTTACGTATGATTTATTCCAGATCACTACTGTGGCATAATTGTGTTACACAAAACACACTGAATTATCCTCAGAAATTAATGCGCTTGGTGACCTATGCGAGACATTTCAATGTCAC
Organism: Brevimyrus niger; assembly: GCA_015164015.2. NCBI lineage: Eukaryota > Metazoa > Chordata > Actinopteri > Osteoglossiformes > Mormyridae > Brevimyrus > Brevimyrus niger. Next base: position 8,001,640 of record JAABNY020000025.1, on the reverse strand, counting down.
ACACAAGCCTAAACTCAAGTATATTTTCCCTAGAGATGACACACGGACATAAGACGTGAAAAACAAGCTCCCTCTGGATAACACTTAGGCCTTTGTAATATATTCGCAAACAAATAAAAAGAATTTAAATTACCCCTGTTTACCTGTATACATGTCGTATGTATAAGTTATTACTTATACATGTATAAGTTATTTAGTCTTTAC
>JAABNY020000025.1:7984604-7996615 GCA_015164015.2 Brevimyrus niger | reverse complement strand
ATACACACACTGCTTCTTATATATATATATATATATATATATATATATATAATGAACAGTTAACAGTTCAGACATCACTGTAGTTATTTTTTTCCTGTCTATACCTCTTTAGCCCAACGGAGCATTCACAGTGTTTGTTCTACTAGAATCCTACGTTCTTATGTTTTCTCACTTGAAAATATTGTTTTGTATTGCAATTATTCCAGATTGGAGACAACAAACACATTTTTAGGCCTATATAATTTCCATACGTGAGTACTTAATAAAATACTTTTTTAAACATCTATTTTTTTTTTCGTTAGCTACGGGACCGACTAATTATATTTCAATTTATATATTAGCAATCCCGCCCCCCGCCTTTCGCAAATATGAATGTTATGCCTCTGCGTTTAACTTCAATATTTTTATTATTGAAGGTGATGCGCTGGGATTTAGCTCGTAATATGCGTTTTATTTTCGACACTTCGTTTAAAATCATTGCATATCTATGCAATTCTGGATCGCATCCGATGCTATGAATATGTTGACACTGCAGAGTTTCAGGTAGTATAATCATGTTAAAATTTGCATTAAAATAAGTATGCGTAACTCAGGCATATTGCATGTATTTCTTGGCTGAATCCAAAATATAGGTTAAATGTATAGTTTAACAATTTATGGGGTTAATGTACTGTGTAATTGCTATTTTACAGTGCAGACTTTGCGTGCCAACGAAAGGAGCCGAGGCACAGAGAACAGAAACGGTACTATTCATTGTTCTTTTTGGTGAGATTTCGACTTTTATCCTTCTTAATATATTACATGAAACGTATGGTTCACTCTATTTGTTATGACTCGTCAATAATAATTTTTCTTGTAGCCAAAATATGTAAGGCTAGAACTGTTTGTATTGATGTGGTTTTTTTTAAATTAAGATAACGGATTAACCATAGACATATTAAGTTTCACTAAAGCAAATTTTGCTCCACATGAATTTATCAGAAAACGGTTTAAAGAGGGGGAAACGTTTTCATCCCATATCTATTTTGTTACACTCAATTAAAAATGTAATGGCGTTTATATATATTTACTAAAAAAAAAAAACTGGTCGTTGAACATGATACTCGAAGAGGTGGTGATCTGGAAGACGAAAAACAGTAAAAGATTAGGTTCAAAGAAATCTGAGAGTGGCAGATTGAGGGCGCTCGAATCCTACCGTAAATATCGGTCTAGTCAGCATTTTTTTCTGCATAGCTTTTCAGTTAACAACCATAACAATATTACTTCTAACAATTTCGTAATCTGTACGCTTAGTATTAGTTTTAAAGTGACCCTTTTGCAAACATTTAAGTGAATTTATATATTGAGATAGAATTTTGATTAAAGTGGATATTTTTTTAATTAACAATGTAATTAAACCGAGCCAATTAAAATAACCTGAGACTGCATTATTGCAATTACCAATGACACCAAGTTATTTAAGAGGCGAAGTAAACTTTTTTATTATGTTGAAATGAGAAATATAGGCCTATCAAAATTAATGAAAGCTGGCGTATAGCCGTAGCAAACCCGTTCCCAGATTATTTGTACAAACTTGATGTAAAACATTGTGTGTAAAAGAAAAGTATCATTATTAGAAAATTTGATCAGCTTTTAAAGAGTAGTAATGTGAGGTAAATTTCGTTGAAAGATTTATGAAATTATTAATTTACTGGAGCATATTTTAAACATCAATTTGTTTGATTGTAAATAACATATAATCAATATATTTATACGATAATTAGATTTCACGATTAGTTTTTGAAAAAAAGACATATTTCTTTTTATTTTTTCTTGGACGAGGGGATGTAGTGAGATTATGACGATTTAATCTAAACTGTGTATAAATGTTAAATATTTTGTCCGTTACGTGGATATGCTTTGGCAAAGTAAAACATCAATATTTAGTAAGACTAATTGAAAACGCTGTGAAAACCGCACATTTGTTCACGTTTTATTATTATTTTTAAAGAACAATGGAGTTTAAGAGGAAGCTTATAACACCCTTAGTTATCAAAACCTGTACGATTACTACGATTAAACAATTTGATGTTAGCCTTATAGATTGTGTAGAGGAATGTTTCTAAAAACTGATTTTTTTACACTAAAGTTTAAACTGGAAATCTTTAACTTGTTTAAAGCTTACTTGAAGCAACAATTTGCCACGATGTTTCCAATCCTTTCTATACTCTATACTCGTCATGCCGGACGGAACTAAAGTAGAGAGATTTGTGCGAATGAATTAGAAGACACTCGACAGATCGTGAATAATTGTTTTAATAGCCAAGCAAAGCGTGCGACTGGGTGCACAGAGCTGTCGGGTTAAACAAACAAGTTGTACCCTGACAAAATCGGATTGTTAAAGTGCAAAGTGGTGTCATTCCAATTTACCTTCCCTTACCGCAAAACCACAGATCTTACAGCCGGGAGTTCAAATGTTCAAATTAAACAAATATAACAACATTTTCTTTAAGTGAATTTGATCTTTATTTGTAGTACCGGAACAGACAATACCGCGACAGATAGATGATCTGTGATTCTTCAGCGCTAATCAAAGGTAACATTTATTTTAAAAATCTTATAACCAATAAATACACATATTATTTTCAGGAGTGTGTATTCCTTCGGACAGCTTTACCTCTTACACATTATATATGGATAATATTGTTAAAGTTAGAGAAACCGCAAAAAAACAAGAACTAACACGTATGGCCTGTACATTACTTCTGTTTATCTGGCGCAATTAATTATCATTATCGTCAGTGCTAGCGTATTTTCATTGCATATATATCCCGCTTCTAAATATTTATGTTAAAAATACATTTTAAAACACGGACAAACGCATGCAAAAATACACATATTTGACATTCATAAATTTAGCTCAGTTTATAAAATAAATAGATGTAATGGGTGTATTAAGCAAAACGAGGAATGTATTATAATCTCACCTGCTACTACTAATACGACAGCTGACGCTGCTGCTGCACAGTTTGAATCAATTTTGCATTGTTTTAATACTATGCAAGAAAAGAACCTTTTAAGGATACCAGAAAATCATATTATACACTCAATATTTGAAATTTATTCGTACGACGAAAGGTTACGTCAATAAAAACAATATAAAACTTTTCGATATTTCTGTTTTTTTTATTTGTTTTATTAGCTATGTATTAAAATATTATATATAATATAATGCTTTTTGCGAATGGTTTTCTGATTATTTTCAAGCTTACGCTTTATGTCTCTGTGTGTTCTATAATTGTTCGTATGTGTGCAGTGTTTTGAAAGCAAATTCTCATTCTGTTAGGTAATTTCTATAATCGACTGAGTTAATATGCCATGACCAAGGCAATCCAGTGCTCCACATCAAATCGAACACGCGTAGTTGTGATGTTCTCACCACGGTATTTTTTTAATCATGTTGCGGGCATGTTGTATAAGTTAAAGGGTAAGACTGCTGTTGTTAACTTTATATTGACACAATTCAAGAAATAACGCGCTTCATTGTCTAATATGTGTTTTAATCTGCGCAGTTCTGAGTTACTACAAGAATTATTATGGGGAGAGACATCAGATTTCAGCATAAATTTCAACATGAAGTTCACTATTAATAAGACTTACCTGACTGTTGAATATAACTTTAAACTGAGATAATATGAAACGTGCAGTTTTATATATGTAACATGTGTAAAACTAACATAATGTTTGTAGAACAGGATTAATTTAATTTTAAAATGACGATGGAAAATGTATGCAAAACACGTCTTTAAAATTAGGGACTGACTTAGCTGTGAGGTTGCTCGAGAAACGTCGAAATCATACTTCCGTATTGCTTTGCACATATTTTCAACGTCTACAGTAATGTAATACTCTTATAAATGTATTTTACAATGCAGGTATATCAGTAGAATATGTGCTAACATCTATGGTACATTTTACAGAACCATGATCTGTGTAATAAAAGAGAATAGGGTATCAGAAATGTTACACTGTTGACAGAAAGTTGAACGACTGTAATTGCAAATAATCCAAATGAACGGCTGCTATTGTTGTTACTATTGTCACCTTTATTCTATTGTTGCCAGATTTGTCCAACTTGTACATGTAAATCCTTGGTCTTTGGGGTTATGCAGTTAGATTTATCTCACTTCTCTTATCCACTAAGCGGTCTGACAGAGAAAGAATTGTGGACTTGTAATATAAACACCAACATAAATGTGTAGTATACAGCGTTCTTGTTTGGTCATTATTAAGTAATAAATTCATTCCCGACTGGCAAATGCAAGATAAAATTAGATGCGTGTTAATTAATTTTGGTTTTAGTAAATTAGTAGTATTAGTAAAGAAATATTAAGGTGGCAGTAGTAGTGATAAAAAAAACTGTAATTCTTTTTTGAGTTCAGTGTTTCAGTTTGTATCATCACCATCATCATCATCATCAACATGAACAATAATAATATAGATATGTGGCTACAGAAAATGGATGGATTATTATTATTATTATTGTAAAATAGAAGCAAATGATAGTGAATATATATCCATATGATATATTGACATTAAAATATGAACTCCTAGTGTTAGTAGCTGGACTGAGACTTGCTGTTTGACCCTGGTACCTAATACATTTTAATCTACAGTTCTGTTTTCACACGGACGTGCTTGATTGTATTTAAAAATATATATCTATGTATATACACCCAAATGTGTGTACGTTCATATATATGTTAATATGTATACACATTTGTTAATACAGCCTATGATAGCACTTATTGTGTTTTTCATTTAAAAATAAAAAATTATTAGGTTTTTAATTTGTTTGAAAAATTGTGTTACTTTTGGTAACAATTTTAACAATATCATTAACATTTTTTTGTTGACGTTTTGTTAGAGTTAAAAAATTAAAGAATAACACCAAAACTTCATTAAACCTGTTTGATTTTTTAAAAATTTATGGTATTGTACGCAAAACTAAAAGTTTAAAATATGAAAAAAGTATGAATGCATGTGGAATAATACCATTTTGTTAGTATATTTGGAAGAATTAACCCATAATTTCCAAACGGTCCAAACAAATCCAACATAAATCCAAGATATTAAATTGTGTTTGAATTATTATACAAGACCATATGCTTTCCATAAATAAAATAGAATTTAATTGAAAAAAAATTATTATAAATAATTTTTATTAAATAATCCCTATTTTTTGTGGGTCCTTTATTTAAATATGTGCACATAATGTTTGATGTAGGTCCTAGTGTATATGAATTAAGTCTCTTAATACTGTCTGTATTATGACAACTGTGGCAACCACTAATCTACTACAACACCAACAGTGCATTGTACAATATTTTTACTACGCCATACACTATTTAGTGCATCTACATGTCCTGAGAGATTTTAAATGTTTGTGTTCATAACGTGAAATTCTTTTCAAATGCATTTATATCTGGAATCAATCAGATGCAATCTTATGTAATCATTACATTTTAGGGATTGTACCTTCTAAAATGCAAAATACCCATCATGGGAATTCACAATGGAAACTGTAAACAGAATAAAATATGGTATTCAAATTTACATGTAAGTTATTAAAACCTGTATTATAAGACATTTGTAAGATTTACCCCCTTCATGTTACATGTTTACAGATTCATTGTAATTTGCCAGACACCCGCATGAATTGTTGCGCATTTTTACAATGTGTCATATGAATCTGCAGGAACTCAATCACACATTTCTCAAACATTTTGAGCTCATTAAATTCAGAATTCAGGTAGATGAATACATCGCCATACATCACTTTCCCCTGAACTCTTTGGTGCAATAGAATGTTGTAAAATAACTAAATAAATAATGTTTGATGTCACTTTAAAGACAGACGCATATGTTTCATTGTCATATGTTCCATTTTAAAGAAAAACTTAAGTATTGGAATCCTTCTTTTTCTCCAACAATCACATAGGATGGAAATAAGATGAGAATTGTTTTCAGCATATTTTTTTCCTTGTGGGAGAGGCAGGTTGTCTGTCACTAGAGTGTAGGCGACAGTCTGTCTACTAGCAGTAAACTGATCTTTCGAGAGCTGGAGGAAAACGAGCAAGATTCCAGGGTTGTGAGCTGAGATATTGATCTACCTCAACCACCTAAACAAAGCCTCACCTGTTTCCCTTGTCCATCCTCTATATTAGTCAGTCTAATGCTTGTTTTGTTTGACGTTTCTTTTATTTCTGTGGATTTGAGCTTTGATACACTTTGGGGAGTATATAAACACCTTGTACTTGGCCATCTATGTCTTTTCCTGAGCTCCTGGTACTTAAGACCATCCTATTTTTCTGTGCACTAGATCAGAAATATACTATACTTGGTCTTAACAATTAGGTCGAGAACAAACGTTTTTGTTCTGTGAAATAGTGTCCAGTAACATCAAGAATGAGATACAACTAATTACTCCTTTATGTCAAGTTAAGGTTTAATAAGTTGGTTCCACTAAAAGGTCTTGTATTATTTATCAAAGATCTCTTTGAGCTGGTTGTTAAACATACTTGGAATTTGTTTCTGTGCTTGTAAGATTCTATCCTTCCTGATTTTGAGGAGACTTATTGGGATTTTTCTTTTGAGCCACTGGAGCATAAACTTGTGCCTTGTGTGTTTTTTGTAATATTTATGCTGGGAATATAGGTTTCCTTGAAAATGTTGTCACATTATATTGACAGATTAGCACACATAGATGACTGTCCAAATCTTTGGCAAAAACAGACTTTTGAAAAATATCCAAATAATGAGAAATGTCAAAGACTTGTAGTTTACATGTTAGAGATCAGCAACCCCAAATACTGACAAAAGTGATTCCTTATGCATGATCTTATAGAATTCAGGGTTCAGTATTGAGGCTGATTCATGTCCTTAAATATTTGTTTTTCAATATAATTACTCACACAGGAGAAACATTCCTGGAGCAAGACAAACTCTAACTAGCTAAAAAACAAGTAAATAAATGAGACAATAGATTGTAATATTAAAGAACAATGATAAAAAAGCATTTATGCTGGCATACCTTTAACTTTGTGTTTTGACTTCCTAATGTCCTGGCTTGAATGAAAAAAAAAACATTTTTAAGCCAAACAAAGTAGTGCAAAAGTCCAAAAAACAAACAATTATTTGAACAATATTTTCCAATTTTCATGAATAATATGCAATTCAGTACTAACAGTGTTGCTGAAACTAATGCAACATATAAAATATAATTTTATTTTATTTATAATAATACAATATAATTTATTATATTTTTCAATAAAATAATTTATTATCATTAGGTGCATGACTTTCTTGTTTTTATTTACATTAATATTAAGCATACTAAACGGAGAAGTAATATAAAACACAATGAAGAAAAAAATGTATGTTACAGACCATTAAAATACTTATTTCCTTTCTGTTTGCACCTGTATACAATAGAATATACAATGGAAATTCCGTACAGGAAGTTAGAATCTATAACGAAGGTCCCAAATAGATTGTATATGTTGGATTTTTTTTGTCTAATGTACAGCTGCAATGGATTGGAATTCTATGAAGAATGTATTCATCTGCACATTTTCCTGAAGCAAGCTGTATATCAATACCTTAATTAAATATTATTGTTACATTTCTGATTCAATTTTACATGTTTTTATCATAGATATCAAAAATGACATTAGTTTTATGCTTTGCTTGAATAATAGGCATAAAATGACTATAGTAAGCAAATCTGAATTACCTCAGTTAAGTAAGAAAATTTGTTAGCTTTCACAGTCTGTGTATTTTTAAACAAAGGAAATATTCATTAATGCAACTTAATGAGAAGATCCTGGTTAAATTTTCTTTACAGGAAAGACCCACAGAACAATAATATAAAGGTAAAAAGAAATATTTGCAACCATCCCAAGATATACAAAGAAGAGATGCAACTATAACCATAATCATATTTGTATTTTATTTAATAATAGTTTTACTGGACCTAATAAACAAATTAACAGTTTACAAGTAGCCGATTACAATGTAATAGTTACCAAAAATGTAAATTTCACTAGTTTAACTAAAAATATAACAGAAAACAAAATCACAATAAGACCTTTTAAATGTTTACAATGCTTTTCAGTAAACTGTGTTTGCATAAAGGGAAGACAAAATTTCTTTAAACAAATGAACACATGGTGCTCTTCACTGCTTAATCAGGAAAAGATACATAGAGTGTATGTACTGTAGTAGTTGTGCATAACAATATGGGCAATACTACTGATTTTTCATTGGTGTGTTTTGTGAAACATAACATTAAAAGATAACCATAGAGGCATTGTTTCAGTATAATTTTCATTTATAAAACAAATTTCTGAAATTCTGATATAATAAACTGGAATATATCTAAGCTAAATACAAATAAGCAACCAATAACTAAATTCTCTTAGCAAACAAAAAAAAGTCAAGCAATGAATTTCAAATGGTGTGAGTGTGTACATGCCCTGTGGTGAACTGGCATCCAGCCCATGTACCTTATGCCCTGTGTTGTCAGGGAGAGACTCCAGGTCTGCACATGAGCCTGACCAGGATAACTGCTTAGAAGATGGATGGGTGGCTCTCAATAAAGGATTTAGATATTAAAATGTTTCGTTTGACCTGCCCTTTCATTATAATCTCCCTGATTTTGTTGTTATGTCTAAATGTTTCTAAAATGCATCATTGGACTTATATCATAAAACATGCAGGTAAGTGTATGGCTTCATTTGCCACACCTGCTCAATATATGGATTCAAGTGAAACTGAAAAATATTGAAGTATATTAAAATATTGAGAACTGATAAATGATTATGAATATGTAAACCTTTGAGGTACTCTGAATTATTCAGTTGTAATAAATAAAATATATCACTGAACATCAAACACTAAAATTCAAACCAAAAGTTATTCAATAAATATGGAGATGCGTTTCCACATTTAGTGTATTTTGAGAAACACCACTTTTTGTGAACTGTAATACTTTTCTACTCTTTTCAGAACATGTCACGTTACATAAAGCTAGAATTTTTAAGAGGAGGTTCAATTTTTCTTTTATAGTAATATAATATGATAATATTTATTGTACTGCTGTATACCACCCTAAATCTTCCATACTGTAATGTTTTTATGAGCTATTTAACAAATACTTTTTGCTTTTATTGCATTTTCATTGTTGCCCTTTCCTAGGTATCTGGCAGAGCTCATTGCTGTAGATGTGAATCTATTTCTTCATGTGTTGATCTCCCATGCTGGGAATGTTTTCAGTAGTAATCAAGGTCCGTGCAACTTGTTTGTGAAATGTTTTGCCTTTATAGTTTAGAGGTGCTATACTATTTGTAAATAGAGAGGCTTGTAGTTAGTATTTGATTAAACTACTATAGGCGCTGGATAAAAATAACACAATAATAGAATTTTAGAGTTCTAGAATTCAGATTTTTTTATTAACCTTTTTCCATTTCCATTTTGGATACCTTATATCAGATTTAACAGCTGTTACTTGAAATCAAAATGCATTTTAAAAAAGATGTGTATAATGTAATACAGAGTCAACAGAGTGATACCATTTCAGACACATACCAAAATGTACAAATTTTTTAAAAGCTTATTTTAAACAATTATTTTATATTTATACAGTTACCATATTAATTTTCTCAAATTTCCAAAACAGACCCAGGGTATGCTTTTTCATTTTAGTCCAATAAAACACTTAAGCAAATGATTAAAGAACAAATAAGTATAAGTATAATAAAGTACATTTACTGAAGGCAATTTCTACATAACTACAATTTTAGATCATGTATCTATTCTATGTTATTTGACAAATGTGTAAAATTAGTTTCATTGTTAGAGTACCATTTAAATGACATAATTCAAAATGGTAAGGAACATTTCAGGAAGTCTGTAGCTAAAAACTATTGAATACCGTTTTAGTGAGCATTACAAGTGGTGCCATTGGTCCATTGTTTTAATATTCGCCAAAGGTTCAATGACGTCATGTGTGGTAATATTAAATAAATTAACACTATTTACATTTTGCCAGGAGGTGTATCTCTATCATTGCAAGTTGGGACCATTAAAATATGTTGCATTTGTACATACAATTTGTTTAACAATAGTAAAAATATGTTGAAATATAGTGTTTGTGGGTCAAAAACACCTGTCAAACAGTAAAATATGACCACTAAGGATTGTGACTGGGAGCCTCTAGTGGCTGGCATTGATCAGCTGACTAGGGAGAGTCAATTGGCAGGGTTTGGCTTGGGAGGCTTACTGCAAGGCTTCAATAGTGGGTGAGGTGTATGTGAGTTCCTGGTTGCCAATGGTGAAGATTGTGCCAGTCATCCAATCGGTGCTTAGCCCTCCCACATGGTGCCAGCTGATTTGCACTGTGAAAAGACGGCTGAATTGGCAAGGTTGTGAATCAGAGGAGCACACATCAGCTACCCTCAGCCTTCTGGCAGACACAAATGCTGTTGTGCAATGAACGACAAACAGCTGAGCCTAAACAATGTCTCTTTCTATCTCTCTCTCCGTATCTATGCAAAGCACACACACATACATGTATATATGTATAATTACACCAGCCATAAGGAGATATGCAATTTATTTTAGCTCAAAGAAAACTCTTAATATCTGTCGAAGTAATGATAGAATCTCTAAGACATGCCAAGCAGAAGAATATAACGATTTACAAGTAACAGATGCACAAAGAAGGCAGTCCTTTTTATGAAATTTGCATCTTTTAAACAGAGTGCTAAACTCTTTGTTCTTCTTGCTTTTTGAAAGACTGCCAATGCTTTCTGTATGTGAACGGTGTGAATCACACACATGGACACAGATTTGTCATATATCTATTTGAATGCATCCATCCAACATCAAACCTCTTGTTTTGGATGGGGTCCCAGTGGGGCCAGGCAGCGTAGGGCACAAGGCCAGAGTACACCCTGGATGGGATGAGAACACATGCACAGTTACACGCTGCAGAGACACCAATTAGTCCAACTGCATGTCTGTGAACTGCAGTAAGAAAATGCAGAGTCCAAAGAAAGCACACACACACAATAAGAACACGCGCACTGTGCACATGAAGAGTGCAGGCAGGTTGTGAGCCCTCAGCTTTGGAAGAAGTGAGGCAGGAGTGAATAGATCTCTGTCCTGCCGTTTTTATAAGTAGATTTGTAGATTTATTTATTTTTTATCAGACTTGGCAGATTTGATGGATAACTGATTTAGCATGAATATTACAAATTACTACGCCATCATACGTACACACACACGCATGCACACATGCACACACACATTATACTATGTAAAAGAACACTCAACTTACATGATTATACAGAAAATCTGTCATTCTAATATTACAGATTCTATAGGTACAGCTCCAAAAGCTAATAGGTTATCTCAAACTGAAGGCATTAAGACAGAGAAAGGAATATGAAGTTTCCATTTTACTCAATGCAACATATTAAACACTGTCACTGTTGTCATGTCTGCCATGACACCAATAAACCTTTATTGTAACTTCACTATCCATAATGAGCTTGTGCTGAACAGCCCCGTCCTCTCTTCCATCCTTTGGTGCTAGCACCTGAAAACAGAGAAACACCTTTTTTATGCTTATGATGGTCTTTGAAATTTGTGAAAATAAAGGACTGCAGAAATCCATTCCCCCTGCCAACAGCGCAGAGCACGGAACCAAGTTTGCCCCTGCCACCAATTTCACAGACCAATTATCTACTTGGAATCATGGGAGTTAAATAAACAAACAGCAGCCCCCACTGCGCGACTGCAGGTCTCAGGCTAGTGGGAGACATGCAAGCCTCTGAGGCATTTAAAAAGATCAATTCTTCATCAAACAGTGGCCACAAAGGTCTGCTGCTCTGGCTTCCAGGTCTTTTGTTCATTGGTGCCTCATTTATTGGGTGTCTGTTTCCACAAATCCATTCCTTTATATATAT
>JAABNY020000025.1:7969544-7982453 GCA_015164015.2 Brevimyrus niger | reverse complement strand
AAACCTGTTCACACACACACACACACACACACACACACACACACACACACACACACACACACACACACACACACACAGAGTGTTTCATTTTATACTTAAGGAATGAAAGTAGGGAAATGAAAGTGTTTCACTTTACAGATGAGTAACACTTGATACCAGATACCTATTACTTTAACCTTGCAGATTAATTCAGAAAGATGAAGAGGTTGATTCAATAGCACTAAAACTAACATGCTCTCTAATATTCAGTGGAACTAATGCAGGAGTCAATTATTTGTTACCTTGAGCTAAGTAACGTACTGTAATAACTATTGCTAATTAGCTATATTACACTTTCGTCAAAGATCCTGCAAAAGCTATCCTTGCCAAGTAGCACAGAAAGCACATTTTTAAGGTTTTGTGTACATGGAAATATTTTGGCAAACAAAGATGGCAGTGTACAATATAGCTGTTGTTCTTTTTTACTAATAAATTTAAACTTGTTTGAGGCTAGAGCTTCTACTCCTCCCATGAATGACTAGCTGATTCATTGATATCTCTTTTCTTTTACAGGCCAAATATGCTGCTATTAATTCATGATATAAGCTATCCCTATATAGCATTGGTTAAAGCAGGAGGTGTCACCGAGTGCCAAACATAAATAAATAAATAAATAAATAATAATGTAGTGAGCATGAAAAAAGAAAATTGTGATAGTTTCTTCCAAATTTAATTTGAGTATGTGTCAAGTAATTGTAGATATAGGTTTGAGGTGCACTTCAGAATATTGTTAAAAGCTTTGGATCTTTAAAATAGGTTAATAGCTTTTAGGTTGGTCCAAAGAAAGTAGGTATGCATACATGCTTAAAAAGCTGAAAAGGAAGCTCAGTTCACACACAAACATTCCTCATCAGAAAATTTCAATAAGCATGTATACATTAAAATGAATTACTACATGTGACATAATTTCATTCACAATTATACCCTGACAGTGAATAATTCTGACATTATTAATAAAAAAAATATATTATAATATTTGTCCAAAGATCTTATTAAATAGAGAAGTAAAGAATTAGTTTTTAAGATAGCACCTTCTCCCAGTAATAATAAGAAAAAAATATATTTTTTTCAGGGATCCTTCAGGGTTGTATGGTGAACAAAACAATGTGATACAGGGGTAGGAGGACAAAATAGGAACTTGACTACAGGATTGAAGATGGGCTTAAGAAAACAGTGGGTTGAAAAAAACATACAAGGTAACAAAATGGGCATCAGATCTTGGTAACAGCTGTAATGGGGGTGCATGCTCTGGCATTAGGGTCTGGTTGCATGTTCTGTGCCTTAGGGGAAAACATAAGGAATTTTTATGTGACTTGTAATAAGGTACAGGTGATGGGAATGATTATCCTCATCTGATTTCATCCTGCCCTGAGATGGCCCCCATCTCACAGTGGCAATCATATTATACATTCCAAGTGCTGTGATTCATTTTTGTAAACCTATTCATTTACAGGTTGAGCCATTATACTAACTAATGTCACCTAAAACCACAATTGATTTTAACTAGTAGTATCAGAGGATTAAAACAAAAAAAGTTCAGTTTGCTAACTTATCATACTATTAAGATTGAACATGAATGTTAAAAATAAATAGTTGCTATGAAATGCAAAATTAAAGGATGCCTAGCACGAAATCACATTCAATCCAACTGACAGAGCAGCGCAGGCTGTTTTTCAGGTGTTGGCACAGTTTTCAAGTATCAGACCATTATACAAAATTAATATGGGGTTATTTTAGCCAGATCCAAAACAAGGTTAAATATTATGTAATAATAATATTCTCTAAATAATAATAATGTCTTAATAATCAGTCCAGAGCACGTAAAGCAATTAGAAGGTAGACATATTACAATAAACAATTTCTTCATAAATTATATTAAAAATGTCATATTTGTTTCAGTACAATATTCTCCCTGGTAAGAATAAGACGAGACTTTTTTGTTTTATGATTTTTGTTGAATTCAAATTCAGGTGCCTCAAGGCTTTATGGCTATATTAAGGTCCAAGTTATTTCTGGGCATGATTCTTCCATGGATTCATGGATTCAATCAGGTTGTTCCAGTTTGTTTACACAATCTGCTGACTAATAATTTTGTTTTTCTGACTATGTGTATGTACACTGCCTGGTCAAATAAAAAGTCATACACTTTAATATATCAATGGACCTCCTTTAGCTTTGATTATTCATTGTGGCATTGTTTTAATTGTTTAATCCTGATTTGTATTAATATTTTGCTGAGATCTTGTATTGATGATGGGAATGTTGAACCATTCTGTAAAGTCTTCTCCAGCACATCCCAAAGACATTCAGTAATGTTTTGAACAGTTATGAACTTGATTCCAATACTTTCAGCTATTTCCCTAGTTGCCTTCTTTACTTGATGCAGGCCAATAATTTGCCCTTTGTGAAATGCAGTAACATCATTTCTGTGACCACATGACGCATCTTCAGACATGGTTGTTTAAGAAATCAAAAGCTACACACTGCATCAGTTAAAATTAAAGCAATTAGTACCAGCTGGAACATATTAATCACTGCAATAATGATCCAGTAATTGGCTCTTAAGTATTTGCTTATTGAAATTAAAAACAGCAACTTTTGGCCAGCCAGTGTGTAAAAGCCCAAAATATAGTGAGTGATGTGTCAGGGTATACACCACCCAGACTGGCAGAGCAATTCCATGGTTGGGCCCCTACTTGACTCTCTTAACTGAACTGCCTCAGGAACAATCAGACCCTACTTTCTCAGCTGTATGTTGCTTTATATAAAAGCTTCTGCTAAATTAATGTAATGCATAATTGAAATAGGATGAATGTTTTCTGGAAATTAATGGATACAGTACTCAAGGCCTCAATAATCCACACAACAGACTTTGCTAAAAATTCTTTATTGTTTAACAAAGGTGGCATCAAAATTTTAGCAAATACTGGACTAATGAACTAACTTCTCCGGGGGCCCTAGGCTGACATAGGTATTGAGCCCCTAAGCTGAAAGAGTCTTAGTAAAATGAGTTTAAAGAGAAATGATAGAAAATTAAAAACAAGAGAATGTCAGTAATATGCTAATCAAAGCGTGAGGTGCCAGTGGTACAACTTACCAATCAGTGTGGGGGTTGGAATGCTGTCGGTAACATTTGCCAACCTGGGCAAGAGTGGTATCATGCTGGTGGATCAATCCACTAGATTTAAAAAGTTTAACCATTCCCTCTTACCATGGCCCTCGGTTGAGGTCTATGCTTCATGTCCCCAAAGCTAAGGTTAATCTTGAATTTTTGCATGCACTTGTTTAATTGTGTTCTCTTTATGTTTGATTGCAATTTGTTAACTGCTCTAACATAATAGTATGAAGGACATTGGATCTTTGTTCTATTTTTATCTTCTGTTTGGCTACTTTGTGCCAGTTCAATTAGAATTAGAATTTAGTGGTCATTGTCAACACACTACAGCACACAGTGCGCAACAACAAAATGTGACCTCTGCATTTGACCCATATGTGACTTTCGTGACATAGCAGGGGCCAGCTAATTCAGCGCCTGGGGAGCAGTGCTTGGGGATGGTACCTTGCTCAGGGTACCTCAGTGGTGACTTGCTGGTGGGGGATTCAAACCTGCAATCTTTCCATTACAAATGTGCTTCCCTAACCATCAAGCCACCACTGCCCAATTGACAGTGAAACAACCAGTAGACTCCATTACATAGTCCATTACAGCTGGGATGGCGGCAACTTCGTCTATCCTGAAAATTGTCTCTAGAAATGCAAATAATAGACTTTTTGGTCTAATTTAACTGATCATATTATCCATATTATCTTCAAAGGCCCCCTACTTTTTGGTGGCCCAGATGGCTGCCTATACTGTCTCACATGAAAATGTTATTGATTGGTTGGTAACATTAAAAAAAGGAAAGACTCATGCAGTTGACTTTTCCTTGTTTGTTCCTCATTATCACCTACCCTTAGATCCAATGTTTGTGGTGTCATCTCAGTAGTGTCAATATATTAACAATGTATTTTTTATGTGGAAATATTGTATTCAGCTGGAAGTAATACAATTAAACTTGCTCAAATTACACACTATAATGGCTCCTGGAACAGATTACAGTGTTTCACATTTTAGCACATTCATTATCATAAGAATGACAACCTATAATTTTATTGACAGGTCTAGAATAGTTCTTTTTATAGTAGATATTAAAATGGAAGTTGTATAACATAAATGCAAATCATTATATGTATATACATACAGACTAGTTAACATAAAGTTAAATATGTCTTCAAAGTACATACAAACAAACTGCCTGTACATTAGTCATTTCAATACTTTTCCTAATAGGGCAGTATTGTAGCTCAGTGTTGTTCAGAGTTGTGGAGTGTGACTGAAGTTTGTTTGTTATGCTTGTGCTTGGTTTCCACCGAAAACAATAGTTTGTGAATTGCCCGTAGTGTGTGACACTGTGCCCTTTAATGAACTGGTTTCCCATCCAGGGTGACTCCAGCTTGATGCCATATGCGTTATTGGTCAGGCGCCAGACTCACAATCACCCTGCATGCAATAAGCAGCTAGTGAAACTAGAAAAATGGACGCCGGTTAATGCATTCAGATGTTATGAAAAAAGGACATAACCTGCTAAGATCACAATTAATTGTAATTTTTGAGGGGGAAAAAAGGATGTGTATTAAAAGTAGACTAAATTGTTTAACTTAAATTTTCAACTTGCATGTACAGTGGTAACTCATTATAACTCGAATTTCGAAGTCCGACAAACCAGTTTGATCTAGAACTCGATCTGAATATCAGAATTCAAACTGTGAACGCTGACCTAATATAAATTATACGCGCCAGGAAATGAGTCACATGGCACGTCTCTGAGCTGAAACAAAAGGCAATGCTTCAGTGTCAGCCTCGCATTTGCTGTAGTAGCAGCGCTTGTTGGTGATAATGCTATTTTATTGAAAATACTGTATCAGGTAATACATTGTACTTTATATAATTTTGTTAGCCATTGCTCACCAAAAAGTTAAGTAATAGTTGTAAAAATATTACAGCCTAGAAATTTGCTATTCACAAACAAATTAACGAATACAGAGTAATAATAAAAATATACAATGGACCGGATTCAGAGTTTTTATTGTGATGTACAGACTACAATGCAATTTTTACTTGAATGCTTTCTTCAGGGACTGGATGATTAACCAAATAAAGCACCGCTACATTACCGTAACTAACAATAAATAAACTACTACCTTATGTGCACTATTAGGGTATTTATGTAATTTATTTAAACTTTATTTTACCAGGTAAATTAACTGAAAACCAGTTCTCACTGCTTTACGTGATATTCGGGAATAATACCAGATTACGCATCAGAACTGCCTGGGATACCAATGTCATGCATGTAACTAAATCCTTCAGCCAATAAGGACAAAGGTGTGTTGTCACGGAGGCGGTTCCAGTTTGTGCAGCTGGGTGAGAGGTCGCAATGCATCTATCCTGTAATGCAATGCGTCAGGATCAGAATGTGTTGCTTTAAGCCAGCGCTGTAAGCAAATCGAACGCATCAATTTTTGGACTGGGGAAACAAACTGAAACAGGGACGTAATACTGAGGACTAATGACTACAACCAGAAACAGCTGATCACATGGGGATCCCACACGAGGTTCATGAGGGGGCGTGCCACACGGAAGGAGCGGCCGATCGGGGCAGGACAAGGGTAATGGGATAAGATCTTTATCGGTTTGTAAGCCATTAAGAAAAAAATGCTCTTCTTGTTTCATCCTGTTCATTTTGTGTTTAAATGCTAGAAAAAAAATACATATTTAGGTGTAATTTTGGGGGGCCGGGAACCAATTAATTGGTTTTCCATTATTTCTTATGGGAAAAATTTGATCAGAACTTGAACTTTTTAGGATTCAATCCGGAGTCCGGAACGGATTAACTTGGAGAACCGAGGTACCCCACTGTACTGGAATATGAACAAGATGTTTTAGTAGAAAAGGCTGGCTGCAGAATGACTTCTTAAATTCCTCAAGTGAAAGAAAGGAAAATCTTAAAGGTGAATCTAGCTATAAAATAAGTCAGTCTGCATGATCCGTTGGGGTTGCAGTATGGCTCAGTGGTTAGTGACGCTGCTTCAGGATTGGGAGTTTAACCCCTCTCCCCCAATACATATTCCCCTCATGTCATTCAGGTTTGCTCTGGTTACTCCAGGATTATTTACATTCACTTGTCAATCTGAGTCCAGCTTTTCCCATGAACCTATGATCATAAGAGTGTTATGCTGCACTCAACAGGTTTTCCTCCAGCTACACTAACAGACACTCCTAAGCTGAATAATAATTTAATAACCAAGATAAAATTATATGTTTATATGTTAAATGAAAATGTGCGTACATGCATCTGTATAAAGTCAATTGCTGTTTTGGTTACATATTTTGTGAATATTCATTTTTAAAGTAGTCTGGTATCATGCATTCTGTATGACAAGCATTCAAACTGTGGGGTGTAAAGGAATTTCAAGGGGGACACAGGTGAGGAGACATAAATTAGAGGCCTCTGCATGAGGTTTGAGGTGGGGCAAACCTATTTCGAAAATGCAGCCGTAAGAAATATTTAAAATAATGTGAACGCATTAAAATAACTTAAAGAAATTAAAATGAAAAACTTAAGCAATAATTTATTAAATTTTATTTGTGCATTTGGGGTCAGTCTGTGTGTGTGTATGTGTGTGGGCTGAATCGGGACAAATATATCAGCCATGGGGTACCAACACAAACTGGAGTCACAGAAAATAGAACAGAGCTCTGGCGCTTTAAGAAGACTTAATTCAAATAATGTAACAGACATCAAGCACTATGAAAAATAACACAATTAATTAGTACTTAATTAATAAATACTTTTCTGCATAAAGGAGACAGACAGGGGCAGCATTCCATCAGCAGCTGTGGCACCGAAGGGGGTGCAGTCACCTTGAGGACACTGATTGGCAGCTGTCTTATAAGCGACAACCAAGCTTCCTCAGGGTTTTCTAGCTGTGGTCTTTCTAAAAGTTGGCTCCAGGTGCATGGAAGGTGTCAGGTATATTAATTTACTAAACTATTAAGTCTGTGGTTTGTGTTTCTCTAGAAAGCTATCTCATCAACAAGCAAGGGCAAAGTCAGTGAAGTTGCCTTTAGGCTGGCTGAGTAAGTCACCCTATCTGTTATGGGTGGACAACAACAACTGACTGATCAAGTCTGTGGGTGGAGCTTTGGGTTATGCCATATTAGCTGCCTTAGCAAAAAGGCACCAGAACTGTCATCAGGCTGGGTGCATCAATGTTGAGCTGGCAGTATTATTTAGCTGGCCAGATAATACTATCACCTGATGGCCTAAGGTCAATGATCTTCCTCAACAAATCACTAGATTATACATGTAGCTTTCTGGCCATTTCTGGCCCCAGCTTTTCCTTGCTCTCAGATCCCAACTGGTGCCGGCTTATATATGTAACACAGTAGAATAACACTGAAATATGAAGTATTGGGGTTCTGCCCTTGACACAAGTTATCAGTGCACCACTAGATGCATGGGCACCATCTTCTGAATGTTTTTCTTATTATTTTTCATTGTTTCTTTTTTCCAGTTCTATACATTATAAAGCTTTTGCATTATTACAGAAACATGACCTTAATGTGATTATTATTAAAGAAATAAAACACAAGAACAAAGCTTGGTGCCTTTAAGAAAATACTTTAAAATACAGCACAACTCAAACATTATTAAAATGTATTAAACACAGAAAACTACAAATCCATATTCAACAAATAACCAAAATATTATGAAACCAAATATGGGAAACCTTGCCTTTGTTACAAACAAATCTTAAAATTAATCTTTTAATCAGCATGAACTACTAGCAGTTAACATGAGGTCCCAAAATTAGTTCTACCAGGGGTCCAGGCTGTCCACTATTAATTAGTGCATTTCTATATAAAGCAGATATCTCGCCAGTGCCTGCTAAATGGGTGGAACAGGTGCATGAGAATGCAAATCGGCAGCACCAGGAGGCACCAGCAGTTAATGAAGACTAGCAGTTGCACGAATAGGCAGCCCTTGAAGTACACTCCTCATTTTTTCTTGGATCTCTGTTCATGAGCAATTATGAATTTTGTGCTTATATAGTAGTTTCTTGCTTAGGTTTTCAGGTTTGTTTGACTTTTGTTTGGCTGATTTGGTTGGTTTCACTAGTTTTATCTGTTGGGTACTCTGACAGTTTCTGACATGTCAGTTTCTTTGTTTACTATGTTCCTATTTGAGTTTGTTCCTCATCCTTACCATCTTCTGTGTGCTGGTGTGTGGCTCAGCAAGCTATGTCTTTGTCCCTGTGATTACAGGGTTGCCTTGGCAGTAGTCACATGTCAGTGGGCCCTTGAGCAAGGCCTTTAAACCCCAGCTCCAGTGGTGCTGTAGGTGGCTTACCCTGCACGGTAACTCACAAGCATGCTCTCACCTGTATGTGTGTCTCACAGTAAGATAAGGTAGGTAAAAATAGAATTTCCCCATGGTAATCAATAACAAGTTATTATATTTAAGTCTGAAGTTGAGAGATCTCTGCCTGCCAGTGGCCCATGTTCTGCCAATGTGAAGAGCTCTTGTCCTTCATCCCGGAAAGGTATCCATCACAGGCAGCGAGAAACCTGGCTATCTTGGAAAGTAGTGAGCTGCCTTGGGATGCTGGGTTTCTTCTACTCCAGGTACTTACTTTTTTTGTAGTTGAATATATGTATTTCTTGGCCAGTATCATCTGCTGAATTCTTGTGTCTGACTTGGTGTAACAACAGACGTATAAATGTTGGAAGTCCTCCTGCTGCTGGCAAACGGCTCTCTAGCTCATTGATGTTTTCCCATGAAAAGCATGTATGTCTTTGAACATCAAAAAAAAAGAAACTGCAAAAAGAAAAACATTGAAATAAATATCTTTATAATATTTTGTTCAAATATGTCTGTGTTGTGACCTTGTGCATGGCATCAGCTCCAATATACTTGGTATGGCTTGAAATAATCCCACTTTTAGGATTATAAATGTGTGTCTATTGTTATTCCATCCAAATCATGATCAATGATTTGCGGATGTATGTAGGTGTTTATTTTGCTCATCCTTAGGGCCACTGTTAGGTCCGATTACTCAGGGCTATAATCCCGAGTATTTTAACCCAAGCCCCGAGTATTTAAGCCTTGATGCCACTATCTTCCTTCAAAAAAAGGTCAAGCTCCAGGTAAAAATGACTTAGCCCCTGATCTTTTTAATAGCTAGAAGCTCCCCTGCTTATAGGTCAACTGTACCATACCTCATAACCACTAAATAAGTCATTCAGCTTGTGACAATATCCAGAGGAAGCATCACAAAGAAGTCACTGGATCCATCTCAATCAAGAAGGGTATATGGTTGTTGTAAAATCTGGTGAAATCTCTGACATGTATTTTAAGTTCCACAGTGGCAGGGGTGTCGGAGGCACATGGATACCCTGACAGATTCAGGGGGCCCAAGATTCGAAATCCTATATGATATAATGCATTATATCACAGTCAAAAAGCATTATAAACATGGCTGTAAACATTTATAAAAAGGTATAAAATATTATAACCATTATTAGTTATAAAGCATCTTTAATGGTCACCATTATATTGCATAAAAAAAATAATCGTTGCCTTAAGCAAAGTGTTACCAAAATCATTTGAAAGGAGTTTACACTTGTTCCTGCTCACGCCTCACTGAAATGAATGTAATATAGTGTTATTACCAAGAATAAGAACATCTCCACTAAACAGGTCGCTCACACCCAATAATGCTATTATTTAATGTACCTAATATACTTTAGTGACAATAAGCCTTGCAACTAATTTATTCTGCAATCAGCATTAATCCCAAAACTTTCTTTTGTGTACTTGCAGTTGAACAGATCTTACAAACCTACTGTTTTCTTTATTAAATCCTCCTTGTCATGTTAACAGGCCACAGGTAATATATCAAAAACAGTTATTTATTACATTTACATAATGAAACATTTAACACTTGTTTTTTTCATTTTCAGTAGATTTTAAATGTCCAGGAAGATTATTATTTATTTAGGCAAATAAGGCCAGAACTTTAAAACTGTAACTAAGACATGTAGCTCTAGCATTCATCATCAGTTTAACCCCCGATTTTACTAAATTATTTTCCTGCCAGTTTGTACACACCACCATAAAACAGCAACATCAAGTAGTGTTCAAGCATGCACCACTGAGTATAATGACTGTGGTTAGAATAACCTATTATTCAAGCAAATATACTGTATAACAAATTGTAAAAGTTAAATGAATCCAACATTTTCGATGCATCAGTTTTAAAAAGTATTTCACCAAAAAGTGTGATGCAGCATTTTTTCAATTTGTAGTTTGTAGCCATATCAATCCATGGCATGTTTCAATAAAGCCACTAATTGTTTCCTAATTACCCCTGTTATTTTCTTACAATCTACACCAAATTTCCTTTTAAAGAACAGACAGCAATCGTAATGGCTCAACAAAGACAGCATAGGGAACAGATGAATGAAGACAGCAGACACAATGACTAGATAAATAATTACTTTTTTCTTTTCTCACAGCAGAATTAGACTTCTTTAACAGCTGAAAGGATTGACATTGGAGTAGTAGGTCATACCTTAACGTATCCTGAAGAATCGGAGAAAATTGATCCACATAGTTATTTTTTTTAAATGTTTGCATATGTTCTGTTCCATAAAATGACTATTACCTGCCGAAAGTGACAGAATGACAAAGTGTAATCAGTCAATGAATTCACTTTATGTTTATACATTTTTCAAATAGCCTAATCAAACGCGTTATCATTGCCCTGCCTAATAAATCAATCAACTCTGTGTATTTACATCAAATTATAAAGAATTGTTGCTTGAAACACCCATGGAAGCCTAGCTATCATATTTAGAACTTTTAACAAAGTCCAATTATTTTTATTTTTTATCAATGTCTTAGGCTACAGTGGGGGATACACATTCATATCAACAAGAGGAGGGATGAAGTGTATTGCACCATCAATAATTCCTGTATAAAATTAACATTTACACTGAGTCATTGCACTTTTTTATTTAAAGCAAAAGTATTTAGCAACAACAGGTCCCTCTATTAATTCTTGCTATAGATACAAAAGACTTTTTGTATTTGTAATGTGTGCATGCCCACGACATGGTGGCTGTGGCTTGTTACTCCAGCAATCGATGTTAGTGAATTCGGCATGTTTGGTTGAAGCAGTTGCTAAGCAATCCTTCTGAGATATATACGACCCATAGGAGACGTTTATAATATGATTCATTGGTGTATTTGTATTATTTCCTACTTAAATGCCTAAATTTACATTATTGGCCACTGGCATCACTGTTTTAATGTAATTAATTTTGTTTGGCGTAAATTAGTAACTTTTGGAGTCACATTCCCCAACCTCATTTTCACAATGGATGTGTGCCTTTTACTATGGGGTTTTAGTCAGATTTAGTCAGGTTTTAAAGAAAAGCATTAGTCACATTGTAGCAGGACTGACTAGTTTTTTTATTGGCTTCTCCGCAGCCTCCTTGTGAGAAAAGCACAGACTTTCTATAATAGTGCAAAAGCACTCTAATATATAGAACTGGGAAGAAAAAATATAGAAAAATAACAACTGAACATCAATCTCAATGGTGAAATATATGATTTATTACTGTCATATCAGACACGTGCAAATGTAAAAATTATTATTACAATTTTTTACAGCTGTAGAGTTTTATATTGCGATATTGACCTATTTTTATTATCATTTCTTATCATCATAATCACATTCATTATCATTGGTACATTGTTTTAATAGAACAACGTAGAAAGAGAATGACAAAGAAATTAAGAACGACGCAAGAAATAGGTAGTGGGTTGTAGCACTAGTAAATTTATGAATGAGATTATGAACTACCTACAATAGTTATGAAGGGATTTGAGAAACACTAATTAACGATTAAGGTGCAAGATATCAGAACGCTTAGCATTACGAATCTTTCAGGAAATGCAACCCTGGTTAATAGCAAGGACTGAATGTTTGGAATTGCTGATAAAATAATAGTTCATGAGCAATCAACTACATAGTCCAAACATGCTTATACGCTAAATCATAGGCTACTGTGTATTATTTAAAACCAAGTCACTGCCATTAAAAACCACACATCTATACGATTGTCCAAGTCCTACTTAATTTACCTCATATATAAAATGCTGACCTACTTAATTTACCTCATATATAAAATGCATGTATGTAAACAAAAATACAGGACAAATTGTGTCTTGTATTGGTTCAAAACAGAGTATTTCATGACATTCCTGGAAACGTTCAAAGCATTAAGTGTCAGCTGAAGTACAGAGGAGGATGGAAAACTTTGGTTGTCTCTGTGTGTTCCACTATCACAGGAGAACAAGTACAGGCATTGTTACTTATGCCTGATTTATGGTTTCTCATAGGCTCTACACTGAGCTTATGCTGTGACCTTTGCAAGCGCCCTACATCATTGTAAGCATTTGTATTCATGTGCTAGTGTGTCTGTATCACTTTGCAGTTACACTGCCAAAGAACAGTCAGAAATGCATAGGAAGAAGTGAGATGCAACCAAGCACACCAATCACAGTTCTAGTGGTTTGTGTCGCCATGACATGTAGTTGCTTTTCTAGGGATGTGCATATGAGACTATACCATACCTATGCTGTACCAGTGCTGACTATTCCATTGGACCTGTTTTTCAAGCTCCATATCTATCTATCTATCTATCTATCTATCTATCTATCTATCTATCTATCTATCTATCTATCTATCTATCTATCT
>JAABNY020000025.1:7956952-7969428 GCA_015164015.2 Brevimyrus niger | reverse complement strand
TCTATCTATCTATCTATCTATCTATCTATCTATCTATCTATCTATCTATCTATCTATCTATCTATCTATCTAATCAGCAAGTCATGCAGTCTAATTGATTTGAGAAATGCAGTCACTTAAGTCAGTAGCACATCAGGGAAATTTACATGTGGCACCCATATTTTGGCATTTCTCCACCCAAAAGGGTTGATTATCCCATGTGCATAATGGTCGGTTCATACTTTTCTGCAGGTGGCCATGCATATGATGCAACTGATGTAAATGTGCTTCACCTGTGGTCAAACACTTGCAACACCAATATTTTGTGTGCATATGCAGCCACTGACTGCACAAGTCCTCACCTATTGCACATGTATCTGTTTCGGAATATTGACTCTTCCTCCTTCCTGATTTGTTATGCACAACCATCATTACTCACTTAATAAAAAAATACTAATGCATGCAGAACACCTGAGTAAGACTGGGCAATTCTGGATAAAATACAAATCACAATTTTTTTTTCACTCAATTGTGATCACAATTTTCTCTCATGTTTCTTGAGCAATACATTTCTTTTTCTTTCTTTCTTTCTTTCTTTCTTTCTTTCTTTCTTTCTTTCTATTTATTATTCTATTATTATTAATATTTCATATTAAATATTATCTTTATGAATATTATCTTTATAGATCAATTGTTGGATTTCCACAGAACAGAAAAGTCATTCTGCTAATTTGCGGTAACAAGCTCAGCAAGTTTTTTTCTGCTTTTTCTGTTCACTGAGTATTGCTTATTGTGCTGCACTGTAATTTACAATGTTATACTCACCTGTCTTGAAGTAATTTAAAAGGATACGTTGCTGTTTGTAAAATCAATAAATTGGAATGTACAAATCTTTTTACGTAAGCACTGTCAAAAACAGGTATTTTACTGCATAATTCGCCACTGTTACATCCTGGTCTACAGTAAGAGTAGGGAACAGGGAGTGGTGGGTTAGAGGATATGGAGCTCGAGAAATAATTAACACCCAGGGCAACGATATTAACAGAGATGTATGGATATGTTTTGGGAATGTGGGATAAGTGAACACCAGGGTGAACTTTGGGAGTGACAAAGGCAGACACAACAAACAAAACCCAGTGAACTACCTACACGCATACCAACGAAAAGTCTCGTAACACAAAAAAAAAATAAAACAAAAGACAATCGCTAACCAAACCCTTTCTAGCCACAAAACAAAAACAAAATGTCGTACATGGAAAAAACATACAGCAATCACTCTCAATAACCCTAACACATACATTCTATATACAAAGTATTTAGACAGTATGTACACAGGGCAACCAAATCAAATCTGTAATCCAAAGAGTATCTGTTAATCATACAGTAGGTCAAAATAGCGAATACACAAATACAAGAGTATAACAACTAAATCCAGATCCAAATGAGAGTGTACCGAAAACCAAAACGTATCATAATGGGCAGTCAAATACAACAATCGCAAGCCAATGCAAAGATAACAAACAGCATGAGCAAACACTACAGCAGAAGCTGTCTGATGGGTTTGTGGGGCTTCTTTTATAGTCCATCATTGGAGACGTGGGAAATGGAAACAAGGCGACAAAAACACATACAGTTTTGGTTGAGAGAAATGGAAACCATGGAACCGGATCAGCAGACTTGCGGAATTGGATCTGAAGAAAAAGATGGATACATATACACACCAACATGCACGAGGACATTACACCACCTTATCATGATGGAGGATTAGAATTAGAATTAGAATGTGCTTTATTGCCATATATGTTTCCACATACTAGGAATGTGTTATAGTGACAAAAGCTCCACAGTGCAATAGAATGACAGTGACAGGACCAGACACGAAAAAAGACGTAATAAAAAGAACAACATACAATTATATGACATACAATGTGCAAGAATAGCAATAACATTACAATATACAAAATATATAAAAAATTTGTGCACTTTGATCCTAGGAGCTTTGTTGTCGGGGTCAGTTGCCCCTGGTAGGGTCACCCAAGGCAAATTCATTCTAGGTGAGTGGCCAGACATCAGAAAATCCCTTTGAATTATGTAGGTTAAGGACCATATAGCCTCGCCCTGATTAGGGAGTCCATAGCCCCACCCTGTAGCCAGGCCTTCCTTGGGGGGTAGCTCGCAGTGGGCAGAGTCCAAAGAGTTACATGGGTTACTCTGTGGGCCCAACAACTTCAACTATAGAGGGGACCATGGGGGTATAGTACATTGCACATCAGATAATAGTCAAAGGCAGGGGATTCAGAGGACTGATTACTGGCTTTAGAGACATGGAGTGTTACCTTTTTGGCGGAAAAGGAGCATGAGCTAGTGGGAAGAGACACTGTCTATATATATAGATGAGCTCACCTGAAAGGACTATGTGGGCTGTGGACCAAAGCGCCTAGAGAAGGGCTGCACTCTTCTTCATTCTGGAGTTGCCCTAGGTGAGAGGTGTGAGTCTACTCATATCTCCTTAGACTGACAAGAACATATTCATCCTGGTGACCAAGAAGATTTTTGACTTCGAGTTGGGGGACGGGCTCTGACTGTTATCTGTGTGTAAACACTGAACACTAGTTCAGACTATCCAGTCTTCTTGAAGACTTTAAATAGGGTGCTAAAAGGGGCCCCTCTGGGGACTCCATGGTTCTACTGGGGGACTTTAACAATCACATGGGTAACGACAGTAAAACCTGAAAGGGTAAGATTGGGAGGAATGCCTTGCCCAAGTGATGCTTTGTTTTTGAACTTCTGTAAAAATCACTATTTGATATCGTGAAGCAAGCATAAGGGATGATGTTTTGCCTCAAGTGGAGGTGCTTAACTTAGGAACAAGTAAGGAAAGAAGGGAGATGGAGATTGACAGGCAAAGCGGTGCAGCATCAGAAGTTATGTGGAAGTTGGGCCATTTTGTCATGGTGTAGAGAGAGCTGAGCTGATAGGCTGAAGCTATCAATTTACTGGTCAATCTGCGTTCCTTCCGTCACCTGTGGTCATACGCTTTAGGTATTGACTGAGAGAATGGGATTATTGGCTCTATTTTGATGATCTAACACAAAGCATAAGGTGCAAAGAGCAACTAACATTTATCGGGATGTCCAAATCCATTGCCATAACCGCTTAATCCCAACTGGGGTTGCGGGGAGGACTGGAGCATTTTCCAGGAACAATGGGTGCAGGCAAGAACCAACCCTGGGCAGCACACCACAGGGTGCACACACTCACGGGGCCAACTTAGAGTCACCAATTAACATGTCATGCACACATTTGGACTGCGGAGGAAACCGAAGCCCCCGGCAGAAACCCACACGAAGATGAGGAGAGCATACAAACTCCACTAAGAAAGGTCCCATGCCTGACCTGAGGACCTTCTTGCTGTGAGGTAGCAGCGATAACTACTGCACCACCGTGCCGCCTACTCAAAATCCATTTCCTTATTTTGATGGTGGGAAAAACAGACTTTGCGCAAGTGCAGGCGCAAAAATGTCGTTCTAACTTTCTTAATTATTCAGCACAGCACATGCAATGAACCAATCGGCATGGTATATCACCCCACCTTTGAAAGGCATTGGCACATGACCTACGGCGGATTGGTATTACAATGGTGCGTTTGCCCGGCAAGCCAGATCGATTTTCACCCGAGGAAATAGATGTACTCGTGCGTGAGGTGAAAAGGTGCGAGCACATCATCTATGGGAACACGACTGTTCCACCTAAGCCTTTCCAGGTGAAGCAGGTGTGGGATGAGGTAGCAGCAAGTGTGTCCTCATTTTTTGGCATCATTAGATCACCTAGTCAATGCCAAAAGCAGTATAATGATGCCAGAAGCCGGGAAAACAGAATCTAGCTGCTGACTGAGCACAGGGGCATTGAATGGGGACTTAATCATGCTTGTATGTGTTTTTATTTTTATTTTGGGTCTGCAGTTTGCAAAATGTGAATAGAATTACTATAGTTGTTCAAACAAAACACAACCTACAGTTTTAAAGGTGTTTTAAAATGTTCAAATAAAATGCAATTGAGCTGTTCTTTTTCCACAACTCACAAATTTAGATTCCTCACCAGGCTACAGACGATTCAACTATTCCACCAGCTGATCCCTCCTTGCCCATGCTGATGCTGCCGTACACTCCTTTGTTGTCATTGGCATATGCAGTTCAGTATCATGCCTTCTAAGGTCCTCTAATGTGTCCTCATATATGTCCATCATGCTTGGCAATGTTACACAACATACAACATGCCACAAAGAATGCTGCAACTTTCTGAGGGCTGTATTGATATGTTCTACCTAACTCATGTAAACATCTGAAACACATTTTCAGCAATCCAAATGTCCTTTCAATTGTAGTATGTGCTTAATTCTGAAAATTTTAATGATTTTTTTAAATTATATGGTTTATTATTTACTTAATATGTAAATATGTAATATGTAAAGTTTTTTCATGATTACATTAATGGACGGGTTCTACTATAATAAAAAAACGCGTATAAATCAAATAAAGTAACAAAATACCATTACTGCACTTTAAGCATGTGTCTGTCAATAAGAGCATCGTTCACCCACACATTTCTAAAACACGCCACTTAAATTCCATTTAACAATGCGCCACTGACTTTTGACGTGGTTGATTGATGTGATTTCACTTCCTTAAAATAGCAACGCACTGACAATGTGCCTGTTTAATGAGGGCATGCCTCATTAAAAAAAACACCACTCCTACAAGTGCGAAGCAGCCGCAAAATCATTTGCTATTTTGATTGCATGCATGCGCTGGTACAAAACAAGCAAAACCACTTTGCGTCACGCAAAATAGAGCCCCATGTATACAAGCAGCAGAAATGAGTTTCCTTTGTAAAGTGTCTAGGCTCAGCCTTAGCGATAGGGTGAGCAGCTTGGACATTCAGGAAGGGCTCAAAGTAGAGCTATTGTTCCTCCGCATTGAAAGGAGAGATTAAATTTCTCAGCTGGCATGGGAATGCCTTGGTATCCTCCTGGAGAAGCTGGGGGAGGTGACAGAGAACCCAGAGAAGCTGGAGAGAGGGAAGTCGGGACATCCCTGCTCAGACTGCTGCCCCAGTGTCTTGGATAAATGGCAGAAAATGGTTGGATGGATAGGGTATGCTGGATGACTTTTACTTTTGCTTAACATTTTGGGTGGTATCTGTACAGTGAAAATTGTGTACTTTTCCCACCACTGTTCTTCTTATGCATTCTGTGCATATATGAATGTATGCATTTTATGTGGACTTGACCACAGAAGTATGAATAGCTCTATGTCCTTTATATGTGCAGATGTGTAACCACATAGTCTGCATGCATGAACTGGCCTTTAGTTAAAAAGTGCTTTTTTCATTTAAATGTATACTTCCATATTTTGGCTAGATGCATACTTTCAGCTAAGAAACATCAAAATATTGGCATGTTGTATGTACGTCATGTCACATTTCTGAATAAGATAACTTCCCCACAAAAGAAATTTTTGTCAAAATAACCATCTTTTGTTTATCACGGTTGGATTTTTGTTGTAGTTAAAAAGATAACATTTGAGGTTATCTTTATTTGACTAAATAATGACTGTATAACCTTAAAGCAAATGACAGTTATTCTTTTGAATCTTTTCATCAACAAAATTTATTTTAGCTGTGAAGGCATGACTTTCTATTGACCCATAATCAGGGCAGGGAGGTCACTGCTGGTTTCAAGTTGTTATTTTAATGCCTGCCATATACTCCTGGCCAAACATCTGCACTGGAGGTTCCTAGAGGCCGCAGTGAAAGGTCATCAGCTTGTCAAACAGAGAGAGCCTAGAAAAAGCAGTGATTAATATTTTAAAAGGATATGCCCTTACTCTAGTGATTTGCCATAATTAGTGGAATATTAGAATATTAGGTGTTACAATTATTCTTTGGAATTTGGTTAAAAGGATGTCTATGCTGGCATGCTTAACCTAGTTAAATATTCGGATTACACAAATTTGTCAGTATAGTATATCTATGGGTTAAAAAAAAATGTACAAAATAATAGATTTTTTTTAATTATGGAAATTCTATTAGGTTAAATCTGTCAGAAAATGGAAACATATAGCATGGGGGCCTTTAAGCCTTTTAAACAGATGCTAGTCCATTTCACCACCAGGCAGAAATAAAGCAATCTAAAAACTAAGCACTATATTTTCAAACAATGTATTGGTTTTAACAATGAAGATAAAGGTCCTGAGGCATCAGAAAGGATAACTAATTAAATCCTATGGCAACCCTGAAATACCAAAGAAATGAACAAATCAGAAAATACAACAACAAACTAGAAAACACAATGGCAAATAAAAAAAAACAAAACGGCAATTCATAAAATTCAACAGAAATCAAAAATCAATGGCAATTCAGGAACCTATTTAGAAGATAACATGTGGGACTAAAGGTAATCTGTTAAATATAAATGAATGAAGGAAATTTCAACTGGGATACTTTAAATCTGACAAGTGATCCGGTTAAGTAGGAAATCCTGCTTTGTGAAACAGGTTCCAAAACACGCAACAGAAAATCAGAAAACACAATAAAATGGAATTATAGTTATTAGTTGTAACTGTTGACACACCACAACAGACATTGCACAACAACAAAATGTGTCCTTTGCTTTCAACCTGTCAGCAATTGACTGATATGGACCAGGTAAGCAGGCGAAGGAGATCAGGATTGGGGTCAAATAAAAAGGTTTAATGAGAGAACAAAGGGGCATAACAAGGGAAACATGGCACAACTAAACGACAATCCAATGACAGAACTAGGGAAACAAACTCTGACGTAGACTTAATATACCGTCGAGTCGGAGATGGGGGACCCACAGGCGACCAACACAGCTCCGGAGGCGGGACTGCAGCCAGCCGATGATGGACCACAGGGGGAACTGGAGGCAACCACTGAGCTAAGGCCAGGGGGTCAGAAGGCGACCACCAAACTGGAGCCAGAGGCCCCGCAGGCCACTGCCAAGCTAGAGCCAGAGGACCCGAAGGAGAACCAGGGGGCAGGGTGGGTGGGACCCGTGACTGAGAGGCGAGGACCTGGCCGGGACTGGTCACATTGGGCTAAAGATGGAGGAGTCACTGGGGTCCCATCCGAGCTCTTCCAACACCACTATAGAGGGAAGAGCAGTGGTTCGGCAGTTAGGGACCTCGTCGGGGACAGGAGCTGGGGCCATGGTAGGAGGCCAGAGGCAGAGTGTCTGGGGAATCAGAAACGTCCATGGGGAAGGGCTCTGGGTCCAAGGAGGAACCACTGGGGCCGACGAAGCATGAGGCACAGAAGGGACTTCTGGGAGCGACAAAGTAGGAGCCTTGGGCAGTGAAGCAGGGGGCACTGCAGGCACAGCAACCACGGGAATGCCACAGGGACCACTGACTCAGCACCAGCAGGGGGCGCCACAGGGGACGAAGCTGCAGGCACGGGAACCACAGGGGGCGAAGCTGCAGGCACGGGAACCACAGGGGGCGAAGCTGCAGGCACTGGAACCATGGGGGGTGAAGCTGCAGGCACAGTAACCACAAGGGGCACTGCCCCGTTCGGGAACTTGGGGACCCACGGGATGGAGTCCCAAACAAACCTGGCCCCTCTAAGGACCACGCATATCCCAGAAAAAGTGACAAGCTGCAGACATGGGCAGCCATTTGGCGGGCAGTCAGGGCAAGTGAAAGTATGCATGAGCACCGCGAGGTTCAGAATCGAGTGGGGGTCCTCCCTGGCCAAGGAAGCAGCGGAGGGATATACAGCCCCCAGACAGACCTCCTGCGCATTTTCCTGCCCGTGTCCTCTCTGACTTTTTTTTCACTTTCCTGCAGCGGGCGGTGGCGTTTGGGGCTAGAGCCTGAAGCAGGGGATCAGCTCGGACTTTGGGCTGATCAAGCCAATGCATTACCTCATCCGTAACGGCAAGGTATTCCCCTTCATATAGACAAGGCGTAGTCTTTGCGAGTTTTGTCATTCTGTCCACAGTTGAGCGACATGGACCAGGGAAGCAGGCGAAGGAGATCAGGATCGGGGTGTGACAGAACCCATATGTGACATTCAGACATAGCAGTGGGCAGCAGGCAAATCAGAAAACACGACAATTCATAAAACATTAACTGTAACCAGAAAGGGCAGAAACTTATTGAATCCTATGGCTTTGCCACTGATTAGACACAGAATATATCTATCACAAAGAGAATCCTGAAATTGTAATCTAACAGTAGTTGGGCACAGTTAAAACAAATTATATGGTTAACCAAACACAGGTCTGATCTTTTGTTTTACCCATATTGTGGTAAATGTACTTAAGGTTTTCTAAACTTTTGCAGTGCCTGTGGTAAAGTACTGAATATTTCAGTTTTCTGATTGCTTAGGCACTTGAAACTACAGGCTATTTGGCAAAATGCTACACACTCACCACCTGTGTGCAGGAAATTGCAATTTGCAGAAAAGTAATGTCATACATGTAGCAAGCACACATACATGCAGGCATCCAAATGTGTAAATTATGGATGTTTATTCTGAACACACTATCAATACAAATAAAGGGATACAAAGGGAGTCTTTTTCTTTCTAAAAATAGTTTTCCTTGTTGAGACTGAATGCATGCATCAAGGAGCTTAAGCAAACTTTACAGAATCCTAGATAGTTTCATCACAATTATAAACACATTCTCATGGCTTCAACACAGTTTGCAATCCTGATGTACTCGCTTCGCCAAGACACAGATATTGTATCTCTCAGTGCTTCAGGCCACTTCTCACCATGAACTCACTTTCATTTCATTACATTATTTGGTCACTAATCTGAACTGTTAGTTTACAGCTTAAGCCTGGCTTAAATACTTCCAGCACCTGTTTGAGCACAATTGCACAGAGGTCCCAGCTTCCAAATGCATGTATAAATTTCCGAACAACTCAAGGAAAAATTGATCAATGGAACACGAAAGAGCAGACAGAGGGAAGGGGCTGAGGAAGACAGAGAATGAGGAAGGGAAGTTATTCCCAGTAAAATAAGAGCTACTTAGTTTCTAATGTTATCAACCTTTGGCATGAGCAATAAAGAAGCTGGGTGAGTGAGTGCATCCAAATTTAAGCCACTGTTGCTGGGGTCATTAGGATATTTAATTGTGAGAATGGGTAAGTCTTTGTGCTATTACTGTGCAGTTACACAATATTTCTTATATTGTATATCAATGATCTCGGTGTGTATGTTGATGCTCCCATGTCCCACTCCCACCAGTATGGGGAAGCAATAAAAAAGGCCAATAGAATGTTGGGTTTCATCTCTAGGTGTGTGGAGTTTAAGTCAAGGGAAGTGATGCAAATTCATTTGTAAGACCCCACCTAGAATATTGTGTGCAGGTTTGGCCACCATACCTTTAGAAGGACATTGCTGCCTAGGAAAATGTGCAACGGAGGGCTACAAGAATGATTCCTGGTCTTAGAGGAATGTCTCTAAGATAGAGGAGAGGTTAGCTGAGCTGAATCTGTTTAGCCTCGAGCAAAGGAGATTAAAGGGGGACATGATCCAGGTATATAAAATTCTAACAGGTTTGCATGCTGTTCATCCAAATGGCTATTTCAATATTATTTTAAATACTAGAAGTTGTGGCCGTAGGTGGAAATTAGCGGGAGAACATTTTAAGACAAATTTGAGGGAGCACTTTTTTATACAACGTGTAGTTACAGTATGGAATAGTCTTCCTACTAGTGTAGCACAAGCTAAATCCTTTAAATCAGAGCTAGATACAATTTTAACAGCTCTGAGCTATTCTCTTCTTTCCAAGCAAGTTTGATGGGCTCTCATTTCTAAATTTCTTATGTTCTTATGTGAAAGAACTCAGTTCTGATACACATTTTGTAGAACTGGTAGAATACCATCCAATGGTGGAAGAAAAAATCTGTTCAGTGAAGAACAAGAGAGGTAAATAGTCAAAAATTAAAATAAGCAAAAAACACAACAAGACTAAGAGAAATACAAATAATGGTCATAGAGTGCCATGGTATCTTCTGTAACATCAGGGTAGTTTCCATATTCAATTGTCTGGTTGTTGAGAAGGCACAGAATGGGCATGAGGCAATTGTATAAAGTTCAGAGGAACCATGATCACATGAAAGAAAGGTTATATCAATGTGTTCAGGTCAGAATATCCCAGTGTGCTTACAGTGTTCATTGTTTTTTTGGTTACTATTTTGCTGAAACATTCTATCCATTTGGAGTATGCTTAAGCTTGATACACCTGCTAATATGGTTGAATATATATCTTATTAAAAATGAAGCTGGATTCAGTTCTGTTTATCGCCATATCACAGTAGGGCCATCCAACACAGCACTCCTATGGGATTTCCTCAGTGCACTTCATGATCGCATATTACCACAACCAGTAAGACAACATACAACCACACTCAACACAAACACAAGAACGGTTCATCAA
The DNA here is from genome assembly GCA_015164015.2 of Brevimyrus niger. Classification (NCBI taxonomy): domain Eukaryota; kingdom Metazoa; phylum Chordata; class Actinopteri; order Osteoglossiformes; family Mormyridae; genus Brevimyrus; species Brevimyrus niger. Next base: position 7,958,975 of record JAABNY020000025.1, on the reverse strand, counting down.
CCACATTAACCATGGAAGTGATGTTCCTTCCATCATATTCCTCATTCCTTAGTCCCACAGAGGAATTGTTTTTTCCGGTTGGCACTGTTTGGGAGTCACACTAATGAGTAAGTCTTCTTGAGGTGATGGATGTAGTTGAGAGGGTATCACAGGGATTTATTTATCCTTTATGAGAGCATATCCTGTATGATGTTGATACGAACATGTGGCCAAATCCACATGATGGGCAGAATAATGTATAGTGTGTTCAGTTTTGTGCTACATATTGTATTACATTATGTATTTAGGCTTTTTGGCACTAGTACTGTATATAATACTGTAAAGCATATATGTTGTAATCAAATGTAAACTTTGTACATATCATATTCTGAAGAACTATATCTAATGGGGAAAAACTAAAACAATCCTCAAACAACAGAAGTACAGTAGAAGAAAACTAGGCTAAATTGTGCCTTTGTGAATCTGGCCATAAGAAATTTATCTGCATCACATGCAATATTATCTTGAGCTAAGCAATGTGGAAAGTATCACCTAGAGTGCTGTTTCCAGGCTCAACATGACTCCTGATCAGTGTCCTCACAAGCCTTGTTCATTGCCTATAGAAGGGGTATGCATCAGTGGGGCTGGTGATCATATACCTTCTAACACAATGCAGAGAAGAATTCTTCACTAGGTTTCAAGAATGGAGAATATGAAGGAGATTGTGTGCAATAAAAAGTGAGTGACTGGTGAACCAATTGTGGACCACAGCAGTCAGGTAGAAACTAAAATTGTCCCAGATAACGTACTTGACCTGCTCTGGCCCCTGGTCATTGGGAATTAGTTTGTTGTGAAGGGTGTCCTGAAATGTGATATTGTGTGCAGTGTTGTATGGACCTAGGATTGGGAGAAGGTGAAGCACACTGTTTTGATTAATAGCCACATGCACGCGTTGCCACCACATTGTCCCGGGACACTGATAATGGCATGTTGTCCGATGATATATCTGCGGTGGCCCCTTGTTTTTACAAGGTTGAATCCTGTCAAGTACACATACATTAGCACATGATGCATTTGCATCTGCTTCTAGCTCCATTGCATTCTGAATGAGACAAGACAAAACAATGTAGCTCAGTATGAAAAGACAGGAATAATTCAATATAGTGTAGCCCCATGCATAACATTGTCAACCACAGTCAAGCTCATTTCATCATATTGTGTTCCTGACTTCCCTTCCCTGTCCTGTCTTTCACTCTGTCCTCCACCTCTTCCTTCTCATCCTCCTGCCTATCTTACTTCTCCACCTCCCTATCCTCCTCTTCCTCCTTCTTGTGTTTCTCCAGTTCTCATCCCTCTTACTCTGTCTGATATTGGCCTCCATTGTTGTCCTAGCCAAACATTTACCTGTGGGCTATTTATAGTGCTCAGGCTCTGATTTGTATGTGAGCTTGTTATTTAAAAGTGTTTTCATATGTGCCGATGTGGAAAGACAACTGGCAAAATAGTTGAGATTACAAAGATTACAATTTTTCTAGAAGTGTGTTATTTAATTACAAACTGAGTGTAAAGCAGTGAGTTGTGTTAATGCTTTTCCAAAAAGAGTGTTGGAAAATTACAAAGTTAGTGTAAAGCAGAGAACAGGCATTAAGTGTAACACACTTGGTAAATACATCATTTGTAAGTGTTAATGGTTTCAAAGATCATTGGTAGTGATTAAGCATTAAGGAAAAACTCTTAAAGAAACCACAGGCAGCAAAAATAAAACCAAGGGGACAGAAAGAATATTTAAAGATAGCTATGATTTTAGGCATGTTTTACGGTTTTATTTTTAATTTTATTTCTTTTTGTTTTACTGAATTATTTCTTAGTTCATTGGCAGTATTTTGCATTTATGTTGTGTAATTTGAAAGGCAATTCTTTATTTTTATGATTGATGTTCAATATATTTCCCTTTTATTATTATTATTATTCCATCCATCCATCCATTTTCCAAACCGCTTATCCTACTGGGTCGCGGGGGGTCCGGAGCCTATCCTGGAAGCAA
>JAABNY020000025.1:7931331-7942496 GCA_015164015.2 Brevimyrus niger | reverse complement strand
AACTCTGAGCTATTAGTTAAGTTCTCCCCAAGCGAGCTTGATGGGCCGAATGGCCTCCTCTCGTTTGTATAGTTCTTTTGTTCTAAGCATGTTATTACATGGATGTGCACACGTTTCACCTTTAATGTAATTTCACTCAAAACATTTGATGGAACTTGAGAGCCTTGTAGTTTGTTTCACTATCTGATTATTTAAAGGTCTACTTTGATTGGCAGGCCAGGCCACTAGGAAATCTCCCAGTACTCCTGATGGCCAGTCCAGCCACAACAGTACATATACGTTAAATAATGAAAATCTAATATGCACACAAGCCAGTTATTATCCTTGACAAAATAAGATAAACTTTACTATTCCAAAGGGAAATTCTTGTGCAGCAGAATATGTTGAGCAATACATTTTATGCAAAACATTACACATAGTGTAAAGAGTAAATAAATAAATAAAAATGATCTTGGTGCTTCTTGAAAACTTGTCCTCTTTTAATCCTTCAGCTTAGATAGTTGGTACCAGGAATACCTTTACATCATATTGCATTTTATGACTGTTGGCTATGTATATATGTGAATCTATGCATGCAAATGGTTGATACCGAATTCACACTTAGTGCAACTAATGAAAATTACATATATTTTCAGTTCATGGGAAGTCGTGACACGGTGTTGTATTTCACATAGTAAATTAAATTCTCCATGGCTAATAGGTAGTCTTTGGTTTACAGAAATAAATGGAAAAAGATTGAATCCCACCTAACATTTTTACATTATAAATTCATATCAAAAACCAGGTTGGTTATATGAATTGTTGGCATGTGCACAGTCGATTAGATCAGTGATCCCCAAACTTTTTGCCACCATGGTTATTAGCACGGTGTTTTTTCCGTTAACATTTCCGCAGACCTGGGGGCAAGGAATCAAGGGCAGACACGTGTAACGGTCCCCAACCTTTTTTGCGCCATGAGCCAATTTCATGTATAACAATATTTTCACTGACCGGTATAAAACCATCTAAAAACAAAGTACGTAAAAATACAACTCACCATCCTGCTAAATTAGTGGTAACAAAGATGATGAGGTGTCTAATATTTAACAACAGTAGAATCCAGTTATAATGGACTTCAAGGGACCTGACAAAACAGTCCATTATATACAAAGACCGTTATGCTGTATGTCCAAAACACAACTACAGGACACCATTTACTCATGCCACACCCCAGCAGAGACACTTATAGTATAGATTATTAAATTGTACGTGTAACAATCCAACTTTACCTGACCAGATGCATGACTATTAATAATCCCGACTACGTATCTGCGCTAGATATCACCAGCACGCCATGCACCTTATAGGTGGAGCCTGCATGTCCGTTATAGCTGAACAAAACTACAGCTAAAAGTGCCCCTGGGAACCAAATTAATTGTTTGTCCATTATAAGTGACATTCCGTTATGACCTCATCCGTTATAGACGATATTCTGTTGAGTCCACTATAACGGAATTTTACAGTAATCACCAAGTGCGTTGCCTTATCGCCACCTATGACCCACAGATGGAAGTATTTTCCAAAATAAAACAACCTTTATTATCCATCCGCTGTGGCCCGGCACAAAATGCTCTATGGCCCGGTGGATGGTTTACTTGCAGTTCCCTGCTTTCCATGGGGTGTTGCCTTTTCCCCAAAATGTTGCGTACACCTGCTCCTGAGTTAACCCCCTTAAGTTTTGTATGCTAAATCTGGTATTTTGCATAAAAAGTTGCATTAGCACATTTAAAGCATCTTTTTTGTGTAACTTTGATAAGTGAGGTCCCAGTTCTTGTAGAGAATAAATAAAAGATCTAGATGAAATGAAATGAACCCTCTCTCTTGGGCATGGTTGTACATGATACTGAGGTGTGGGGGGATTATAGTCTAAGCTACAAGACATTGTTTCACATTCAAAAGTCAACAGACTAGCATTGTCTAAACCCATGATCAATGATGAGTTTGCCCCTTATAGATCTTTCAATGAGGTCTTAATCCTAGGCCTTTTAAGTAGTCTTTCATTAGCCACATTAAGCTTCACTCATTAACACAAGATCTCCAGGAGTGTGGTTCTTTATTAGGGCAGCCTGTAGACTTTTTCCCAGATATCATCTTCCATGCAGGCTAGGGCACAGTAGTCTATAATGTTTTGGTACTGGAAGTGATCTTCCTCTGTCTACACAAACAGCTCCACCACGGTCACAACCTCTGCTGTTGAACAGTCATTAACCTCTGCCTTATTGTCTACTGGACCAACATTAAACTGGCTGTATACTAAGCTCTTTTACAACATCATATGATTCCAAAATTGAACAGACAAACACAGGACTCAAGTATCTCTGGCAGGGCAAATGTACAAGGAATCGGGTGGGATTACAGATGTATCATTTTTTCTGTCCCTTTCACAATCCTCAGATTAGACATTCTTAGGATGTCCTTTCACTTGAGGGCCCATAATACATCTCCATCTGCAATGTTAGCTACATACCCCAAGCAGAGGACAGAATTGCTGCCCTCTCTGTCTCCATTGTCATCATTAACAATTAAAGAATGTCCTATTCCAGGCTTCTCCAACAGACCTGGAATAACAGCCCTAACCAGAAAATTTGGCAACAGCTCTTCCCAGATGTGCTTAATGATGTTGGAATTATATTGTAAATGTAAATGCAAAGTTCCCGACAGTTAAGAAGTATGAGAGCTTGCTGTTAGTTGAGACCAAAGTTAACCCAAATATTTCTTATCCCTACCTGTCACCCTTTGCACTACCTAATGCCAAAGAATGCAGCACTGACTAAAAGTGATCAGCATGCAGGTTAGCTCTGCTTCCAAGCCTCAGGCATTCAGTAACAATGTTGAGGGGCATCATCTTAGCATTGATGTATGCTGTAATGCTGTATGCTTTGTTAAATATTAAGGATGTCCATTGCTTATCCCTTATTCCAGGCATGATGTGTTTTCTTTTCAGGTGCACAAATTGGCAGTAATATAAATGTGCATATATTCCTCTAGCTCTAAATTATTTTATTGACTATTCTGAAGAGTGAAACAAATTTGAACCAACTGAATATGAATTCCTTATCCGAAAGATAATCAGATGTGCAATTTTGTGGGAGATATTTGTTTATATGAAATGCAACCCTAACAATATCTGTAATAAATGTGGATTTAGTTATTTATCATGAGGGTCAAAAATGAAAAAGAACATAAGAAATTTACAAATGAGAGGGGGCCATTTTGTCCATCAAGCTCGATTGGGGAGAACTTAACTCATAGATCAGAGTTGTTAAAATCTTCTCTAGTTCTGATTTAAGAGATTATAAGTATATAATATTATTATATTATAAGTATTATTATAAGTATATAATATTATAAGTATTATAAGTATATAATATTTTTAATTTCTAAAAACTAATAGAAATGTGCCCTTTTCACACAGTGACAGCAAGTAAGAATTTGAAAGTGACTCATCTTCCTTTATTCCTTGTGCTACTCACACTTTGGTAAGTGCTACATGATAACTGAAACCTTGGCAAAGTTTGCACACATTCCGAAGCGCCTTTTAAAATAGTGACATCTCCATTGAACACAATCAGCAAAATAGCTGGTCAAATGTCAAGCTCTTCTTTAGGAATGTTTTGTAAATAGTGTGTGATAATGACTTTAAATACTTGTGAGGCAGATAACAGTTTCACAACAACATAATTTTTTTCTAGCTAAAGTTGGAGAGTTGCTTGGGGGCCAGAGCTGTCACTGGGATTATTGCACCTCTTAGTCCATGCCTTGCACTTGTGACTGTGACAAGGCTGATCTTGCATTAAATCACACCAGTCCAGTTTTATCTGCCACATCTCATAATTTTTAAACTTAAGGTCTTGGTGACATGGCTATGGTCCAAAACATATTCAAACTAAAGAAATTTTTATTCAAAAGTAAATAAGGTTGTGCTAACCAAACAATTATAAATTACAATTATATCTTGAAAGAGAGTTGCCTTTATGTTTAAATTAATAAATTTTAATTTATATTAAATGTATCTATTTATTCATTTATTAATAATAATACTGGACACATTGAATCCAACCAGATAATTGTTTATATATATATAATGAAAGAGTGACCATCTATTTATTTTATTTTATTTTATTGTATATTACAGTTTAAAGTATCAACCAAATACACTAAATGGAAAGTGCTTGAGAAAGCCTGACCTTCATGAGATGTAAACATGAACAAAAACAGAGGTTTAAATGTCTAAAACTTTTTTAGTGATCTTTTACTTTTTTCTATAGTATATGCAAATATACTTGTCATTAACCACAACTAATGTACTTTATTTTGCATGTCATGAATATCTTGAATAAAACACAAATACAAATACACAAACCTAAAGGATTATTAGGAACACCTCATACTCATATGATGTTTGACCTTCAGAACTGCCTTTATTCTACGTGGCATTGATTCAACAAAGTGCTGAAAGCATTCTTTAGAAATGTTGGCCCATGTTAATAGGATAGCATCTTGCAGTTGATGGAGATTTGTGGGATGCACATCCAGGGCACGAAGCTCCTGTTTTACCACATCCCAAAGATGCTCTGCCAAATTCTGACTCTACCATTTGAATGTCTCAACAGAAATCGAGACTCATCAGACCAGGCAACATTTTTCCAGTCTTCAACTGTCCAATTTTGGTGAGCTCGTGCACATTGTAGCCTCTTTTTCCTATTTGTAGTGGAGATGAGTGGTACCCGGTGGGGTCTTCTGCTGTTGTACCCCATCCGCCTCAAGGTTGTGCGAGTTGTGGCTTCACAAATGCTTTGCTGCATATCTCGATTGTAACTAGTGGTTATTTCACAACAAAGTTGCTCTTCTATCAGCTTGAATCAGTTGGCCCATTCTCCTCTGACCTCTAGCATCAACAAGGCATTTTCGCACACAGGACTGCCACACACTTGATGTTTTCCCTTTTTTCACCATTTATTGTAAACCCTAGAAATGGTTGTGCGTGAAAATCCCAGTAACTGAGCAGATGAAATACTCAGACCGGCCCGTCTGGCACCAACAACCATGCCACGCTTAAAATTGCTTAAATCACCTTTTTTCCCATTCTGACACTCAGTTTGGAGTTCAGGAGATTGTCTTGACCAGGACCACACCCCTAAATGCATTGAAGCAACTGCCATGTGATTAGTTAATTAGATAATTGCATTAATGAGAAATTGAACAGGTGTTCCTAATAATCCTTTAGGTGAGTGTATATATTTAGTGTTTGAGCTCAAACTACATTCTTCTGAAATTACAGCATTCATCGATGTCCTGTTCATATTCTGCATGGGAAGTGATACTGATATCAGGGCACTGAAAATTTTTTAAGTAAGGAAATTACAGTTCTTTTTAAAAGTCAATTTTGGACAAAAATTGAGACTAACACCATCAACAATTTCTCTTTTGGATTTGTATCTCCATGATAAGCAGCATTCGGAACATTCCAAATGTTATGTACTTAGCACCGTGGCCTCATTCTTCTCAGGTCACAAGTTTGATTTCCACTCTGTCTCTGAGTTTTTGCCTTTTACCTTCCCTCAGTCTAGAAACATATGGTTTGAGAAGATTACTCTCTCTAAAATGCTTGTATTGTGTGTGCCTTCTAGGCTTCAGGCTCATTGACTGCTTGGTTGTACAAGATAAAAAATAAAAGAAATGTTCAAAATCCTAAGGTATCAATCATAAACATTAAAAACTTGTAAAATTGTTCATTGTAAAGTCTAGCTGCATAAAGGTTTATTAATATAGTGACAATGATAAAATTATGAAAAATATTGAGCAGTATATTGAGATAGAAAACAATGTTACAGCCATGGGACAGAATAAAAAAAAGATCTCATATAGCATATAACATAAAAATCACATAGTAGGGAACAGGTATGGGGACAAATAGACCTCAAACTGCATACTGAGTACCAGGTCTTCTTTCTGCCCTGCTAAGTCAATTTAATAGCAGATTAAACACACAAACAAACAAACAAATGACAATCACTGAAGACAGCCGAGACTGACAACGTTAAACTCAAGACTGAGCAAAGTGGCCAGAGTGAGCTAAGATAGATAGATAGATAGATAGATAGCCTTTAGGTGTAAATGATTACCATTTAGAGGTAGCCAGCAATGTGGAATCAGGCCAATCTGTGACAAAGACTATGCTTTATATTAAGAATTAGACGTTTCGGACGCATTTTATATCACATGCATTTGACAATTATGTGCAATTTTTGTGCAATTCATCCAGGCGTGTTCTTTGAGAATGTTGTGGTCATATCTAATCAATCTGTTCAAAGAATATTAATTAGGAATGGGACTGACACATATTAATTCTATATTAAGATGGAGTGGTAGAGCCATATGACTGCACTGTAAATTATCACCAGCTCCATAATAATTGTATTAAGGGTCTATGCAGGTTACTTCGGTTGGTTATATTCACTTAGTCACTTCCTCCTTCTCTTGTTATGTAGTAAACAGGAGAGTCTGTGTTTAAATCTCACTAGTGACTCATAGCATTACAGTCATACACTAGTAACATGCACTTTAATAGTTTGAGTCCTAGCCCTCTTGTGGTACCTCTTAATATTGCTAAGTAAATGAGCATAGTTCACTGAAATGTTAAGAAAATGAAACTGGTTTAAATTGCACTTGCCCAGCTGTCACATTTCCTCTTCTTGTCCATGTCATAGGGTTACATATTCTTTTGTTACAGTGACTATCACTATTAAAGTTAGACTGAGGCAAGTTCTAAGCATTTTTTTCATAATTAAGTGTCTTAATTAAATTTAGATTTCTTTTATTAAAGATGATTCTATTGTCAGTAACTCATTTTATTTACTGAAATTCAATATAAGTACCTTAATGTGAAATGGCAGGGCCCTTGCTGGTAACTCTATTTCCATATTCATCAATTACATTATCTGCCATTTTTTATTTAAGCAATTTGTTATAAACTGCATGTAGTATCTAGTTTTCTCATGTCACAGTAATAGCGCTGTTGCCCTTTTTCAGAGTGCATTTGTGTCCTGTTTCAGGTTCCTTATTTCTGATGATGCAGAGCCCCCAATACCTTGTCCTCGCTCCTGCTTGGAGTACACTGGACTTCCTGAACTTCTTTTACAGCACAGTTCTCAAAAATGTGTTCAGATCTCAGCCTGTAGTGACCATCATTCTATAGCCACTGAACAGCAATAACATATACATGCAGAACAATTCAAATTAAAAATGAGTGGTCCTCTGGCTTTCAGGTTAGTCATTAATCAGGCTTATAAATGCTAATAATTAAAGGATGGTTATATGCTGGTGTTTGATAGAGAATTATGTTATATATGCAAAAAAAATCTATGCCCCATGTACTCCTTTAAACTTACTTTGCTTTACCCAGTCCAGCATTAATATAGGAATATGATTTCCTCCAGCAATACAAAGACAAACTGATTTAATTATGATATTTTTTTTACCATGAGTAAACTGGATTTTGTAGGTCATAGTTCAAGATTTTGTCACTTAGGGTTACTTTCCATCATCTGTGTGCAGCGTTACTGCTGTATATTGTTAGTCTGCACTATTTTGCTGAAATTAATTACTCAAAGAACTGAGTTGCCGTAAATGACATGAATAATTTTTTAATATCATACCAATTTTTAAAAATATAATCATAGAAAAGACACGATTAGCTATGGATACACATTGTGTATTGTTAATACCTTGTTTTGTGTGGAGCAAATCACCTGAGGCCAATTATTCACCTGAGTATCAGAATTATAGGATAATGTTAGGAAGATAAAAAAAAAATCTGTATTTGAAACCAGTCCATGTCACATGTTAAAACTAATAATGACTTGACAGAACTAATGATCCTTTTTACTGAGTGACACTGGTTGAGTCGAATATATTCAGCAAATATCATAGCTACAGTGATAGCAGTAAGGGCATCATGCATTTACAAGTCATGGTTTGATGCTTTATAGATACAAGCCATTTAGACTTATATATTTATTTTCCATATGTTCTGTTCCGTTCTAAAACATTTTGTGACTTGATGCAAATTTGGTTAGCTCCTATAAAAGACATGACATTTTCAAATGGAAAATAAATTGATATGGCTCAATTAAATTGTAACTGGTTTTGAAAAATCCTGCATTTACTCTGCCCAAAATTGCTTTGTGCCCAGCACTTCTATTTAATTACAGCTAGAAGAGTGTTACATGATAACAGCAAGATACCTTTCAGGTTTCCTCTGTGGAGCTTTGAGCATTAAAATTCTGCCTGAGGCTGCCAGATGCTTTGAGAAATCCCTGTATCGCTGAACAATAGCACACAGGGGCATTTTTTTCTTTTCTCTAAAATGCAAAGGTTCCAGATAACAATACTTTTAGACCAGATACCGTACCACATTATGGATCTCTCCCCTCAGAATAAAGGACATTAAAAGCTAAAATCAAAGTAATGATTCCCAATGTTTCAGAGTCACAATATGATTTTCCTACCACCTGAAGAGTACAAATTGACAAGTTGTAGTCTTCAGCATGACACACAGCAAATGAGACCACCCGGTTTCGGATTTCTTGCAGTGTCGGCGAACTTCAGACCAACTGCTACAGAGAACACACAAGAGATGACTGTTATGTTTAAAATAGATCAAGACCTTGAATCAGCAATATGTGCGGGGTCTCCAAAATGTATTACTCTTTTACTATATCCAGCTGTAATAATAATAATAATAATAATAATAATAATAATAATAATGAATGGAAAATTTGCATAAATTCTTCAGTGATGAAAACCATTCTTGAAACCATGAACCATTAACACTATTCAAACACAAAATTGTCCAAGTACAATTTCTTTGTACAAACAACTATTAAATGGTCAGGTATTATTACTTGAGGTACAGATAATAAAAATAAAATAAAACAAAAAAAAAATGCCTATTAGACCTAACCCTAGTTCATATGTTTGTCTTATGTAGGCTAAAATGTTAAAATCATTTGATAAGGTTATCTGAATGAGAACTTCCAATTTTCTTTTTTTACCTGTATTTCATTGTTTTTTATCGATTTCTAATTATATTAATTATAATTATAATTTCCAATAATATTTTAGTAATGTAATCTGTAACAGCAATACAAAATTCATGATATAAAATACAAAGCATTAACAATGTACAACAGATACATATGAAAGAATTAAATTTTAAACGCTTGTAAAAGGTTTTTATTTTTCTTTGTGGATTTTAACTATGAGACCCATGCATCTTTCTTTCTTATCTAAATAATACAATAGGCCCTACACTCCAGGGAGAGTTATATGGAACATAAAGCTTGTATCAGCTGAAGGAAAAAAAAGAAAAAGAGAAAAAAAACAACAGCAAAATTACAGTCTGAGGTGATGCAAATGATATCTTTAGTGCATCTTCCCAAAGCTCCAGTGAGCAGGCTGACAGCTGATGCCAGGATTAAACAAAAAGATCAGGAACTTATGACTAATAGCTCAAAGCAATCATCTCTCATTATTTCAATTACATGGGTAAATGCATGCAATCATGTATCAAATCGTTCTTCTGAAGAGGGCCTTTTCACCAAAGAATTTCTATCTGTACCAAAAAAGACAAAAAAGTGCAAATATTTGCATTGATTTTTTATGAAAATACACCTTTGTTTGGAAAAAGAATCACCTCATTGCTACAGCTTACATGCCTTTCAATAGCAAGCATATTAAAGACATAAAGAAAAAAACCCAAGATTGTAAGGCCATTTATTGGTCAGCAAGTAAACTGGAGACAGCCTATAGTTACAATTGGAATTTTTGCACTACCACCACCTGAGCTGTCAGATTCGTAATGGTAACTATTTCTCCCCTTATAATAGTGCCTGCAAATGCAACTCAACTGGCCAATTCGGAGGTCTTAAGGCACCTATGATTGATGAGTCAGTGACGAGGAGAAAATTGCCAGCCATGAATAATTCATCAAGCTATCTATTTGCTGTTAAAGTAGCTGACAGGAAAGTTCAGACACTGTCTGGGCACAATGCACTTACAAATCACTTACAAGTATACGAATATTAAAAATACCTGCTCTATAGTTTACTGGGCTCATATCAGGTTAGGCCACTTTGCTGTTTGAGTTTAAACGTTGTGGAGAAAAAATATCATTGCTTCCTATCTTTTGTATTCCTGGAAAAAAACTCTTATCTGCTAAAAATGTCAAGTTATGTGTGTTGACTGGCATTGAGAATAGTGGGTGCCCAGACAGAGTAACTGCAATAGAATTTAAAGCATTATATCTCACGTATGGGCATGCATACCCATTTTATGTTTTTATCATTTCTGAAACTATATTATGTATTACAAATAAAGAGATCCAGTTATCTATACATATAAAAATATTCAGCTTCACCTAAAACATTTACCAAGCATTTTTAAAAATGAAATCCCACATTCTCTGTCGTTCAAAACAAATGTACAAAAATGTAAATATTCTTGAACTGCATTTTATGAACAGATGTATATATGCATCTATCGTCATTGCATGAAATATGTAAAAACTATATGCAGAAACAGTGCAAGTATGCATTGTGTTGGTGGTACATCACAAGCCTCTGCAACTGAGCTGTTTTGAGCGTCTAGGGCCAGGCAGAATTGGGAGTCTGAGCAAATTCAAGTCCAACACTAGAACTGGATGAAACCCCAGAGAGAGGAGTGGGGTGATTATTGGAGAACCACCTCAGCCGTTCTTCCCTTTGCATTAGCCCTTCCTGCTCAGGCTCCATCGACCTGTCACAGACATCACAGTGATTGACTGCCTTGGCAGATGTGCTGCTATAACAGGTAACCTGATAAGTCTGCCCCATCTGGCTCCCAGCCCTCCTCAATTCACACTTTGTTAAAGAATAGATATCAGGCAAAGAACATTATTTTTTGAAGTAGCAAGCTTCGTCTGTGCTTGCATATCTGTCTCTATATGTGAAAACAACTATATAATCCTCAAGATGTGTGTGTGTGTATAAATATGCATTCTCTCTCTCTCACTCTCTCTCTCTCTCTCTCTCTCACACACACACACACACACACACACACACACACACACACACACACACACACAC
>JAABNY020000025.1:7895431-7929821 GCA_015164015.2 Brevimyrus niger | reverse complement strand
TTTACTACAAAACAGTGACACCAAGCCCCCCCTCTACTGGCAAAAATAGAAAACAGCAGATTATGCTTCCAGGCCCCCCCCCCCCCCCCCTCACAAATCAAAACATCTAACACCTCACCTGCATTTCCACATTCTCGTCCGTGGGCCACTTGAAAACTTATGAGTAACTAATTTGTTTTTTTTTTTTGTTTTTTTTTTTAGCTGAGTTTAATACTGGTGAATAATATGCTTTCCTATGCATAATCCCTGGTGGTCACCAGTGTTGATATGCTAGCTTGTCAAAGAAACCAGCTTTATTATGTGCTGCTGTGAACCTATAGATATCAGTCTTACATCACTCATTTTCATTAATACTGTTTTAATTAACCATGCGGTTGGTCCCGTATTTCATTATAAACAGGATAAAACATTTAACATTTTGTCAATGTAATAATACAGTAAAATAAAATGTACTGTGATTATACCGAGATTAGGCCTTATAATATAAAGTAACACTCAATTTAGGTAAGTAGCAACTATAAAGCGGCTTCCTATAGTGTGAGGAAACCTGTGAAGGATGCGAAGAGGAGCTACAAGATGAGGGTGGAGTCCCACTTTCACTTTCACACAGGGGATGCTCAAAGCCTGTGGTGAGGACTCAGTACAATCACCGATTGCAGAAGTAAACCCCTCTCTGTGACATATGCCAACTCCTCGCAGGCAGAAGACATGAACACCTTTTTCATTCACTTTGCTGTGAATGCTGCTGGTGACATTAGTGAGTGAGTCTCTGGACGATCTCCTCCATGCGGTTATGGTCACAGCAACAAGTTCTCCGTATGTCCCTGCAACAAGCGAGTGGCAGTGAAGGAGCTGGCCCCGATTATATATCTGGACATGTTCTATGGTCCTGCACTAATCAACTTTTTTTTTTTTTTTTTTTTTTTACAGAAATGTTTAAGCAACAGTTGATTCTCTCCATCGGAGTTTTGAAATATCACAGGGGTCAATATATAAAAATATTAAATGGGAATTTTTGGGAGTGCTGAAAGCCACAGTAACTCAAAAGTACATAAAATATATATACAGTGCTGGTCTGGAAGACGCCTGAAGATTTCCAGCAGCTCCTCATGTGATATTTTACAATGATCTCACATTGATCTTGCATTTCTCTTATCTGTTTGCTCTACTTGCCAAGAGGACCAAGGGGATTAAAAATATGTAGACGTGTCGACTGTAGGCCAGTGCTGCTGTTCCCCCTTTTTTTTTAAAAAAAAAAAAAATCCACCACTGTCCCAGTTACCAAAACATGCAACCCCTTATTGCCCAGTTGCCCTGAACTTCCTTGTCATGAAGTGCTTTGAGAGGCTGGTTAAAGATTATATCTATTCCACCATTGATCCAGTTCAGTTTACCCATCCGTCCATCTTTTGCAATCACTTGTCCTATTCAGGAGGTCTGGAGCCTCTTAGAGGCTATGGGCGCAAGGCAGGGAACAACCTATGATAAGGCACTAACCGATCCCAGCGCACACCATTTACAACATTCAGTCACACATGCACGCCTACGGGCAATTTGGCAACTGCACATAACTACAGCATATTTTTGGACTGGGGTGCGGGAACTGGAGCACCTGGAGGAATCCCTACAAGTACATGAGGGGAACATGCCAACTCCACACATATGGAACACCACGGAGACCTGAATCCAGGTCCCGGAGATGTGAAGCAACAGTGCTAACCACTGCTCCACTGTGCCACCCCACTTCATTTTCCCTTTTGCCCAAATAGGTTCACTAATGATGCCATCTCTGACATCTTGCATGCTACTCTTGCCCACTTTGACAGTAGCAAGGGGACTATGTGTGAATGTTGTATATGTTGTTCTTAGATTTTAGTTTACCTTTCATTAACAATAACATCTCCCATAACCCTCAATGTTGGTGACCCTTAAGGCTGTGTTCTGAGCCTTTGTATGCACAACTGTGTAGCCAAACAGCTCAAATAAAATAGTCAAATTTGTGACACAATCAAGATTGGCCTGATTTCCAAACTATGAGAAGGCCTACTTGGATGAGGGGAACTGTTTGACCCAGTGTTATCAGGCTAATTGCCACCCGGTTAGCACCATTAAGACTAAGAAGATTGTGGTGGACTTTAGTCTTAAATAGTTGTACATATAGCCCTCTCATCATCGAAAGGGTCCCATTTGAGAGGGTGAATACCGTTACATATCTGGGAATCTGTATCTCTGATGACCTCACCTGGTTGAATCATATACTGGGACATCTAAAGCCAGGCATTGGTTCTGCCTTCTTAGGCAGCTGCTGAAGTTCAAGTATTTATCAGTCATTCTCAGAACCTTCTACTCTTGAGGGTTGGAGAGCATCCTCATCATGGTAGTCACAGCCTGGTTTGGTAATTACTCCTTCCTGGTCCGTGAAGCTTTGCAGAGGATGGTTGTTCAGCTGAATACATCTGCAAGACTGACCTGCCCTCCCTGCAGGAGATTTACTTCGAACAACACACGAGAAGAACTGCCAAAATCAGCAGGAACACAACCCAACCTTATGAGGCTGAGGTCTGGAAAGCTTCTGCAGTCTCAGTGAGATGAGGATGAGCTTCTACCCTTAAGCAAACAGATTACTTAATCGACAGCTATAATCTAACATTTGCTCCCTATTTAATACTCGTTGCCCTTTATTTGAACTGTTGCACATCTTTGGTCTTTTTTTGTTTTCAGCATAATTCTGTTCTTTTATTATCACATATTTATTATGTTTTCACTTTCTATGTCTTAATGCTTTTACTCTTTTTATCTCGGTGGAGTTCACCACCTTGAATTTCACTGTATACCTTACATGTAACAAATAAAACCTTTGAATCCTAATTAAAAATCTGGATTTGTCTTTGGAATAAGTTCAGTTTTCTGGAGGGCAACTTAACCCCACAGAATACATTTAAGGAACATACCTTAAAGAATAAACTAGCCACACAACATATTAAAATATGAAAAGAGTCTTAGTTTTGCAGTGTGTGCTTCATTTTGCAGATCACTGTAAATTATTTTACTGTCAATCATTTTTGCTTGCTACTGCCAACTGAACTCCTGGCTCATAATCTATTTTTAATGATGAATTACTTAATATTCTCTCTAAAGTAGGTTATTACATCAAAATATATCTCTAAGCACAACCAAAAAATTATTATCAGAATAAAAATTGTCTGATTTGATGCTACAGTTAAACAAACACATTAAGCTTAATTTAGTGGCACCCATTATAAATAAAAATGTCTGACTTAAAATAAATGATCCCCTCGTATAATGCCCACACATATCTTCCCAAAGGTTGAAGCATAGATGTTGTGAATTGAACATATTTCATCTTGTCTGGAAAGAAACTGACCTAAAAGAAAGCACTATCTGTCAACATAAAATACTTCATAGCGATGACAGTAAGGTCAAACCTAGACTTAGAAGGCTTATGGAAAATTTGCTGCCATACAGTTTATTTGCTGATTAATCATAGCACTAATCAACTAACCAGCCTATTATATAGCAGCAACAGTTAAGTTCTTTGATCCATCCATCCATTTTCTGTAACTGCTGGTCCTACAGTATTTAGGGTCCAGGGCCTATCTCAGAGGATACGGCACAACGCAGCAAACAACCCATTATGGTTCAACAACCCATTGCAGGCTCAGACCCTGCTCCCAAAGGTGTGAGGCAATAGTGCCAATCACTGCAGCACCATACTGCCTCAATTTCTTTGATGGCAAAATTTTAACAATATGATCCAAGTATTTTTTTCATTAAGATGTACTGTCAATGTGGGCCCTATACATTCTGATCACAATACTTATTTGCAAATTATTCTAAATTAGAGAAATTAATTATTTCATAAGTTATACGTTCTGTACTTATAACATAAACAATGATATCTAAAATAATTATAAATTTTGTCAAATCCATATAATGAAATAAATCCAAATTGACTCTTGCCAAAAAAACTATTCTTCTAATTTTTGAACATCTTTCGTTTCCAGTACTTTGGGGTTCAAGCCCCACCTGTGTTTTCAAGAGACAGGCACACTACATTGTATTAGATTTTGTTGGCACAGTGCCAATGGAACTGACATAACTTCCTCTGGTCTTCTACTTGCATATTCTGCCCCATGTAAATATTTTTACAAAGTATGGTTTTAAATTAGTGCTGTCAAGCGATTAAAAATTAACCAGATTAATCACAGGTTTGCTGTAGGTTAATTTTGATTAATCATAATTAAATATCATTAATTTTTAATCTATATTAATCACATTTCATTTTGCGTGAGCAAATAGACTCAAGAAAAAAGGGAATAAATATGCAATTGACATGCTAATTGAACATCTTTAACATGATTTGGATGCATTCCATCTGCCAAAGAAGTGCAATACCATAGACCCATATCAAAAAGCAAGATTTTTTGCTTAGCTGGACCAATTCTAGTGGTCTAAAGGTTAATTGCCATTGTTAGCAATATCACTTGATAACACATTATGCACAGTGCTTTACGTATAAAATTCCATACCAACATGTCCACAGATAAGTTGGACAGTATAGTGTGTGCAACCGATTTAATGAGCCACAAATGAGTAGTGCTTAAACAGTATAAAACTACAACTTTCCCTTCTGCTGCTAAAATGCGCAGCCATCTCGGATTCTGAACTTGGGATCCTCTGTGCTACTCCAACATCTCCGAGCACACATGCCATCACTTCCGGCTTCAAAACTCCGATATCCAACTCGGAATACGAGTTCCCAGGGCAAATGGAACGCACTAAAACTGCCTGAAATGGGTTGATATTTCAGGGATTTTGAATCATTTTGTGCTGCAGATGGGTTAATTGTGTTAAAGATTTTAATCAGATTAATCATGATGATGGATTAATCCACGTTAACCCATTAATTTTCACAGCCATATTTTAAATACAACTAATATGGAAAAGATACGCAAATTGCTAACTTCTATGTCCATGCACAAAACATGTATAACTTTAAATAATGGGATGAGTAACTGGTACAGTACAGTTTGGGTGATTTAAAGTTCTCATTTGCAGAACCCAGATAATAAAAATCTAGAGGGCCTAATTCTCTCAAATACATATTCTCTTTAAACTAACTCTTTGTTTATGGTGATTAAATGGACAAAGTCCAGCATTTAATATAAGTTAAATGTGGCTTTCTTTTGTTTCTACAGTAAAATATAGTCTAATCTAAGGCAATGCTGCCTCTACTTTTTGCAGAATTGATGGCATATGCATTCATTAATTCAAGATTAGATTATTGTATAACTCTGCTATCTGGCTGTTGAAATGCTTTCTTGAAGTGTCTCCACCTGCTAGAGAATGCAGCTGCAAGAATTCGTACTAGTACTGAAATTCATGAACACTGACTTCCTCTGAAATCTAGAGCTGAATATAAAATACTAATTCTGACCTTTAAATCTTTATACAGAATATAATATTTTTTTATTGTAGCACCTAAATCCACCTATAAGAAACTATAGACAGGTGTACCTTTATCTATGAGCATGAATGCATTTCTGCAAAATGGCTTATAAGTTGAGCCATTATAGGTAGGGGATGTAATTGCCATGCAATCCAATGTAGAAAAGCACTGAACACAAGATTGCACACAAGAAGCACAACTTGAAACCCATTTGGGGAGAATCGTAACTGTAGACAAAAATGGATGCTAGTATAACTAGCAAACTTATCAAAACTGCTGAAATTATAAAATTTTCCCCCATGGTCAGTTATTAAATTAATTAAATTAAGCTCATATTTGAAAATTACCCTATTTACTTATAACTTAAAATAGTACAAATTTCACCCTTTACACACAGAAGCTCATTAAGTTAAAGGCTCATTTCTGAAAGAACACATGTATTTAGTGTATCCAAATATGCTGTCAAGATGACATCTTTTTAAAATTATATATAATAAATACACATAAATTGATTTTGTTTGTAAATATGGGAGACCATAATAACATTCCAGCATGGCAAGGTTTTGTTTCTGACAGACTATTTTTGATTTAATTAGTTCTGTGCAGACCAGGGCTACTTGTCCCAAAAGCTCCAATGAGCAACTTACATAATTGGAAACACTCAGTTCCAACTTTGTTAGCAATTATGCTTTTTGGAAACAAACCCCATGTATCAGTTTACTTTGTATATAGAATTGGTGAATTAGTGTGTTTTGCTGTTCACTGTTGCTTTTAGTCAAAGACCTCTTTATGAAGGAGCTCTTCGATCATACGGCATTATATATAATTTTCTAAAAATCAACAAGTTTATTTGTCACTTAAGTCATTGTTATGTCATGCTTCTCTTATGTAGGCCTGCACAGACTAGGTTTACCTTACCTTAACTATTCACAATTGCGGAGTCAAGGGCCAGAGGCTGAGGACACACAAACAATGGAGACCTGTCACATGGTATGATTCAGTGTACACCTAATCCTTGACAAGTGTGATGTGGATGTGCAGTTCTACATAAAACACAGTACGGCTTCTAAAAATTCTTGCCTCCAGGATGCTATGGTTATTCTGAGATGCTGTGGGGCAGATATTTTGTTGCGTGGAATATATTGTTGCTTCACTTAGAAGGAATCCAATGCTTACCATTTGTTGTTTACCCCAAGTTGCAACATTTCTGTTTCAAAGGAGATCCTGAGCATGGAGTTGTTTTTTAGCTGCCAGTGCATTGTAAGTGATTACCCCTATTAGCCAACAATAAGCTTTTGTTGTGACTTTATTGATGAAATACAGCATGGCCCCTCATGTCATATTGCAAAAACAAACATTTCATTAAAAGGATTGTGCTTAATATAGATACATTTATTCCCCATTCCATTTCAAGAAGAGATATCAAATAATAAAATACAATGAAGAAAAACGCAACTAAAGCCAGTCAGTCAAGGGAAACTGGCTTATGGATGAAGAGAAAATGAAATTAGATTGTTCGAGATAATCTGAAAAAGTGGTAGACAACAAAAATCTCCAGGTAAAAAGACTTCCACAGATTTAAGAAAAACACCCACATGCCTGTCCTCGCTAATATGAGAATAGCAAATACAAGTAAATGAATAACAGTAAAATACATTCACATTAATTAGGCCTTAACTTGGAAAGTATTTAATTTAACAGGTGAGGCAAGAATGCTACTAGGTCATGAAATACCCTGCAAACAAAAAAAGGAAAATGTCCACCTTGTTCTCAGCTTAAGTTTTCTACACATGTGCGATTCAAAAATTCTGACTCAAGTATTTACTAGACTCTATGATTCTTAACATATTACAGTTTTCCTTTACCCATAGTAGAGTTAATTAGAAAGGAGTGTAAGTTTATAGGATACAATTATTTAATTTTAACATTTCCTTTATTTATATGCTACAAAATACAAGTACATATAACACATGTAAAAAGAAGATATTTTATTTATCTTCCTAGCTAGGCTAATTAGTGGTTGGATAACCTTGATAAAGTATATCTCATTTCCCAAGTTCCCCATTTTTCTCATTTTGTTTCCTCAAGTCTTCCACAGATTGCAACCAAATTGCCATCATCTACTGTGCCTGGCTTCTCATTTCTTGTAAAATAAATCAAGCAGCTGAAAAGTCTCTCACTTGGAGTACCAAATGCTGGAATTTATGAAATGAAGCAAGCTATTTGAGCCAAGCAGGGGGGCAAAGAAGTGTGCTCCTTGTTTCATAATCTCTTTTGATTAGCTATCTGTTCAGCACATGTTGTACTGGAAGGAAGTGCATCAAGGGTGGTACGAGGCTTCATGTGGGTTTTCTTCAGGTTGCCTGGTTTCTTTCTACTATCTAAAGATGTTCTTAAAGCACATTGGTGACTCTAAATTGACCTTAAGCTTATAAGAATGACATTGTATATGTGTGTATTTGTGTGCTTATAATAATGATATTGCCTTACATTGCATCTCAGCAAACAGTAATGTTACTAGTTCTATATTGGGGAAGATGGTGGTGCAGGAGGCCATGCTATTGTTTGGCAACCGAGTTGCATGTCTGAGCCCTGATTCCTCCTGATCCTGTCAAAGTGTCCTTGAGCGAGAGACTGAACCCCAGATTGCTCCCAGTGTGCAGGTTGGCGCCTTGGATGGCAGCCTTCACTACCGGTGTATGAATGTGTGGTATAGATGGGTGAACGTAAGGCACTTTGAGTACTCGTTGGAGTATAAAAGCTCTATATAAATGCAGTTCATTTACATCTATAATACAATACAACATTTCAAAAATGTAAAATTTATTAAATAGTATTTGTACAGATTGTCTATTGTCTATTTTGATATCAAGGACTTTGGAAAAAGTATCAGTTTATTAACTTTTAAACTATATCTTTTTTATTTACTGAATTATTACTTCTTCTATTACTTTCTATTTTTATTACTATTTCTACTTGAAAAATCTAGATGTATGAATGCATTTAGAAACATGAATGCTTATTACGGTCACATGATTTTATTGTTATGTGGCTACAAGTCATGAGTGTGTACGATATATAGATAATACATGCATTTGTATCTGCTCTTAACTTTGATTCCTTGCAGGGCTTTAGCCCAGAACTCAGTTGACAAGGAACTACAAAATAATACAAAATATTTGCCCATTATAAGATGCTGTTTTGTATGTATTAAATGCATGATTATTAGCACTGTGGAAAAACAGCTAATGAATCACAGTTTTCAGCGATTAATTGCAATTAATCACACCAAACATTAAACCTTACAATCATGAATACCTACATATTGAATCCCTAAATTAATGTAGAATTACCACAAATGGGAGAACATTGGTCATTCTCACAAATGCGTTACTGTAGCTTATCAATTTTCTCTGATTTTCAAAATTAGTGTTACATCATGTCTGCCTGACCCTCCTGTTTTCTCCCTAATGTATCACTGAGGAGCCACACCTGTTGCTCATTACCCCTCATTAGACTTAGTATTTCAGTACCTATTTGTCTCATCAGCCCCAATTTGGTAATTAACGTCTCTCCTCCTGTATGTCCGTGTCCTTCCCCCTACTTGCCTTCTTGTTTTGTTCCCTCATGGTCTTGTTTATTTCCCTGCTCTCGGGTAGTTCAATAAACTGCCTTTGTTCACCGAAACATCTGCCTACAAGTCCTTCGTCTCTCACCACGTGACAATTAGTTGGAAAAAATACTCAAATTATATGGTTTAATTTTACCTTGTGATGTACAGATATTTCCCACCAAAATACTATTTGCAAGCAAAAACTGCAAGCTGAATTTCGATGCTTTTGAAAAGGCTAAATGCACAACTGGAAATAAGTCAAAAGAGGTCATTGTATTAAAAGTAGCAATGTTAAGCTATTGTTTTTAATTGCACACCATAGCGACTAATGTTATTAACTACATGTACACATAATTGCAGATACTTCACAGGCAGAACGACACACTATTTAATTCCAGCCACGTAATTCATGTAAAATCTAAAACCTATTTGGCAAACATGGCTTTACATTCAGAAGCCTGACAACTATTGAAAGTGCACTTGGAGAAAGACCTTTAGTTTTAAGGCATAAGCCTTTAATAAAATAATAGAAATACTGCAAATTACAATATTTTATCCTATGTATGTTTTGCAAATTTTTAGAAATAAAACAAAACAAGTAGTATCAGCTTCTTTGTGAAGCGCTAGCTGGATGTTTTGATTTTAGCTTTGAATTATTATTTTTTTTCCTCCTCTCCTTTATTTTACAAATCACACAAATCAAGCATGAACTACAATACAAACTATAATCCAAGTGGCATACAAAAACACCATCCTAGAGCAAAGTCAAATGAACATAACATAAATGAAATAATAAATTTAACCCCATCTGGGTTTCAAAATACTGATCGGTCAAAGAAATAATAATGCATTATGACTAAAATTTATGCTATGCAGTAATGTGATAAATTTCCTAGAAGATAGGAAAGGAAAACCCGGAGTATGCAGAGGAAACACCACAACGACACAGGGAGAACATGCAGACTCATGCACACATGTAACCCCGTGGAGACTCAAACCTGGGTCTCAGAGCTGTGAGGCAACATTTCTAACCACGGCACCACCATGCCGCCCCAGGGTTACTGATATATCCTAAAATTTATAGACTACAGCTAATGGCCTGCAGTGAAATACAGCTATTGAAGTGAGATAAAGAGCAAATGGGTAAATGGAATGTCACTACATATTTTGAAAACAATATCTTCTGTACATCTATTAATACTACAGCATGCATGGATATAAATGATTCTGATTACTGCGGAAGAGAGTAGCGACTTTGAAAAAGGTGTGATTTTTGGGACTTGTTTGGAAGGAGACCAAGTGTGTAGTATGACTTACAGATGCTTTTTAAACAGTTGTGTCAGCATAGAACTTCAGGAGAATGACCTATCATTAAAGGTCAAAGGTGAGTTACAAAGCATACGCCAGGTGGGTTGAAAGTGAAAAATACATAGGCAAGCATCAGCTGAATGTAATTTTGAGTAAACAGGTATTATATTGAAAAATGGCTTAAGAACTCCATGGGGTGGAACACCAAACTTGGGTTTTACTGAACAAACGACTAAACACATTCATCACACTTGACAAATCACACTTGTGTGACGTAAAGGTTACAGGCTAAGGGTGTCGTGACCAGGCTGGGTGCACGGGAAGCAGGAGAGGAAAACGTTGGACTGGGTAGTGCAGGATTTAATGGGGAATTGGAGCAGGAACATGGAACCAAGCCGAGAACTTGCAACACCTCATCAGAATAGACAATCAGACTTCAATGACAGACCTTATGAAAAGTACTTGAATGCAGACTGAAATTGGAAATAAAACGAAGGAACTGGTAAATGTGGGGATTCCACACGAGTTTAACGAGGGGGCGTGGCACACAGGAGGATCGGACAAGCAGGGCATGACAAAGGGCTACCCAGTAGATAATATTGACTAGTGGATGCACCTTGTTCTGAAATGCAGACCACTGAGTACTTGCTTCAGTAAACAACTATATAGTCATGGAGCTAATTTTGCTGCTGCTGGATACATTACTTCCCTGAAATTGGAAATCTCCAGTTGTTAAGTTATGCAGCAACATTTTGAAGTTGAACACCCACATTCAAAGATCATACTTGAGTACAGAGCATTTTAATTTCTTTGTGAAATTAATTTCATTTTTGCCAATTTGCCAAATCATACATCAGAAGCTTTACAGTGATATTCTGTTTAACAGAATTACAGTGCTATTAAACTGGCTAGTAGGTTAACTTTTTCCTTTTTTAATACAGTGCTGAATGTTTTGAAGAAGCACAAATGTGTGTGCCAGTCCTGGAAATTAGTTTTCACTCAGGATTTAAAACAATCAATTGCACAATCCATATTACACAAAGAGAAGAATATAAGATTTTAAACATAAGACTTCATAAGCAAACTTCAATGCAGGGAATTCTCTTTATTTTACTAGTTCCATCTGACAAAACCAAAGCTGGACAAGCACTGAATGTTGTTTGTCAATGTATGTTTACAACAACTGTCATTAAAGGCGCAAGAAACAAGGAAGACAATGAAAGGGGATTCCTCCCCCTAGTTGAATTTTTAATGTAGCTGCAGGGAAGAGAGACACACGCACTCTTCTCTCCATCACTTGCCTTCCATGCCCTCCGTTAATTGTCCCCTGGGGTGGATAGGTTTCCTTCCCGGTCACGACGAGTGCCCATTTGCTGCCTGATCAGTGCTCTTTAGTCTTGGCTTGCTTCCTGTTTCCTGAAACCAGATTTGCTTCATTTTAGTCACCTCAACGGTGACTTGTGTGTATATATTTTCAGGGAAATTTGATTGTTGGTATGGATTTTTAAATCAGTTATCAGATCAAGTTTAGAAATATGTAAACTGTTGTGTTATTTCATCATCTCAGCAGTGGAACACATACCTCAGACTATGAACATTCAATACCATGGAGTGATCTTTAAGCGAGACAACTCAGACGTAAGTAGATTAAAGAAGCCATAATGGGAAAACAAGTGCTCATTTCAAGTGGACTTGGACGAAATTTAAGACTAGAAAAGTTGCATTATAATATTTTTTATCAAATTGAGGGTATTTTCGCACTCATTGCGGGTTGAAACATGAACCTATACTTTCTCTTTGGTTGGCTTTCTTGAAGTTCTCTTAATGTGCTGAAGATGTAATACTTCAGCTCGGGTTACTGTTGCTGGTTTGTTAGTCAGTGTCTGAAAAGTTCAAATTTGATTTGAATTGACTGATATGCATTAAAACCGCTGTTCTTCAAATCAAAATCTTATCTGACCTGAAAATGAATGAAACAAAACCTTCCTATTCCTAAAACATCCTGCTCTTTAGGTTTTGCTAATCCAGTTGAGAACTGAAGGTGTTATTCTTTACTGTATAACAGGAGTGAAAAGTTGCTCATGGAAATGGCCTAATTTTAGACAGTATGTGGAGACAAATGAAAAGAAAAAAATATTATGACATTTTAATTCACTTTGCTTGCTCAGTTTAACAAGTATTCTCAAATGGATGTATAAACTGGATAAATGGATATAAAAACTATATACCATATGAATATGTATAAATGTTACATGAAATTCTATGGATCAACTATTTTGAGAAGCATGCCATGTAGAATTCATCAAATTGCACTTAATCTATTCAGTTCTTTATAGGGGCTGTTATATTTTTTTATTGAAATTACATAGCACAGCAGTAACATTCCCACAGTCCCTAGCATTTTTCTTTGTTTGTTTGCGTACCAGAACGTCAACAGACTTTATGTGGGAGCATCATGCCTCATTTGTGAAATTAATTATTCTGAATTCACAGATTTGCAGATTTTATCAATGACCTCTCACAGCCCTAGAGGAGCAGTGTGGATTTCAGATTTGTCATTGCTGTATTTAAGATTATTTTCTTAATCTCATTTCCCTTTAAATTCTGTTCAGCACCTGTCTAAATCATTTGTGGAACTGCAATGTGTTTGACATTTACAAATGTTTATGTAAATGCAGGGGAGCAATTTCTGAAGACAAACTGCTGAGAAATATAATTAGAACTGTGACTAGAAAAAAGCTATTAATTTATCTGTAATAGTAATGTTTATCTCTGACAAAAAAAGAAAATGACAACTGGTGTGGTTTGCTGAGCCATCCCAAAAACATGTACCTCCCCGCAGAAAAGCTTTTTTTCATATTACCCAGGTGCAAGGCAAGTCAGGAAAATTAAGATGTACAGAAAGCAAAACTTGGGCTTACACATATGTTGTCAAAATACCATGAGAGAGAAAAATCTGTATTAAGCAGATGTTAGAAGTAAATATATCATCAGGTCCTGTAGATATCTATATACCTGTATATAAACCTGCTGGTGAGTTTTCTTTAGATATATATGTGCCTGATAATAAAGTAACATTCCATAGTCCAGTGTTATCTATATTCTGGGTGTTTCTCTGTACATAAAAATATTTTTACACACAGTAATAGATCAATATTTTAAAATAGACCATTGCAGGACTATTAATTGTAACGTTTCATAAAGCCATTTCATTTTTAACAGGAGGCGCTTGTATTGAACTTATTGTTTTTACTGATTTTTAATGTTTGCTTTCAACAGATGTGCCTGTGAGTATATTGAGAACAGTTTGTACTTTAGGCCTAGAATTTTAAATGAAGATTGTTCTTAATGATACTCCCAGTCCAAGCAGATGCTCAAAAACTAACAACGAAGACCTGAAAAATTACTTAAGGCATTAGTTACATCCAAATGATGGAATCAATAATAATATTTTCCCTAGGACTCCATCTCTCTCATACGAGAACTCAACTCTTAAAAGCCACATTAAAATTTAACAATGAGAAATTTGCTCTGGACTGCTGTCTTTTGGTGTTTTATCAACAAAGGCCTGTTTCAAACATGTGATGTGTACTGTATGTTTCATTCTAACTGTAAAAACAATATGATTTTATCTAATAGCATTGTGCATTCCAAAAATCTGGGACAAGGAGTTGGGACAAGGCAATTAGGTGATATCATACAATGGAAAGAAAACCATTTTTAAAACTAAAATGTGGGGATAGCAGATTTATTGAGTAGTTTGACAAAAATGCTTCTGTAACTAATTTTGAGCTTGGTTTTAATGTAATATATGTTTCTGTGTGCAGGTGTGATGTGCTAACATGGATGAAAGCAAAATTGATAAAATTGTAATTTATTGATATCTATCTATCTATCTATCTATCTATCTATCTATCTATCTATCTATCTATCTATCTATCTATCTAATCTTATCTATTAAATATTCCTTTTGGTTGCCTAAAATGAAATAATAGGCCTACATATTTTTTTTTTCTTAATTACATTTTTAGCTTTAAAATTGTACGCTTTGCATGTATTTTCATGTTCATGTTTGGGCCATTTTATCAATGTACCATTTTAATAATAAATATGTTATTCTGCCCTTGAATATACACAGCAGTCAGGTCTTTGGGTATGCAATGGATATCCTCATGTGAAAGGTGCTGCAGGTTGATAACAGCCCAATCAGTGTTCACTTGAAAAGCTGGCCATAAGAGGGTGGATTTTAACATTTCCATCAGTGGCAGGCCCTGTGAGTTATGATTTCACAAGAGCAACTGGTGCAATTACTGTTGCCCTTGATTGCCTAGCCAATGTCTCTGAGGATGCAAAGAGAGAAAGATGATCTTTACCCTGAACTTGCTCTGATTACTCACACTGAATAGCACTCCCTGATCAGCTAACATGACTGCAGATCCCTGCTGTTTTAATGCTGTATTTATTAAAGACAGGCTGTTTAAGAGGATCAATAAATTCAGTCTGAGTCTATGATTCGAGGTTTTGAAGGTTAGAATAGTTGACATACTGGACACACTGTAGCAGCTTGAGGTAAAACATTATTTTCTAAGCTTTTTATTGCACTTATCTGAATCAATAAAGTTAACTGAAACTATACAGAGCAATAAAAAATTCAAACACTTCCTCTAAAATAAAAAAAGGCTTCTATAAAATGACATGATATTAATAATATTACAATGTTTTATTTTTTTTTGTTTTTACATGATTTCATAGTGATATAATGGAATAGGGTCAAAGATGTACGGATGCATTAAAATTACATCACAGTGCACCATGAAAAAAAAAACAAGTTTCTCTTAATTTTGAAATTATAGCTTAAAAGGTATAGAGAGAATGAATGGTTTATAAAAAAAAACTGGGAAAAAAAGCCTGTAAATAGAGTATCATTTTACCATATACGTTAAGAGTCAAATGACAATAATATTAGAAGATGTATAGTGACTAATAAAACCTTCATTTATAAGAATGGACTTGGTCCTGGTTTGTTTTAGGATACATTTTCAAGTTACAATTACAAACATATAGAAAAGCCTCTGTGCCGGTCTGCATTCCCTTTGTCTAACCACGCACGTGCCCGGAGGTTTCTCCATTCTCCTATTTCTTAGTGCCCTGAAGCACTATCTTTCTTTAGCTTCCTGTTACTCAACCTTATCAACTCACCTACTCTTCAGCCATGGTGCTGTTTCTCAGAAGCTCTTCCGACCCTGGTGTCCTGGAAAACTCCAGTCACACATTTGGAAAAAAATAAACACATGAATAGATCAGTTGATTTCGGTTGTTGTAAAGAAAACAATTTATTACTATCCACATGTCCAAACTAGGTACTGGAAGCATAGGGCCTGACTGGCTTTCACTTATCTTGTTTTCATTCATACTTTTCAGTGAAGTATCTGGAATGGGTGTGCATTAAAGGTTGAATTACATGGTCTTCCCTTTAAAGCAACTTTGGCTCCAGCCAGCAGTGAAGATCTTATCATTTCCCAAATAAATGTCTTCTATTCTACTGAACGCAGACCATAATATGCGGCATTGCCAAAAACACTCAACTATATTACAAATCCCAAAATATTTACCTGTATTTGTGTACTTCAGGTAGTGTTTTTTTTTTTGGTTTGGTTAACCTGAAGATATGACTTAACAATGTATCACTTTACCCATAAACATTAACCTTATTTTAGACAAAGAAAGCAATGCATGTTTTTCTAGTACTGTGGTTTGTAATGCAATTGCAGTGATTTCATAAAGTACTTCCAAAAATCTTTGGCAGTAAAAGAAAATGATGTTTAAGTGATCTTCATGCTGGTGATATTATGATTGTCAAAGTGTGTTACTAGTCATTTCAAAGCCTCTCCTAAAATAAGACTAATATTTGCAGCAACTATCTAATACACTAATGATTTTTTTTCCCTCGACCGCTATCGCATCTTGTTTAGCTAATCAATACCTCACTGAATTATTTAACTAATCAAGTTGCTTGTTTTCCCCGCACAGGAAATACATATGGTTTTAGGACCAGTCCACCAGCACAGATGCTTTACTGTTAACATGATAACTCAAAATGTTTTTGACAGATCATTTTAAAACTTTACAGGCATATTCTATTGGTGACAACCTGAAAATGGTCAAATTTTGAAAGATTCCATCAAAATATACATAAATATAGATTGACAATTTTGTCAATATTACATTATTAATTTAGTGTGTTAGTCATGTAACAGTAATAATAGTACTAAAACCATTAAAAATAGCAATAGCATCATAATAATACGATACATGACGCATCTTCTACAGGAAAAAAAAGAATTATTAGCTATAAGGCTACAGTTCATTTAGTGACATGGGCTCTATCTGTAATTACATTTATTTTCAATTTTTTATTTTAATCACATCACTTTCACACGCACTTTCACACTGGGTATAATGTTTAACTGCATCAGGCCCTGCAAGTGCACGTCCAACTTGCACTGATAAAATTTTGGAGGTTGGTAGTGGGATTGGCACTCCAGCCACTGTAAAACAACTTACAACAGCTCGAAATAAACAGGCATGATCCCCTTCTGCTCTCTGTGGGAGAGCCTCATCCCAGGATGAGTCAAAATTGTCAGTGAGCTAATAGGGTCAGGCCTGTTGGGGATTGGGGCTGGGGTGGTGCTGAGGTGTTGCCTGCTGCATGGCAGCACTTGGGTCCCAGTTTGAGGCGGCCCATCTGAGTAGACGTGTGGGATGTCTTGTCTCCACGGCAAGATGACCATCTTGCTCTACTGTTGGGGAGCTTTATAAACTCCACATTTCAGTGGTGGCACTATCTGAGGTACACAGACCGAGAGTGGCCATATCTCTGTAGGTGGGTATACCTACTTTTGGTCTGATCACTCTGATGGCTGCCATACTCAGGGAGTACTTGCTGCTGTAATGAATTGGCTTCTCCTGATGGTGTCAGATGTCCTTCCTTTCAACAAGCATATTATGAGATTTTAAGGCACTCCTTGGATGTCTTGCGTGTCGTCTCAATGTGCGTTCTGACCGCAGTGAGTGGTGTCTTGTTAAGGGAAACATTTTACTCGCAATTTCACTGGGTGGTTGATGGGTGCCCAAGACGTGACACTCCTCTGGTCATGAATCACTTCAGTGTGACCACTGGCACTGACAGAGATGCTTATGATGATTGTGTCAGTCCCCATGGGTCTGGAGACCAGGGTGAGAGTGACTCCATGTTCTTTGACAAAAGGTCAGGGGCTGCAGGTCACTGGATCCTGGTTCCAAAGCCATGAGCTGCATTATTGGATCTTGGTACTCCAAATTATGCATTGAATGCAAGTATTTCTCTTTGGCCTTGGATGTGTGTACTGATATGATGGAAGTTAGCCAGCTACTGATTTTTACAAGAACTATTGACAGTTCATTTGAAGTGCATGAGGAGTTACTAAAATCGGTGTCGTTGCAATGCCGTTAATAATGTTGCAAATGCATATGGTGGCTTTGACAAGCTGTCAGTGGTTGTTACGGATGCCGCACCCATGATGCAGGGGAGACACGCCGGTTTTGCAGGGCTCCTCCAAAAGAGCAGAGTGAACTGCCCTATGCTGCAATGTTTCATACACCAGGTTAGTAATGCAGTCGTCCCTCACCACTTCGCGCTTCGCCTTTCGCAGCTCCACTCTATCGCGATTTTTTGTATTTTCAATAAAAAGTTGATTGAGACAGTGAAAATAGTAAATTGCTACGCATCTGAAGCACCTTTGCTCTTCGTAATTAAATTTACAATAGTAATATGATATTTGTAACATCTAATATGTCTTATTTTCTCTTATTTTGTCTAATATATTGAATAATATAAGTATAATTATGACCTGCCTGTACGATCCTCTTGTGTGCCATGCCCCCTTATTAACCATGTGTGCAACCCTGATTGTGACCCTGAGTGTGAACTGTTTCCTGTCAGTTTTATTCGTTCATGTATTTAAGTCCATGTCAGGGTCTCTAGCCCCAGGTCTGTCATTGCCAGTTTTTCTTTCTTTTTTTCTCGATACCCGTTCCTCTCCTGTCCTACAGGAGGCAATATGACATCTGGAGGCATGGTAGAAGGAAGTCCAGAGAGATGATAAAGGTCAGAAGAAAACCAAGAGGGAGTTGATTGTGCTTGTTTCTTCGTTGTGCTGTGGTGCTTTTGTTTCTCTACTGTGCTGTTGTGCTTTATGTTTATTGTGCTTTTAAGAGTTTTACCAGTGTTTGACTATGTTTGTTTGATTTGGTAATGGCATTATGTTTGTTATTTTGGCCTGGCTTACCCCTGGAAATATGGTATGACTATTATTTACTATATAGTGTAGGTTTATGTAGCAGGTTAGTGGGTTAAACACAATGATTGCACAGCACTTGTGGAAATGGACAGTAGTGTGTTGATTTAGGGACCCGGTGTTGTTGTTACATGTTGTATATGAAAGCGTTAAAGTTGGCCATCCCTAGTCTATGGGGAGAATGTCGTTGAGAGATTTACTTACATCGACAGCGACATTCATGTCTCTGGTGTCATGTCTCATGTCTTCCTATGAAGTCAGTAGACAGATTTGGGGAGCATGGGGGTTAGGGTTAGGTTGCTGGAAAGGGGAGTGTGGCACTCCTGATATCCTTCCAACAGGACATATGTTTAAGTCTTTAGAATCTTGGTGCTCCCTGTCTTGCGGTATGGTTGTGAGACATGGACACTATCCAGTGAGTTGAGATGAAGACTGAAATCCATTGGTACTGTGTCTCTTCGGAGAATCCTTAGGTACCGCTGGTTTGACTTTGCGTTAAATGAATCGTTGCTAGAAGAGTCCTGAATCAGGCACATTAAGTGCATTATGAGCGAGCATCAGTTACGGCAGTACAGCCATGTGACACATTTCCCTGAGGGTAATATGGCTCACACAGGGTTCCCTCAGCTCTGGCAGAATAAATTTCCATGACTTTTCCAAAACATTTCCAGTACCACAAGAAAATTTTCCAAAACCCGCAAGTTTTCTTTGATTTGATGATCATGCAGTTTCAGTTAGTAATTGTCCAGCTTCGATAATCTGCTCCTTCCGTGTGCCACGCCCCTTCGTTAACCTCGTGTGGAATCCCTGTGTCATCAGTTGTTGTTGGTTGTCATTAGTCCCCAGTTTGGTCATTGTAATGTCACTGTGTGTTTTCTTGCCCACCTTATTTTTTTTATTAAACCCTGTGTTTCCCGAGCCTCTGTCTCTGCTCCATGTCCCGCATATGGCATGAAAGTAGTACTACAATTTTTGGTACGATAATAGCCAATCTGCTTACCAAATAAACACAGATGGTGGACAACTTTCGCCAATGTGCAAATAGCGTTCAATTATTAAGAAAATTAATCCCAAAATGAAAATTCTATGTACCTTATGATTGGTAGAGGCAAATGGAGTCAAAAATGAGAAACTGATCAATAAAATTCAAAAACTCCCAAAAAACAAAAACTGGAATAAGGAGCAAAAAAGGAGTGATCTCAAATACGCAAAATCTGTGCAGAAATGGATGTTTACCAAGGTAGTTAACTATTGACTTCCAATCGTACATTTCTGTTAGTGCGTTGCGGAATGAAGCGAGGAAAAAAAATAAACAAGGCTAGTTTCCAAAACTTTTCCATAATTTTTCTTCTTTATCAAAGAATTCCAAAACTTATTCAGGGCCTGGAAATATTATTTCAAAATGACAAAACTTTTCCAGGTTTTACATGACCGCGAGTACCCTGTTCACAAGATCCTGGCTGAGGACCCAGGTGGCTGAACCAGGCCGAGGGGATGCCCACGAGACACCTGGCTGCGGCAGATATTTGGCCATTTCCAGAGTGTGGGACTGGACTGCCTGGGGGATCCCGAGGATGCTCTCAAATGAGAGTTGGTAAGTAATGTACAAATTAAAGTAAGTAAATTTTCGAGTATCTGTATTTTACTTTATTTTTGTGTAAATGTTTAACTTTTACTATGTACATTTTAGCATGAATATCTGTACTTTCTATTCCTTACATTTTCAAATTGCTCTTGTTTCGTTTAATTAAATGTTTATTTGATTTGGTTCATTTTGCCATGCATTTTACCTATTCTGAATCAATAATGCACACCATTCAGAGACTTGTTTTGAGACTCAAAAACATTTGTAAACATGCACAAAAAAGACACACAAGACAATCAAAGAGAGAGAGAGAGACTAAAACCAGGTGGCAACTCAGTGGGAAAAGATATCATGATTGCAGTGGAAGAAAGAAGCTTGAAAAGTAAGTAGCTTGACGAAATGTCTAATAAAACTGGCAAGAGTGTTAGTCTTTCCTGACAGTATTCAACCTGTCATTGAGGCTTAAGACTCCACTACCAGCCTCATCTGCGTGTGAGAGACTGTTCAGCACAGCCAGACTGATATTCACACCAAAAAGGGCATGCGTTTGATTCCAAGAACTTTGAAAATCAGCTTCTTTTGAAGCAAAACAGAGGGTTCTGATAGTCCTATGGTATGTGCCTGAGTTCTTCTGGCTTACACAAACACGTAATATATTTGCATACAAACCATGCACATTGAGTTTGTAATTTAAACACCATGCACATTGAGTTTGTAATTCCTCAATCTTTAACAGAATATTTTTTGAATGATGTATTTAGGAAAAAGGCAATCATTATGTATATTGATGGTAATGGCTAATGGAGCTTTAAGTTTTTATGCAGCATTATTTTTACCTGCTTGCATTGTGCATAACGCGTGGACATGGATTCCAGACAGCTTTGCCCTAAAATTGTGGTTTTGTCCTGTGCAAGGGTACTTTATAGTTTTATACTCTAATAATAATACTTTATACTTTAATAATCATATTAGATTTGTCAGTGCGCTTTATTGAAACGACTTGTGACAACACCACCATACACTCTGTTGTCAGGTAAGTTTTATTTAGCAATAATTTATTTCAGGTAATTTCATCTCCTTTTTGGTTCTATAAGTATTGCAACATTCCTCGATGTGATATTGCGATGTCAAAATTGTGCAGCCCTAAATATATATTTATCAATGTAATGAATTCTACCATATAGCACAAACAGGATGAGTAAACAACATCTTCTCCAGTCATACTATACTCATGAACAGAGAAATACATAAAAAAGTACTCTTACAACTCAGGCCGTTTTTAAGTTTCTGTAGATGTTGGTGCAAGAATTTGTCATACGGGTCTGGTCGACCATTTTGTATGCCGTTAAATTAGTGCCAAAACTTGCACACATAAAGACCATGCGCATGTATGCGCATGCGAGCAGAAAATCCATGCTCTCTACACACTCGCATCTGCACTGCACTCGCTGGCTCGACAAGATGAATTTTGACACTTTGGAGGCGGGAACAGTGGCTAATATCTCTGTTCCTTTGATTGGTTTTTAAAATATTGACTACGATTGGCTATTTGCTTTGGTAGAAGATGAAGATAACTGATCACTGCAGTTGAGTTAGCCTCATAATCGATATTCAGTTTTATGGCTTTAACTTTTAACGTAAGGTGGACGATTTTTAATGACAGAATCATGATGTCCAGTGGACTACAGGGAACAATCCACATCCCTTGGTTTTTCAGAATAACTTTCTCTCTAACAGTTATTACCATATTGTACGCATATTACACGCCATTGCTCCATTTCATACATATTTACAGTTAATTGATAATACAAATTAATCCATAAATATGTTGTAAAGTGTGATTTAGGCAGTGCACCGTGGGACAAAGCAAATGTACCAGTTAAATTGTTTGATTACGTGTTTCGTCACATTTAAAGTGATGTTGAAAATCCAAAGGGTGTACATTATCCCCCAGAGTCCACTGATGAAAGCAAACTCCATACCCAGATGGCAAAATCTTTCTTGCCCGGATGTGGCTTAAATCATATATTTTCATCTGGCCCACATACCGCATGGAATGACGGCGCTCGAGTGCACTGCTCTCGGTTGCCGCATCAGGTTAACATCTGGGCCATAGCAAGGCCATATGTTAGCCACACGTGGCTAGGCTCTGTCTGACATCTGGCCCTATTGTGGCCCACTATTAGTTTCTGAACCTCACAGATGTTAACCTCAGAAGAGCTACTTTTCAATAGGAACTGCAGACAGTCCCTGATCAGACTTCAAATATGTTTAAAAACAACAAAAGTGCAATGTTTTCAAGGATTTTGAATTTGAGAAAAAAAACAAAAAAACTAAAACAATGTCCATGCATGTCTGGTGCTGGGTGGGTACTGTCCTCTTGAGGTGGACACACCCTTTATATTTACAGCGTTTAGCAGACACTTGTATCCAGAGCAACTTCCATTTTCAACTTTTGGTTAAGGGTACATTATTATTTCTTTAATCTGTACTTAATTAAAATTATTCAATTGCACTAAATAAAAATAAGTTCAACCGACTTCACCATAACCCAGTTTCATAGTACAAAACATATTGCTTTCAGAAAAGTTTACTCAAAAAATTAAAGTGTGTTAAACTAAAATGAAAACCTATTTGGATTTAAAATAAATGAATTCTCAAAAATATGGACAACCTTCATTGTCACAATTCAAGTTATTTATTCAAGTTCTACACCAACTTGCATTTATCATTAACAACTATCAAAGGACATAATGTATAAATCACAAGTGAAAATCTTTCACTTTAAAAACATATTTAAAATACTGTAAAACATTTTATCCAATACCAGTTCTTTCTCGCCAAGCAGTTTACACCTTTAATGCCTCACAATCATTATCAGTGCTCGAAAACTCTACACATCAACAGTAAAAACATCAGCCTGGGCATGCTTCCACAACATGGTGTAGCAGAACATTAATCTGCACCTTCATTTATTTTTCTAAATTTCACCTGAGAACAGAGCAAACACACAACCTTCAATTCAAAAAAGCATAAATAGTAACCACTTATAGTCAACTGAACACTTACTGTAATATATTCCTTCCCAACAATGA
This sequence comes from Brevimyrus niger, assembly GCA_015164015.2. Lineage (NCBI taxonomy): Eukaryota > Metazoa > Chordata > Actinopteri > Osteoglossiformes > Mormyridae > Brevimyrus > Brevimyrus niger. The sequence goes on along the minus strand of JAABNY020000025.1, from coordinate 7,906,414 downwards.
TCCCAAGATGTGCAGAAAAACAATTAAAACTGATTGTGTAAATTCCAAGTCAATGTTTTTGTAAGTAATCAGTATGACCCGTGGGAGTCATTTAACAAAGGAATTACATACACTCATGTTTCATGATTTAAGAACCACAGACAGAAAGCTATCATTTGATGATTAAACATAATTCTAGTAATAGTAGACTGTATCAGCTAATCTTATACATAAGTAAACACTGCTCCCTTGTTCAATTTAATTTCGAGTCAGCTTCCTGAATTGGTTTTTGGGCTGCATTATTCTAAAATCTCTTCACAAAATGTGAAAATATTGTGATGATGGCAAAGTTAATCATAAACATGCTTGGACATCATAAGTCCCAAGAATCACCTGTAGCTCATCTTCTGTCTTGCCCATTTATGATGCCTTCTGCCTGTCAAGTTGATCGATCATAGTGTGTGTCAGTCAAGCTTTGTGTAGAACATGTTGTGTAGGTTCACATTGTAATGCATGGAACCAAGTATACACCTGCAGACACACAAAAACATAAATGTGTACAGAATCAATAACTAATTATTATTATTTACTCTTATTTTATAACTTATTTTAAGCATCTTGATACTCTAGTACTGTAGCTACAGGGATTGTTGCACAGTGCCTGTATTCTATTGCCAAGATCACACATTAAAACACACAATAAACTGAGACTTGAATGTCTGACAAAAATGTTTTGATTTCCTCATTCACTGGCACATGCACACCTATGGGCAATTTAGTAACTCGAATTAGCCTCAGCATCTCTTTGGATTGTGAGGGAAAACTGGAGTACATAGAGGACACCCCACAATGACATGGGAAGAACATGCAAACTCCACACACATGTAACCCAGGCGGAGCCTCAAATCCTGGTACCAGAGGTGTGAGGCAACACTGCAGCCCACCGCACTGCCATGCCGCCCCCTTGTTAACATATTATGAGAGTTAACTTCTCTTAACCAGCTTCATGTTATGCTGCTTATTTACAAGCGTTAGATTAGCCAATCTCTAAAATGAATACGAAATTACTTACCTGCATTTTTTTTATACAGCGAAATGACTGCCTCAATGGTAAAGGTATTATACATATCCCCAAAACTCTTCTAAACAGCTAGAATAAAAAAACATACCCAATAATTAAAGTTCACTGTCTTATCCAGAGAGATAAATGGATTAATAGTATTTCTACAGCCTACAGTTCTACAGTGATGTGGCTGTCCAATGATAGCTACGGTAAAATTTAACAGTAAAAAATGAAAAGCATTTACTTACCGGATAAGAAGCAATTAGAAAAAGCAACACTTGTTCCTTTTGCTGGGCCTGTAGTCACTTGCATGAATGCAGTCAAACGTTTTATTCTAGAAATCTTCTTGCCTTCTTAACGGTATCCAGCTTCCTTTTTTTGAAAGCATGCAACGTTGGTGAAGTCAGATGCCATCATGACTTTGTATACTCATAAATTACGATTTAATGTTAACTCAAAAACATAGTCAGGTAAAATTATTACAGTATGACTCACAATAAACACACAAAAGTTTTTTGTTGGGTTAACTAATAGACAGGTTTTATTGCTATACCCATAATGTTTATGAATTGGTAGAACTGTTGGTGTTTACTGTGTACAGTGCAACATATTAATTAATTTTAATGTTGCATAGGTGTTTAATAATCCATTTAGATAATGTAATATGCTCTGTCTATGTGGCCCATATCTGTTTTTTGACATTTGGGCCACATTTGCCTAAACACAAGTGGGCCACATTTGGCACACATTCGTGCCACACATCTGTCAGAAGCGGCCCATCCGCATGCTATCTGGGTAGGACATGGCTGCCCCATTTTGTTTTAGAGCTATTAACCCCTAATTAGTTGTTGCTCTACTGCACTTTAAGTGGATACAATACAATAATTAATAGCTATTACAGACAAAAATAATATGAAAATACATTTGAGGCTAACTTAACCGCAGTCAAAGATAAATCTTCATCTTCTACCAAAGCCAATAGCCAATTGTAGTCATTATTTTTAAAAAATCATTATTTTAAATCAAATGAGCGGAGACATTAGCCACTGTTCCCACCTCCAAAGTGTCAAAAATCATCCTGTCAAGCGAGCAAGTGCTGTGCAGACACGAGTGCGTGAGGAACATGGGTTTTCTGGTTGCGAGTGCATACCCGTGCATGGTTTTCATGCATGAGAGTTTTGGCACTAAATTAACGCCGTCTGAATCACAAATAGGCGACCGTGGTGCATTGCACCAATTGCACCTGTGTAAAAGCGGGCATGTTACAACTACAATTTCAAAGCATTAACTTTATTTACATGGTGACTACCATCCTTCCGCTGCATTTTCCATCATTGATGACATAGTCACCCGGAACTAAGCACCTATCCACAGTTTGAGGGCTGTAGTTTGAACTACACAACTTAACGCCAGTGTTTGCGAATGTTTGAACTATGGTTTCAGGAAACACATGTATCTTGCTTGCATAGTTTCAACTATGTCTGTGTTAAAGGACAGAATGTGAGACCAATGTAGCGTTAAGAAGGCTTCAGTAAATTCAGCCCCTGTCAGGTAATGCAACATGTCATTCTGATTAGTTTATTGCATGTTATGCCCAATACAAACCTATTAATATTTCAGTTAGGACAATCTGTTTGTGCCTTGCGTTGCAGAGAAATCTGTTTTTTATGCCTTGAAAATAGCAAAATGGATTTGGACACAACCATAAATGTTAGTTGTGCCTTGCACTTAACAGTTTCTGTTAGATCTTCAAAATAGAACCCATTGTATCAGTCAAGATCTGGACAAACTTAACCAAAACTAAAACAATGCTGTATCCTGGGTGATCCGATCCCAAGTGGACAGTGTTAAATACAGGTGTGAACTCACCCAAAATGGATTGACGATGCACTGAGGATTTAATCATTTATATATTTATTCAATTATTTATTTGTAGATATTTTTTAATAATTTAGTTTTTTTAGGTAATTGAGGTTTTTGTTACCCTTAAATATGCAAACAGCTTTTGATTTCTTCTACTTTTAATGTTAATTCAGCATGCGGAAGTGATTTACAGTACGTGCTTACTTAAGGAAAATGAGATCCGATTACAAGCGGTCAGTCGTTACGCATGGGACACACATGTTAATGCCAGGTATGTACAGACTTATTTACCGCTATCTACTTATAATCAGATCACCCAGGATGCATGTTAATATGAATGTGAACAGTGCCAAAGACATGCAGTTAGGCAAACTGGCCAGGTACCCATGAATTTTGACTTTGTGTATGTATCCTGCAAAGGTCTGATGTCAAACCTTGTCTGCACATTTTGATATATTGCAAACTTGTACAGGAAAGTATACTTACTGTACCCCAATACAAGGGAGTTGTTAGTTTTAAGATTGAATAAACTGAGCACTCAACAGCAATGAAAGGCATTGTTTAGTATGGAACCCAAGAGGGGACATGGGAGGGGAAAAAAATCTTAAAAATTTGCAAGATCTTGCTAAACATTACCGGGAAAAAAAAAAGATAAACATTTGCTAGATCTCACAAAACATCAATAACTGTGCTGTGTCTGTTTGAAATACAAAAGATGGAATTCTGGCCTATTTATCAACTAATAATAATAAGTAATAATACTAATAAGTATAAACTTATGTGATACAGACGTCCTATTAGGTGTGCTTTACGCATTAAACTATGGGCACAATGCATATAACCATGTATTCATATTATGTGTTTTTTTCCTCCCATGTCCCCTCCTGGGCTCCTTAGTTTAGCATGTATTCATCATGCTAAAAAAACTGACAATCAGTCACAAATTCAAAATGGTTATCTACAAATTCTATCTCTCAAAATAGGTAATCAACTGTAGACATATGTATACTATTAAGGTACCTGATCTGCATTATTTGTAGTCACCAACTAGTATAAATAACCGTTTTCAGCTGACCACTTAAATCCAATTAATAATAATTGCTTTATGTCTTTTGGTTTGTGTTTGCATGCCTGCCATTCCGCCAACGCTGAACAACCCTGGCTGCTTATAGCTCTGGCTCACTGTTCAGTAAAACATCCCCCCACAAAAACCTCTACAGGGCTGAAGCCACCTGGTTAAAGCCCAGCAGGAACATATCAATTAATCTCTCTTAGCCGAGCTCAAGTAGGGGTAATCCTCTCATTGAAATATTTGAACTTTCTTGCCAGTAAACAAAAAGGGGATAATAGGTGGGTTGAATTGTGTTATTTTGAAGGAAAATCTTCAAAAGGCTTAGTTTCTGCTTTCTGTAGCAGCTATTTTTTCTTCACAAATGACATTTGTCAGGCCATTAGTTCTCATGATGACCAAATACAAATGTTTGAATGATTGGATTTCTTTTTTAATGTCGCCAGCACTTGAATTGTGATGACTACGAAGTGTTTTTTAGTAAGCTGTCCTGGGCTTCTTCCTCCTAGCCCACTTCACTAGTCAAATAGTGTCTTGAAACAAAAAAAAACAAGCTCACTAGACTCACAATTACCATGATTATAAAAGATAAATCTTTATTTATTTTTCTCAACTACAACTGAAAGTTAATTTCAGGTCTGCATAATAATACCTGTTTCAGATTCCAAAGTATGAGGTATGCTGTCAGTAATTGAATTGGACCTTTACACTTATGACTCATGGCATTTTACTGAGCACTATCAATTTACTTATTATTTATGTTTCTACATGAAATTCTAATATGAATTCATATAAAAACTGTGAAGAATCTCTTTGCTCACCAGCTGTTTTTTTCAGGATGTATTCCAATACATCATCCAGCTAAACGTTTTCAGAGTAGAAGCTGACAAGCAATGAAGCAATTAAAGCACCAGGGGTTCAAATGTTCAATATCATTTTCCAAAATGTGTTTAATTAAAATGAATCATCAACTGAATTATATAGCTACCTGTGGTGAAAATTGGTACACTGGTTCTCACTCTGGTGTAACTGTTGTTTGACAATTTCATTTGCCCAACCAATGATTTAAGTCGCAACCAAAGCAGCAGACTTTAAATTGCACCAATCCTATCTCTAAGGACAGCATCCAAACATGATTGTGATCATGCTTGTGTTAAGTGCAAATTCTACACTGGAAAATTTCATTCTAAATTGTGATTTTAATCTCAAGGATAAGGGAGAAAATTCTGAATGCTGAGAATAGAAAATGACTATATTATGGACCACCATACAATGGACGTACATAAACAAGGAATAAGAAGACATTTAGAATATCTTTTCTAAATTAATATTATTTATTTGATGTAAATTTTATTTCAATACACATATGATAAATGATTTTTGCATGTTCTCTGAGTTGGAAATACCACTGACCAGTTCCACATTTCATCCATTAAGAGGATACATCAAAATAATAAACACTTGAAGTGATGGTTAGAATGGTGATAAGGCAAGACACTGGGTGTTTTGAAACACAATACAATCATGGCCAATTAGTGTCAATGTGTAACAAATTCTTAAAACACTTTAATAAAATGACACCCAACAGGCTGCATCTGATCCATGGAAACTAAATCCTTGCATTGTGTGCAGGAGGAAGTCCAAGAACCTTGAATGTCACCACTGTTGTCTCTTCCTGCACCTAATGAGGACCATTGTTGTTTCTCAGCAGTTTCCTTTCCTGTCTGTTGACATTTCCCAAACCAAAATTGATAAAATTCTTGCCTATATTACCATACCCAGACACTTGAAGGAGATACTTGCTATGTTCTAATACAATCATGCTAATGGTATTCTTGGCACCTTTTGATTTACAGTAGGCTATGTGATTAGTCCTTAATATCTTTTACATTATATATAAACTTCTCTCATTTTGGTGGTTAGTAGTACATTCATATTGGGTTCACACTGTTCATAATTGGATTTTGGACAGGAGTACCCAAAAATGTAAAAAAACAGTTTACGTTTAGTTATAACTTTAATAACTATATATTCATATTTAATCACATATTAAATTTGATCACAATCAGGTTTGGGTGCTATCCTTATGGAGAGAAAATATGTCAATCCACCTGAATATGGATAAGTTGTGGAAATGCATAAAAGATAAATATTACATACTCTTCAGACCCTCTTTAACCCCCATCAAGAAAAATGCAATTCATTCCAATTCAGAAATGAAAACTACAGTCACAACGAGTCTGAACTGTCATAATTGACCTGTGTTCTATTCAAAAACAGCTCTACATTAATACTGTTAATGTCACTTTTTTCTTTAATAGAAACTCCTAAAATCAAGGAATGTGTGACCCTACCTGGATTGGGGAGAACAGGGCCATACCCTGGAGCCAGTCATGGGGTGAGAGATCAAAGGCGAGTGCCTGGTGGCTGTGCCTTCACCCATAGGGCCTGGTTTGGCAAAGCCCGAGGGGTTACATGTGTTCTCCCCCTTGTGGGCCCACCACTTGCAGGGGTAGCCATGGAGGTCAGTGCAGTGTAGGTCAGGTGGCAGTTGAAGGCAGGGGCTTCGACAGACTGATCGTTGGCATCCAAAACAGGCTCTTGGCACATGAAATGTAACCTCTCTTTTTGGAAAGGAGCCTGAGCTGGTGTGGGAGGTAGAGCATACCGACTAGATATAGGAACCAAACTCCTGGAAAGGAACTTGACTCTATTCCACGCTGTGGAGTTGCCCATGGGGAGAGGCACTGGGCAGGGGTGTGTCTGTTTATGTCCTCTCAGTTTGATGCCAGTGTGTTGGAGTTTACTCCAGTGGACGAGAGGGTTGCCTGCCTTCAACTTCGAAATGGGAGAAGGGCTTTGACTATTGTCTGTCTGTATGCACCAAACAACAGTACAGACTATCTTGGAGACCTTGGTTCTGGAGACTCCATTGTTCTGCTGGGAGACCTTAATGCTCACATGGTTAATGATGGTAAAGCATGGACGTGTGTGACTGGGAGGAATGTCCTACCTGATTGGAATCTGAGTGGTGATCAGTTATTGGACTTTTGTGCTAACCTCCCAATCAACATCAACTACATGTAAGGGTGTGTCCATATGTGCACTTGACACTAGAGCACCCTTGGGGGCGGTTTGATCAGTTTTGCAATTGTGTCATCGGATCTGCATCTTTACTTGGGTAAAGGGAGGAGCTGAGCTGTCAACTGATCACCACCTAGTTGTGACTTGGATAAAATGTCAGGTGAAGATGTCAGATAGACTTGGTAGACCCAAACAACTGGTGGAAGATCTTCAACTCACACCTTCTATAGAACTTCTCTCCCAAGGGAGTTGAGGGACATTCAGCCTGAATGGGCTTATTATTCAGGGATTCCATTGCTGAGGCAGTATTGTGGCCATAAGGTTGTTGGTACCTGTCGCTGCGGGGATCCCCAAACCCGATGGTGGACACCATGGGTAAAGGGTACTGTCAAGCTGAAGAAGGGGAACTTCCAAGCTTGGCTAGCTTATGGGACTCCTGAAGCAGCTGACAGATACTGGCAAGCTAAGTAGAAAGTGGCTTTCCTGTTTGCTGAAGCAAAAACTCTGGTGTAGGAGGTGAGACTTTGGGGAATGACTTTAGGTTGGCCTGGAAAAAGTTCTGCCAAACCATCAGGCATTTCCTGGGTTTTACCCATGTTTACATCAGGGACGGAGAACTGTTGCCCTCAAATAGAGTTATAGTCGGGCAGTGGAAAAATACTTCATGGATCTCCGGAATCCCACTGATATGCCTTCCTGAAGTAAAAAAAACTTTTCAGTGGTAGGGGTCTCCCCTCCCCCAAGTGGTAGGGCAGTCGATGAGATTCGCCCTGAGTTCTTGATGGCTCTTGATATTGTTGGGCTATCTTAGCTGCCATGCCTCTTCAACATTGCATGGACAGTGCCATTTGATTGGCAGATGGGGGTGGTAGTCCTAATCTATAAGAATAGGCACTAGACGATATGTTTCAATTTTAGGCAGATCACACTCCTCAGCCTCCCTAGGAAGGTCTGTGCCATGGTACTGGAGAGGAGGTTCCGTTCATTGGTTGAATCTCAGAACCAGTAGGAACAATGCAGATTCCATCCTGGCCATCGAACGCTGGATCAGCTTTTCACCCATACAAAGATACTGGAGTCTTCATGGGAGTTTTCGAAACCAGTCTACATGATAATCGGGAAGTAACATGAGGTAACAAGGGGGGTGTGGCACACAACCTGGGCGTGCTGGGCGTGACAAAACCCCCCCCCCCCAAAGGCGTGCACTCCGGGTGGGCCTCAGGGGAGGCGACGAACGAGATGAGACTGAGAAAACGGGACCTGAAAGACAAAAACAAGACCATCAACGGAGCACCGGAAACAGGACGGAAACACAAAACAGACACAGAGGAAAAAACCATGACAAGATCTGACACAGAACAGGAAACTAAGACAGACAGATCAGGAAAGGAGAAATGGGGAACACCAACAGGCGGAACAGAAGGGCCAGGAGTGAATGAAGGAACCAGAGGGGGACGAGGATCAGAGACAGGAGGGACAAAGGGACAAGAAGCAGACAATGGAGGCCAGACAGGAACAGACGGGGGAAAAAAGGGAGCCCGAGGGAGCCAAGGCAGGCGATGGGCAGCGACCATGCTGGGGGCAAGGAGACAGGCCGAATGACAGGCATAGGGGACAAGAAGGTAGTCAGAGGGGGCACCAGCGATGGCAAGGAGGAGGGGGAAGCCACAGCAAGCGATGGTGCAGTCAATGCTGGCAAAGGCACCGTCCATCGACGCGACGGAGCAGGGGGACCCACAGGCGACCGACGAGGATTCAGATGCGGGACCAAGGCCAGGCGACGAGGCATCAGAGAGGGACCAATTACCAGGAACTGCAGGAACCGCAGGTGCCCCCCGAGCCCCAGTCAAAGCAAACAAGGGCGAGCCAGGCCCCCTGGCCCCGCGCCTGTGTCCTCTCCCCCGTTGGGACACTGACAGGCGGGGCTCTTTCCAGGATCGACCTCACTGAGGTGAGAGCAAAGTAGTCATGAAGAAGGTCCCTGAGGGGTCACACTCTAGTTCCTCCTCCAACTCCACAATGGAGGGAGCTGCGTCGGTCCGGCAGTTTAAGGCCTTGGGCCTAGAAGCCTTGGGCGGAGTAGGACGGGGGGAACTGTAGCAGGAGCCTCGCAATAGTGCTATAATTTAACTGGTGTTTTACAACTTTTTTCAAAAAATAACTGAGGGGATGATCCAACCCCATGTCATCTTCTTGTAGAAGCACAGCCCCAGCACCAGTACCAGTGGCATCCACCTCTTGTTTGAACGGTCTGTTAGAGTTAGGGGTCAATAGCACTGGAGTACTGCACAACAACATCTTAACTGTGTTAAAAGCCTGTTCACACTCTGGGGACCATGCCAAAATTGTGCCTTTCCATAAGAGGCTAGTCAGAGGAATAACCACACCCGAGAAAATTTTACAAAAACCCTGATAGTGACCAGCCATACCGAGAAACCACCGGTCACGCTTGCTCTGAGGAACAAGAAACAAATTTATAGCCTCTAGATTCAAGACTAAAGAAGCTTCAGGCAATTTCCCAAAAACGATGTCTAGCACATGCATTTGTTCTTCCCAAGAATCAGTATAAGCTATGATATCATCCAAATAAACTTCACAGTTAGAGACATTACCCAAGACTGAAATGTAGCAGGTGCATTTTTGAGCCCGAAAGCCATAACGGTATACTGCATAAAGGTTTCCGGGGTAGGAAAAGCATAAATATCAGAAGCATGCAGAGAAAGAGAAACTTTCCAATAACCCTTTAAAAGATCCAGTTTTCTCACATAAGTGGCAGAGCCGATATGATAAAAACATTCTTTCATGTGCGGGAGTGGAAAAGAATCCGCTTTTGTTACGGCGTTAAGCTTTCTATAGTCGGTGCAAAATCGGAATGTGCCACTTACAAATTGCGCTTACAATTGGGAGTGTCCGAAACATAATTTGTATCACTAAGTTTCTTGGAAATCACATAGGGTCCCGAAAATTGTGCCTGCAGAGAGGAATGAGGCAAAGGCAACAAAACAAGCGATCTCCAACCTGAAAAGAGCGTTTGATCATTTTCAAATCACAGCGAGACTTCATCTCTTTCTGGGAAGCAGTCAAAGAAGCTCGAGCACAATCCCACGCCATATGCAACCTAGAAAAAAGCGTTTCAACATAAGGCGATACAGGCGACAACCATTGCTCCAGTAGCAACTTGAGCGGTCTATGAACAGAGTGACCGAAAACTAACTCAGCAGGACTAAAACCGGTAGATTCCTGTACAGCGTTACAGAAGGCAAAAAGTAACAAAGGGACTCCCTCATTCCAGTCATTGTCAGACTCAAGACAATAAGTATGTAACATACTTTTTAAAGACTGATGGAAGCATTCCAGTGCAGCTTGCGACCCGGGATGGTAAGCATTGGAAAATTTATGTTGGACCTGTAACTCCGCAAGAACCTCTTTAAATAGACGAGGGGTAAAGTTAGACCCCTGATCTGACTAAACAGTCTTAGGTAAACCAAACGTAGTGGAAAAACTTAACAAAAGCCTTAATTACCTGCGATTTCAAAGAATGAATGGCAATAGCTTCAGGGTAATGAGTTGTCATACACATGAGAGTTAATAGGTAATTATGTCATGCACAAGACTTCAGAAGAGGACCCACACAATCAACAAAGATATGTTCGAATGGTTCACCTACCACCGGTTTAGGTTCAAGCCGTGCAGAGGGTACCACCTGATGTGTGACAAGTGCGACAATACGAAATAACATTACCTTTAAAACCAGGCCAAAAGAAATGCCTTACCTCTGATTTACACTGGATGCATATATGCTGCGGTGCGACTGTGCTGCGTTCCCATTCCATCTGAGGCCATCCGCCAATTCACACTGGCCGTGTTTGTGGTGTGTCTATGATCCGGCACACCGCTGGTTTGCGAGATCACATGATCATGGGGG
>JAABNY020000025.1:7869249-7882179 GCA_015164015.2 Brevimyrus niger | reverse complement strand
GTTGCTTCCGGGATAGGCTCCGGACCCCCCGCGACCCAGTAGGATAAGCGGTTTGGAAAATGGATGGATGGATGTTCCCATCTTATAGATGCTACTGAAACTATTGAACAAAAAAAGATATTTTGGATAAGGCTACGTCAAGACACAAACATAACCCACATGAATATAGGACATGTAGTACTTTGTAGGCTTTAGAGAGAATACCCTTCTTAGTTGTGATTAATTCACAATCGCTTTGGGTCTATATATTGATGATTTCAAAGTGGCTAACCCTTTAGGAACATCTAAAAGAAAAAATAAGATGTGTGCACTTTACAGGGTTATTGCAAACTTGCATGGAAAATACAGATCCACACTAAACTCAATTCAGCTTGCTCTCTTGTGCAACACTGAAATGGTTAAAGAGTGTGGTTATGAAAGAGTTATGCACCCACTTCTTTGTTATTTAGCCACTCTTGAACTGCATGGGGTTTACATTGAGCATCTTAGTAGAAGTGTTAAAGGAACGGTACTCTATGTGTCAGCAGATAACCTTGGTGGCCACTTTCTTGCAGGTTTTTCTGTAAGCTTCATTGTGGACAACTTTTGTAGATTTTGCATGGCATCTAGGACTGATGCACAACAGCAAGAGGTAATATCTGGTGCATTTCAACTTAGAGGGAGAGATACACACAACAGGCAGGTGCAAGAATCACTGCAGAATCCAAATTTATGTAGAGAAACAGGTGTGAGAGGACAGTCCCCACTCACATCAATTTTAGAGCATTTTCATGTCATTGGTGGTTATCCCCCTGACATATTGCATGATGTTTTCGAGGGAGTGGTCCCAGTGGAGTTGTTGGTTTGCCTCAAAGACCTGACGGCAAAGAAATACATTACTCTAGATATATTAAACGAAGCTATCAAAATATTTCCCTATACTTTCACTGACAAAACTGATCAGCCTCAGATGATTTCAAAGGGTTTCTCAACCAAGGGCACAATTGGGGGAAATGGCCATGAGAATTGGTGTCTAATTAGGCTTCTTCCTCTGCTTATTGGCCATAACATTCCAGAGGGTGACAACACAAGGGAAGTGCTCATGCTCCTCAAGGACATTGTTGCATTAATTGTGGCACCTCACTTTACTGAAGAGTCATTATACATCCTTGAGTACAAAGTGGCAGAGCATAGGAATCTTCTGCAGTCAACCTTCCCTGACTTTACACTTTGACCAAAACACCACTATATTTAAGACTACGCTGAACTGATTAGGGTACATGGTCCACTTACTAAAGTCTGGACAATGCGTTTTGAAGCAAAACATAAGTTCTTCAAAAAGGTTATACGTGATGCCCAGAACTTCAAGAATGTTGCCATGACACTTGCAGCGGAACATCAAAGGGCTCTTAGCCATCAGCTAGACTGCAGTTCTTTTTTCAAACTGGGTGTGGAACAAGCCAAGGTTACACAAGTGTTAGTTAACACTTTCCCAGAGAACATTCAGAAAGTCCTTGGTCAAAAACTCCCTCAAACACATACACTTCTTGTTGTACCATCTGTCTGCATTAATGGGATTGATTATCAGATAGACATGATACTTTCAGCTGGATCATGTTCAGGGCTACCAGATTTTTAACAAGTTACTCACATTGTTGCAGTAAATGCAGAGGTACCTTTTGTGTGCAAAGTCATGACATCATGGTATTTTGAGCACCTTCGTTCTTATGAGCTTTGCTGGCCAGTTATGCCATCTTTTTGTGGGCTTCAACTTAAACATCTGAATGACATTGTTCCCCTGTCAGCATACAGTGTACATGGTAAACTGATGGTGACATTGAAGCGTTTCATTCTTTGCTAAATTTACTCTTTTGTCATTTCCTTCTAGATGGCTTCTCAAGAAATCAAGATTTTGCGGGTTATTCTCACAGAAGCTGATATCAGAAAAGTCACACTGACTTCAAAGCCATGCTCAGTTGAAGATTTTATCAGCTCAGAAACAGAAACACTCTGGGACTGAACTATAATTTTACTTTACAGTTTCGAGATCCTTTGTTTGATCATGAATTTTGCGATGTGACTAATCCGGAAGAGCTCCCTGAGAAGCCAACAGTGAAAATAATTACAGTGATTGAATTGGTGAGAAGACGTAATGCAGGCATCAAGTGAAATATCAAGTGATGCTCCAAGTACTGCAGATACAGTACTGATCTCTGAATCACCCCAGGAAAAGAAAAGGCCATTGGCCTGATATCTTTTTGATTCCAAAATTCTCTGTCGATGTTGAATATAGGCTGCACCAGAATATAGGCTGATGTTGAAAGTACCGGAGAGTAGCGGCAGCAAGACGCGCCAGTGTTCACTCATCCGTGGACAAATCAGGCTGGAGTACCACTGAATAAGGCTAGTCCATGAGTAATGCAAGTACCTGATGGTGAGAGTTTCTCACGCCTGACAATCAGCCATTCAGCCATATAAATGTTAGAAGTATACTATGTTGCCAGTATTGGTACACCCCTCCAAATCAGTGAATTCAGGTGTTCCAAACACTTAGCCACAAGTGCATAAAAGCAAGCTCCTAGGTATGTTTCTACAAATAGACTGCTTTTACTACTCTCAGGAGCTCAGTGAATTCAAGCATGGTACTGTGATAGGATGCCACCTGTGCAATAAGTCCATTCATGACATTTCCTTACTACTAAATATTCCATGGTTAACTGTTAGTGTTACTATAACAATGTGGAAGCAAATGGGAACAACAGCAACTCAGTTATGAAGTGGTAGGCCACATAAAATCACTGAGCGAGGACAACACATGCTGAGGTGCAAAGTATGCAGAAGTTGCCAACTGTCTGCAGAGTCAATAACTACAGACCTCCAAACTTCATGTGGCCTTCATATTAGCTCAAGAACAGTGCAAAGAGAGCTTCATGGAATTGGTTTTCATGGCTGAGCACATCCGAGCCTTATATCACCAAGTGCAATGCAAAGCGAAGGATGCAGTGGTGTAAAGCACAAACTTTGTGGGAACAGTTTGCCTATGGCCCCTTCCTGTTCCAACATGACTGCGCACCAGTGCACAAATCAAGGTCCATAAGGACAGTGAGTATGGTGTATTTATAAGTATTTATTCTTGTATAGCGCATTATCACAGCATTACATTGTCTCAAAGCGCTTTACAACATCCCCACCCAAAGCCCCCAGTGAGTAAGCCATAGGAGACAGTGGCAAGGAAAAACTCCCAGGAAGCAAGAAACCTTGGGAGGGACCAGACTCAAAGGGGGAGCCCATCCTCCAGGGGCCGGAGAGTCAAATGCAGTAAAATTTGAGACACAAATGATTGTAGATTTATGAGAGAATAAAGAATTAAAATTATTATAGCATAAGGCTGCAACAAAATGAAATGTGAAAAAATGTTAAGAACTCCAAATGAATGGATGGATGAATGACAGATCGATCAAATGAGTCGGAATGCATGTAAAATGAGAGCAGAGCAATTGCTGAAGGAGCAGTAAGAAGACAACAAAGATGTATTCACCTGTTAATATTCATTGGCGTACACAAATTAGTTTGTCTTACATTTACCGCACTTTGTTTTTAATGATAACGCAGGTTTCAGCCTATACTATAGCACAAATCAGCACTAAATCATACCCATTATTTGATAGTCTCCCTGCAAAATTTTAAACCTCGTTTTTCATGATATGGCAAGATTTTTTTGTCCGGCACGGAAAAATGCTGTCACGCGTCACCATGTCACATCATACAAGAACCTTGCTAGAGCAAGACGACTTAAGACAGATCATACAGCACCTCTCAGTCAGCTGAACAAACTAGAATAGCCTCTGTGACGACATGACTTTGCCCTTATTGGCTGAAGAACGTGTCATTTGTATGACATTTAAATCCCACGAAATTTGATGCGTTATCTGCTATTTCCCCTGAATATCACGTACAGCAGTGAGAACGTTTTCAGTTCATTTACCTGGCAAAATAAAGTTAAACATATAAATAAATTACATAAATGCTCTAGTACACGTAAGGTAGTGATTCATTTATGGTTAGTTACTGTAATGCTGTGCTGCTTTATTTGTTTGATCGTCCAGGCTGTGAAGAGATCATTTTAGGGTGGCACATGCCCCTGATCACATTGGTGCGCTCCTCTGCAAAACCTCTGCGCCCCCCCTCCCCCCAGTTTGGGAACCACTGCCTTACACCACGAAAGATCCTGGTTTGATCTCCTTATCCAACGAGGAACCTACTTGATTGAGTTCACGTGTCATTCTCACTGTATAATGTTATCCTGTATTACTTGATCTCCGTAACATACTTTCAATCATATCCATATGAAATGTTCTACACAAATAACTTTATCTTGTGTTCCCTTTTTACTAATAAAATTTCAAAGTAGGCTGTAACTAAACAAATCTTCCTGTTAATATTATTTTAATAGATTTTTTTCTATTTCAGTCGTTGCATTTCATGTTTGACATGTTTTGTAATATGGTATGCTTTTATTTTAATTATTTTGGAATGAATCAGAATGCTGACACATGATTTTTATTGGATTTATTATATTTATTACATGACAAGAGTAGTGAGAGCAGAATTTTGTCTGATGGAATGATCTTTTGGGAATCTGTTCCCACATGTCGGATGTTCTTTGAGAGCAACGTTTAACTAAGCAGGACAGTTAACCTGGTCTGAAGCAGACTTGTTCACTCACCTACGTGTGGCCTTCACTATGATAGTTAACAAATGACTACACCACTCCCAGTTATACAGGTGGAAGAACCCGACTACTATACCTCACAACCAGTTCCTTCACCCGCGCTTGTACTAGACAGGCTTTGCAGAACACAGCTGTTGTAAATCCAATTTGTTTTATTTCACAGAATTAAAACAACAAAAACATTACAGTAATAAAAATCATCCTTCACCAAGCATTGTTTTTTAAGGCATTGCGAGAGTCAGAACAGAAAATAGGCTAAGGTATTACACAAGCTGGAATAGACCAAATAACGCTAATAGCAATCCATACACTGCCCCAATTGCACTCACATAGGGCACTATCTGCAACCCCCACCATTCTCCATAGATTAATAACCCCAGCAACTAACCAGGGAAGGTATCACTACTCACAGCTTGCCACCGGGTCACGTGCACTACCAAGCCCAATATACCATACTAAGTGCACTGCGGATGGGACGTTTTTATCCTGTAGGTGAATCCATGTTGATCCTGCCACATTCCAGCTGGGTCCTAGAAAGAAAGAAAGAAAGAAAAGAAAGAAAGAAAAGAAAGAAAAGAAAGAAAAGAAAGAAAAGAAAGAAAGAAAGAAAGAAAGAAAGAAAGAAAGAAAGAAAACTCCAGGAAATGAGCTAATATCTTGGGTAATTGTAGCAACAGCTCCTACAGGCTACATATCATACCATGGTAGCTCAGCGGGGATCCATTTAAATACTTCAATGGTGTGCAATAAGTGAGACTATGGAAGTCCGTCTAGCCTTGATTAGTTACAGCTGAACTGCGTTGGAACGACATGAGTTTAGAGATGGCACTAGTTTGACTCTAATTTGACTCTGGATTTCTTTAGGTACTTTAATGGAATACCCTTCTGGTTTAATTCAGTTTTGCTTGTGTTTGTGTTCCTACTCCTTCCTAGTGTTAGCCCTCTGTGTTTGTCTATGCTGGCTAGTGTCTTTGTAATTTATTCCACCTATTGTCGTGTGCTGTAATTGATTAATTGATTATCCTCACCTGCTCCTTATTGCCCCTAGTCCTGTATAGCCACACATGCCCTTTGTTAGTTGTTGCATTCAGTGTATTTAGGTGCCTGCCTTTGTTCTGCTCTTCAGTCAGTTGTTGTATATTGTTTGATTTTTGTTACTCTGCTTGCTATCTGAGTTATGTTCACTATATTATCATTTCCATTTGTAGGTCAACGACAGTGTGGCCTGGAGGGGGGTGATTGGGAGCAACGGACTTCCTGATTTGAACCCGAGTGGTGTTCTGTTATTGGATTTCTGTGCAATGCTTCTATGCACCATGTTCGAGCATAAGGATGTCCATAAGTGGACATGGTACAAATATGGCAGATCAGTGATAAATTTCATAATCGTATCATCTGATATGTGGCCTTCTGTCTTGGACACTTGGGTGAAGAGAGGGGCAGAGCTGCCAACTGATCACCACCTGGTGGAGAGCGGCTCAGGTGGCAGGGGAGGAAGCCGGTCAGACCTGGTAGGCCCAAGCACATAGTGAGGGTCTGCTGGGAATGTCTCGTACAGGCTCCTGTTCGCTGGATCATTAACCCTCTAGAGGGTTAAAGGGGTAGGGGTCTAGGGGTAGGGAATATACTTTCTCTGACTGGTGCATGGTCACACATTTCATTCAATATCATAAAATTCATGGCAAATAAATTATTTCTTATAATAATTTAAACACTGACTAAATCCATAATCTGTCTTTTCAAAATGTCCATTGTTGGAAGTATTAAAGTTTTTTAAATTAGGTTAAATCAGCAAAAAAACAAAAAGTAACCCATGTCATTACTTTACTTTACCTGCAGCAGGGGCATGTAGTGCTGCCCTCATCTTAAGTTATGTCAGATTTTTAAGTTTGTAATTTGACATCAAAGTATAGACATTGCAAATGCAGTTTGGAACACTTGCAGAAACATTCTAAAAGTACATAGTAAGAAATGCTGACCATTTGTTTTGATCCCAGATATCTGATCACCAAAGTATTGGCTACATGAAGATGACTAAATGGTGTAGTTGCGACAAATGGATTTGGATAAATAAATAACAGCCTAACTCGTGTGACTATTTTTGGCTCCTTTCATTGAATATGTAGCAAATTTCATGTGGATAAATGAGTCATTGTCACCTGGCCACGTCCCCAACCCCCCTTTTATGGCACTGACGGGGACGTATCTGGATCGCGTTTGATTGTTGCACTGTTAATCAAATTACCATGCGAATGCGATCTGAATTTGCACTAATGTGAATATATTTACAATGTGAATATTTAGAATGTGAATTGCGATCTTCGGGTGACAGCGATATGACATGCCCCCGATGTAGGTAAAACAAGGTAAGATGACATGGTTTACTTTTTTGCCCATTTAACCTAATTTAAAACACTTTAATACTTCCGAAAATGGACATTTCGAAAAGAAGACACAATACGGATTTATCCAGCTTTTTTTGATGATTCTACATTAAGATTTCAGTGAGATATAAGCTGAAATGGATGCGAAAAGTATGCAATGTCGTCGACGACATACTCTGCCCCAGAGGGTTAACTGGTTTGTTGTGGCTAAGAAAGAACTAAGCCAGAAAGCAAAGCTCTCGGTTTATTGGTCCATCTTCATCCCTACTCTCACCTATGGTCATGAGCTATGGGTAATGACCAAAAAAAACAAGATTTCGGACACAGGTGGCCGAAATTAGGTCTCTCCGCAGGGTGTCTGTGCTCTCCCTTAGTGGTACGGTAAGAAGTTCGGATATCCGGGAGAGTCTGAGTTGAACTGCTGCTTCTCCACATTGTAAGGAGCCAGTTGAGGTGGTTTGGAGATCTGGCGTGAATGCCTACTGGGCGGCTACCCGGGGAGCTTTTCCAAGCATGTCCTACAGGGAGGAGGTCCTGGGGCAGACCCAGAACACGTTTGACAGATTATATCTCTCAGTTGGCCTGGGAATGCCTTGGCATCCCCTCCAAAGAGCTGGTAGAGGTAGCTAGGGAGAGGGAGGCGTGGGTATATCTCCTGAAGTTGCTACCCCCGCAACCCGTACCCTGGATAAGCAGATGTTAATGGATGGATGGATAGTTTTGACATCTTGCGGTCCTTTTGTTTCGTATTTTACCCCAATGTGTTCTGTTATCTTTAATAAAACTCCCTTTTGTCTTAGAGCCACTTGTGGATTGTCATCTTTTCCCTGCCTGTGCCATGCCACTGTTCCTGTCCAATACGATCTAGAGACAGGTTAAACACATTATTCTATATTGTTCCTGACTCTCTGAAAACAGAGGTGCAAGTTTTAAGTAGTAAGAGTTCAACACAACCATGTGTGTAACCATGTGTGCAACTGATTGATGTTATGGATATTCTCAGAAAAAAGGCATATTCCTGGTGTAATGTTCGCGAGTGTGTCGCACGAACCAAAAAAGGCTGGAGTCGTCAGGTAAGGTAACAAAGGGTTTTACTCAGAACGAAGACGCAGGGCACTCACATATGATACGAACGAGAATGACAGATCTGGGGTAGACTGACTGAGACGCGGACTAAATACAAACAACAAGCTAGACTTAACACGCAACAGGTGGACTACAATCGGGGCAAAACAGGAGGCAACGATGTGGGCGTGGTACACAATTGGGAGCGTTGGGAGCAGGACGTAACACCTGGACAGTTTTATTTTGCTTTTTTTACACTTTACGGCCTCTCTCCCATCAGAAGGAGTTTTAAGATTTCAGGATAATGAGATATTCTGCTCTGACAAAATCAAGACTTCCACATTGCCTTCATTGTGCCAATCAATGTGTCTTGGGGAAGACAGACTGCATATTTCCAAATAGCTATTGGGGAGGACCATCCCATTCTCTAGCTACAGAAGAAGAAGCACTATTTTGCAGTCAACAGTAAACAAACTTAATTTGTAACATTTTACTGACCTGTGTCACTGTTAGCTTATTCCTTGCATTTCTCCTCACTGTTTCTTATTATTCTGTTTTTGCTACTGCATACTTAAGCCTCAAGTTATTCACCCTAATTGAAAATTCAAACAGTAAATAGTCTTCTGCATATTGTACCTTTCTTGTCTAGGCTTGTTAATTATGAAAAGCTTTT
This sequence comes from Brevimyrus niger, assembly GCA_015164015.2. Lineage (NCBI taxonomy): Eukaryota > Metazoa > Chordata > Actinopteri > Osteoglossiformes > Mormyridae > Brevimyrus > Brevimyrus niger. The sequence goes on along the minus strand of JAABNY020000025.1, from coordinate 7,873,346 downwards.
TACCTCTATCTCTTGTGCATCCTGAAAAAGGAAATACAGTGGTACCTTGGTTTGCGAGCATAATTTGGTCCGGAAAAATGCTTGTAATCCAAAACACCAGTATATCAAAGCAAATTTTCCACAAGAAATAATGGAAACTCAGATGACTCATTCCACAACCCAAAAATATTCATATTAAAATGATTAACACAAAATATAAAGTAAAAATACATTTATCAAATTAATCAAATTAACCTGCACTTGACAAGAATTGTAGATGATGTGAGGAAGACAAGAGAGAGGAGGAGTTATTTTGTTATTTTGTACGACGACTCACTATAGCTAACAGAATCACTTTTTTTTTCTTTTTCTGCAAATTTAATCTATCCAATGACAGCTGCTTTTGTCTCCTTTTTGATTTTTCAGAAATGTGACATCGCATTGTCTTTAAACAGATTCATTGCTGACACTGCTACGGCCTTATTCGAATGGCGCTTTCCTATTAAAGTTTAATATATGAGTGAGGGATGCTGACTGAGACCGAGCATAGGACACGATTACCCACAATCCCACAGCGAGAGAGAGAGAAAAAAAAACAGCTCAGTTGTGATCACGTAACGCTAGGTAAAGCGTATATATAATACTCGTATTGCAAGACCTTGCTCATTTATCAAGTTAAAATTTATTTAAAATATCTGCTTGTCCTGCAAAACACTCGCAGACCAAGTTACTCGCAATCCAAGGTTTTCCTGTGCTCACGATGATGCTTGGGTCCTTTTGGCCTTCTGACAGCATCAGCTCATACGCACCAGCCAACATCCCACTGCATAGTGCATGACCTTTGATTGGCAACTTAACTCCACTGACATCATTGTTCCACCGGCTTCCTCGGTTTTCATTTTCTCTGTCGCATCACCTGCACTTACAACAGCCTAACTAGGACGACTGTGATTTATACATAACGACAGACATGTAAGGAGAGCTGTGTCAGGGGAGCCACTCGACAAAGGAAGAACATTTTGTTTCAAAAGCATTTCCTTAATTTCTTTGTCTTAGGCTCTAGACTGACCCCCTACATGACCCTGACCAGCATATGTGGTTGGAGGCTGGAAAGTCCAATAATATGTAACATAGCCTCCTGTCTATGTTACATCCTGTCATTGGTTTTACATTTGTTTATCTGGTGACACACATTGCACAACAAATTAAGAGAAAAACATTCAAATTAAAATACAAAATTAGAAAAATATAACAGAAGGCAGCAACAGAAGGGTTCAGTCAAATTGTGGAGAAACATATATATTGAAGCATGAATACTGTGGGTTCAATGTTAATACAAAGGATTTGGAAATGTTGTATACATAATTTTTGCTTTTAAATTGTTCAGTACATTAAGTTAGAAAAACGAAATAGGGTTGAAACTATTTTAACTACTACTCCAGTATTGGAGCTTAAACAACAGACCTGTCATCATCAGAATTCCCTGTGTCACTGATCTTATGTAGTCAAGGCTACAGATATATTACTCAAGATGTCTACAGCTGCCCCTTCCTTCTTTTGCTGTCACATAGTACTGTTGCTTTATTTTGGGAGCAATTTGTCTCAAAATGAAATCAGTGTAGATCCTCACCTATAATTTTTTATTTGAAGTAGCAATAATATCCATGAAATATTCTCCTGACACCCCACCCATTCATTTATGTCCATTGTAGGGGACACTTTTTTAAAAAACATCTTTTCACTGATGTATGGAAACATATTTATTCCTGTTGTACACTATAGAGGGCATGCTATGAAATTAAAAATAAATTTAAAAAAGTCTAAACTGTCAGATGTCTTATTTCCTCCAAAAACAAGTTTTTACTGCAATTAATCCCCATTAATGCAAATTAAAATTTAAAAATATATATATTTCAGCTGCAAAGGAAATCATAGGAAATCTAAATATTTTGGAAAAGTTTATATGATAAGGTTTAAATTTATATTTAAAAATCATCTTTTGTGAAAAACGTCTTTACTTTCTTTACACTTAAGGCAGGAAGGGTGGATAATCATTATTTTCCTGATTTTAAGATTAAAAATATAAGCTGCAGCTTTTTGAGGGTCTTCTCCTTCAATCTAGCTGGCTCCCACTTCTCCAAAGGTGCTTATCTTTTGATCAAGGTGGATTTTGTCACTCCTCTCACTTAGTGTCAGGTGTTGCTGGAGAACAGAGATGCAATGAAGTGCATCTAACTCCTCTGTCACTACCACATGATACAAGAAATGTGACTCTACTTAATAGGCTCCTTTTCATACCAGTCGTAGTGACAAAATCCTATACGGCAACACAAAAAGCTTATGCATAAAAAACTTTTTTGATTTCTCAAATGTAAAAAAGCCAATGCACAAACAGTGTACAATGTACAACCTAGCACAGGATAATAAATAGAATGGCAACTACTGGAAATACAGGATTGTATTCTCCTGAGAACCCCATTACTTGCTCTGTCCATCTAAACCATACTCATCACACAGTCACCAACCTGTATAATTTTTTGAAGTACTGGATCGGTCATCTGGAACTGTGAAATTTCTGTGAAAGTAATTTCTTTTTACCTGACTGCTCCTGTCCTGACTGAAATGTAGATCAGAAACAACACTTTTTCATTTACTATACATTCCACTTACAAGGCATTTGAATTTCAAAGATGGGCATTGTTAGTCTTTTGCGCTACATGATTGTGGTTTAGTTTAACATGCCCATTATATACTAAATTGAGCTCACAATTGTATGATTGAAAAATATGACACAATTACATTTTGTATCAAATATATTGGATCAAAATGGGACATAGCATTGTATTCTTCAATATGGAGTGATCACACAATATATGGAATAAATGCCAAACAAAAAGTGCTAAACAAAAAATGAACATTTTTATTTGCAGTATTTTTAAAAGGAATAGCTACAATCAACAAGAACATTATTTACAAATCAAAGTATTTTTATCTCTTGGCTCTTTCACTTATACAGATTCTTTGCCCAAAAAATTACAGGAATATTGCCAAACAAAGGACTTCATCCTGTCTGATGGCTGAGCTCATGTTTTGAGATTTTAAATGTGGTTAATCAGTCTCCTTTTCAGATATATACACAACGAATTGGTATACCGTAAGGGAAAAAGCCAAGAAGTAAAAATACTTTATTTTTTAAATACTGTTCTTGCTGATTGTACCTAGTCCTTATTTTAATTATAAATAAGAACATTATTTTTTTTTGTGCATAAGGAACAAAAGTCCAGCAATTAAGTCTTCTGGGATATGTCAGGATTATTGTTTGCACCCATCCCATGTATTGTGCAATCACCTAATATTAAGGGATAATATACTTTGTCTTGTTTTTAACCAATATGGAACAGAATTTGTTTTGTATTCCTCACTGTGCAATGGATTTAGTATTTCATTGGCATGTTAAACTAAAGAATGATTTAGTGCCTGTATGGAACAATGCCCTCTGTATTGTTCCATACGGGCATTTAGGGCTGTCAGTGGCATTAAATCAGCTGATATCACCCTTTCAACCACCATACTCAAACAATATATGAGTGAATGGATCTATGTGAACAGACACACATAGGTACACAAAAGTTTTTCTCGCATACAACTATCATTAAGAAAACTTTTTCACTCAAAAGAAGTTCAATATTCAGGCACTATCCTGACACCTAGCATGGGGTCACTTCATAATAAATGAGACTTATTCCCCAATCAATGTTGCAGGTGGAGGTTCGCCAGCCAATATTTATTGGGTATTATATGGGAAAGTCAGCTTAGTTTAAGGAAAGAACCATATTATGCTTGGAGTCTAGGAAAGAGCAAAACTCAGGGCAAAGAAAAGGAGGCAACGACACTGCAAAAAATGTAGAGAACAAAACATCAGATAGGAGCTGGGTTTGTGGGGCCTGGAACAATAAACAAAATAGCTTCTGCAGTAGCTGATTGGGAATACCAGGCCTCTTGTATCACTCCCCAGCTACCAAGTTAATTTACCTGTTCATTGAGGGGTTTCACTCCCCCCCCCCCCCCCCCCCCCCCCCCCCCCCCCCCCCCCCCCCCCCCCTCCACCACCCCCTCCC
>JAABNY020000025.1:7815085-7829070 GCA_015164015.2 Brevimyrus niger | reverse complement strand
CGGGATAGGCTCCGGACCCCCCGCGACCCAGTAGGATAAGTGGTTTGGAAAATGGATGGATGGATGGATGGATGGATAAAAGCAGAAAGCTCAGCCACCCTTTGCCTTATGACTGTTTATGAATTTTCATAAAATGTTAAATCTGAGTAGGAGTGTAGTACAGTAGTATTTTAATCTTATAATTTCTCAGGGTTCTGAATAATTGTGACACTTTTGTTAGTTACAGGTCTGATATCACTCACACCAGGTAGTAAAATTATGGGCTTGAATACCCTCCCCCAAATAAAGCTGTCAGACACCCATGGATTTTATTTCTACCTATGAACCTGGCTCATACTTTGATTGGAAGATCAAGGTGAAACAGCAAAAACATTTATGATCATTTGTATGAAGAGTATAGTATACTATAAATATAAATATAAATCAAACACAATTAATTATATTGCATGAATATTGTTTATTTATAATGAAGGCTAAAAAGGTACTTTTATTTATTTTGTGAATTGTTGAAGGTCCGTCTATTATATGTAGTTTATGTTTCTCCAATTAGATTGTGGTTAGATTAGATGACTCAAAAATGACATATTGGTATTAAGCTCTGACACCACTTTATGAAGGCTGGGCAGATATGGGCCATAGTTCATGCCGACCAGACGACTCCCTCCACAGAAGGGTGATGCTGGGAAGTTGAGCTGGATCTGGCACCTGGTGTTTGGGGCATTACTTGAAGTTTCATTTGCTCCATGGAAGAATATACAAACTGACATCAGTGGTGGGTCAGGGGGGTCCTTTTATATTGGCCATGATAGATGTAAAATTGAAATTGTACATGGTATTTTCTTATTCATGCCCTAGATTAATTTTGCTTATATTGAGTAATGAAGTCTCTGTCTAGTATGTGTCAGCATGACCCTTCAGGCTTCCTGCTAAAAGGACCTGCCAGGGCGAGGCAGAGGTAAATTGTAAGAAATTCCTGCAATACCAAGACATATAGTGGAGACTTCTCCATACTACAAAGAGTGAAAAATAAGTGAAAGAGAGCCCACCATCTTAATGTAATGATTTAAGACTGAATATAGTAGTGATTATATTTCAAATTTCTTTTAGATATTAGAAGAATGGATCACAAGCTGTAATTAAATTTGATTACATTAAAAATATCTTATCATTTGTTGTTTTTCACCTCAGCAACCTTTCAGTTTTTTTGTCATTTTAAAGTTGCCCAAGTAAATAATTCTGGGTAACAGGTGATACTCCAAATTAATGTCCAGCTTATCTAAAAATTGGACCAAATCCAGCTTTAAGAGTTTTACATGCATGTAAATCTGTGGCCTCTGCATCAAGTAGTTATGAGAAAAAAGTTTGCCTAACTGCATAACCACTGCTTAGTTAGATCAATTTTACCCATTCCTAAACTATGAAGGCTGGTTCCCATGTAAATGTAGAAATATTACCATTATGACTGTGGATAGTCTCAACATGTTCGATGCAGTCTATGGTTTACAGCAAGAATGACTGTACATGTAGCAGGAAAGATTACAGTTATTAAACAGTGGGCTTAAGGTTTATGAACATGTAATGGAGATGTAATCACCAAGATCTGATTGGAGCATAGTACTCCTGAGCAGGACAGTGTTAATTCAAAGTGTGCAATATGATGGCAATAGCATTAAGAGGTCCTCACTAATGGTCTGGACCAAGGTGTCAAAATTGTGTGAATAGGCTGCCAGACACGACTGGATAAAATAGATGTATTTCCAGGATCGGGTTTCAGGAAGGTCATTGATTGGTGGCTGATGAATAACTGCATTGTATATTAATGCACAAAGCTTCTGACTGATTTGTCATTTAATGGATGACTTTTTTAATAATTAATTTTGTCGTTTTGAACTTTGTACTGTTTTAGGATTACTTGTTTTACCCAGAAAGTTTATTTTTGTGACAGGAAAACCATTCATTCATCCATCTATCGGACAATTGCTTATACAAGAGGAGACTATCCAAGCCAAAGCATAAGATAGGAGAATGCCCGAAAGAGGAGGCCAGTGCATCACAGGTTTTTGTCTTCTCATATAGTGTGAGTAGGCTTATGTGTTTGCAGTTCTTAATGTACGATTGTTAGCAAAATGACTACAGTGAAACATGAGTACATTTGCCAATTTCCCTGTATCATATGGATCTGCCCCAAAGCTTAGCCTGCTTTTGATGATTATAATAACAGGAGAAAATTGGTCAGAAATGTTATGATTTTTGGATTTTATGATTCAGTCAGTAAATCAACCTAAATGCTATTAGCAGTAGATTTTAAGATAATTATCTAAGATGACACCAAATGGTCATCATCAGCGAAGCAGGCTAAGAGGTGTGCTGTCCAGATTTTTATGAAGACCTTGCATTATATCAAAATATATTATTAGCATATAGTTACACAATGTAAGCTGCAAAAAACAAAAACAAATAGTTAAAAAAAAAATTCTCTGAAGATGTATACCCATTGTTAGGGCAAAGACAGTTACAAATGGAATTTAGCAGAATGAGATTAATAGGAATGGATTTAATTTAAATAACTGGAAAAGACATTGAGACATAGCTCTTTTAACTTACATGAACTTGAGCCGAGAATACCTAACTAAATTAAGGATGAAAAGATGCTGCAAGTATAATGGATGCATGCAAAATATCTTAGAACAAGAGTTGTTTCTTACCATTTTTCCACTGGTAAGATATATCTGTCCCAAATGGATCAAGATGTTGCCTGCCGCATGATGTCCCAAGTTCAGGCAGTATATCAGAATAGAGAGTGTTTTTTTATTGCATAGGCCTGTTGATGGTGGGGACACCAGAAGATGCTGCATAAGGTTAACTATTACAAGGTTAAAGATCCCTTTGCCTAGAACTTCTTAGATTTCTGAGGACAGTGGTCGCAAGCAGAGAGATGAAAATTATTCTCAATTAAAGAGCAGGTGGCGCTGGAAGAGTTCATCTTTAGCTTGCCTAAAGCTATGTCACATTCTCTCTACAGCCACCATTCCTGGCTGCAGTAGTCCATTTGGCAGGAAAACCATTTGGCTGTCTGCCCCTACAAACCCAAAATCGTCCTTTCCCCAGTCCTTAAACTATATACCCTAAAACGCTCTCCTTCCAAAACTCCCTTTATTTCACTTGTTTTCAAGGAGTGGTCAAAAACACAACCCTGACCACATGTTTTTTCCAGAGGATTGAAGGGGCCCCCAGAGTGTTTCAGGATTGTCAGGCAGGAGTACTGCCTTTCAATGTTCTGAGCCACTTGCAGAGAGATCCCTTTTAGGACTGTAACTGTCTACGTATGTGGCATGTACCGTATAGTACATCCTTTTCGGTTTGGTATGCACGATTAAATGAATGAATACATTTATTGACACTGGCAGAACCTAAATTCTCAAGTAGATATCGAACACAGAGCACATTATGTTAATTGTAGGTGTGAGTTTGTTACAGCTATTACTGATTATGGCCAGTCATAATTGGTGGTTTGGGATAATTTTGGTTTTCTAATAAAACATCAACATTAAAATAGTTGAAAAGCCCAAGACTATCAGCTCTGCTATAATGAACTTGGATATGTTGTTGAAAACACAAGAAAACATGTTAACTCATTTGGGAATTACTGCTGTTTGTACTTGTCAATGTCAGCTGTCCTTTCTTTTTTTGCACTGTCCAGCAAAGTTTGCACAGATTGCTACTATGCACTCTATGTTTTTAGGTTATGTGTTAGTCTTGTGTTAATTTATGTACCTTGGTCAGAGAGAAGTGCTGTTTCATTTTTAACTGTGTATTGTACTAATTGTATGGTTAAAAATGACATTAAAGTCCTATTTGACTTGACTTGATAAAACATCATTGGAATGTACATATGACCAGAACAAGTCAGAAACAGCCTCTGAAAGTTAGTCTCTCCCCATGCATCTTTGCAGAAGAAATATAGTGTAACAACAGTAATTACCATAGATTCAAAGTAAAGTGGGGGATCATTGTGGATACAGAAATGAACATGCCAGTTTCCTAGGGTAGATATACAGGAATATTTGAGAGAGCCCCACTTGAATTCCTCTTGAAACAATCACATGATGTTTCCTTTTGTCTTTTATTTTATAAAGTCATTAATATTGAGGGGAACTTCTTATACTCAGACCATACGCTGGGTAATGACTGTATGATGACTTTTGTGATGAATATTTAGTAATTTAAAGCGATGCTCAGTAGTGGAGCAGGAGTCGTTAATCTGATGGTCATTTAAAAAGTATACTTGTGCCTTCTACCCATACTGGTGATCTCATTTGCAAGGCCCCAATTTATCTTTTTTTTAATTCCTTCTGTCCCCTCTTGATTTTCCCAGTCCAGTAGCCAATATTTCTTGTTTGAATAAAACAGGGGTGGCCAATCTTGCGTGTGTATGCAGGTATTTGGGATAAATTGTAGGTCAGCCGATCAAACCCAGGTGTGAGGACTCTTTAGCCAATCAGTCCTCTAATTGGTAATCTAATTAGGGAGTTTGCTCAAAAACCTGCATACACACTGGTCCTTTATGGATAAGATTGGCCACCCCTGGCATAAAAAGACTGTAAGAGGTTGTGCTTTTGTTGTTGCCGGACACAAAATTTGCCCCTAAATTTCAGAACCACCACTTCCTTACTGTAGGTCTAGTGTACAAGGGTGTTTGTTTGGATACACCACACCACACTTGTCCGACATGTAAAGCAGATAATTGGGGATTACAGTAGAGGGGTGAGTTTTGGTTGTCTATTTACCTGTTTATTTATATATACTTTTTTTTATTTATTTTTTTACATGTTTTGTTGTTATTTTGGTTAAAGCAGAATATGCCTGTGTTTTCTTTTGTCACTTTTTTTTGTAAAAATCTCCCTCGTCTGTTATGGTACAATTCGCGCCCATGTTTTACTCTCTTTGAAACGTGTCATGACGGTGAGAGGTATGTGTGGTCTGCTTGTGATATTTTATTTTTTAAGTTAATTAACTATGTGTATATCTGAAATTTGTTATGGTTGACCGGGTGTTCAAGTTTCTCATAATACTGTTACATAGGTGCAGAGAGGAGGGATATGATACCTGTGTCTGTATTATTTGCTCTCTGTGCAGAAATACATGTGTTTGAACCACACAACCTTTTTAAAATCAAATCTGAGACATGTCCTTGCCCATTCTTGACATTTTAGCTCATGTGCTTTATTAAATGGAGGTCATGTTTCTGCCTTTGTGTCCGTAGCAATGTCACATAGCACAACGTACCTAGTTCTTACGAAGATTCCATTCAGGTCGCAGTATTGAAAATGGTGCCATTTGATTCTAAAGAGTTTCTGGAAGTCTTCCCTTCAATTTGACATATATTTCAAATTATAATATACAGTGGTACCTTTGTTTGTAAGCATAATTCATTCGGCCCACCCTCTCCTGCCTGCCTACTCTGTCCTGCGCTCCCAACTAATCGGCATTGTTCCTCCTTCCCCTTCGTCGTCTTGTCCCGCACCTACCTGTAGGACTGACCTTCCTGGCTTTGGACCTCCTGCTTCCATTCCGACCACGACTTTGGATTTCTGACTTGGCCTGTCTGCACCTGGCTATCTAATAAAGCTCCTGTTTTCCTGCAATATGGGGTCTGCCTCCTGTCTACTTCCCAGTCATAACAAAAAGTTGGACAATTTCAATTGTTTTGCACCCCTCTGATTCACACAATTTTTTTTCTTTGTTCACTGTAAGGTCTTTCACTGGCCGATTTTAATAGTAATAATAATTTGCATATTTATTCTAAACAAGAAAGTATCCACAGTTTCCCATTTCACTCTAAACAGAAAATACTACGTGAATTCTGAACATGCTCTATTTTAAAACAGTCCGTTCTTAATTGGAGATTATTCTGAACTTAAACTATTTCTAAGTAAAGATACAAGCAAAACACCTGTATGTATTACAATACACTTGTAATAATTCTGCATGTGGTGCAGAAAGCATTTGCTCTATGCCCAAAAGACACAGGAAATGGCATACAATAATGAAAATAAGGTCTGGAGAGAAAGTGTTATTGCTCTAATCTAAATTACTCAAACAAAATGGATTAATCTATCTGTAGTCACACAGTGTATTGGGGAAGCAGATTAGGAGATTTACTGACATGACAGGAGGACATACTGCAAAAATATCAGCGCATAACATACAGTATAACCACATGCCATCCCCATCAGAAGTCATCATTAGATCCTTATAGCATTGTCAACTTCCAGAGAACAAAAACAAGTTGCTTGGAAAATATTTGAAAAATGTTAGAAATCAGAGTAAAAAAGGAATCATAAAGTTGAATCTTGTAGGGGAACTCCATGGCTTGAGCAAGACTCTTATCCTCAATTGCTCCAGCAGTGCCAGACATAGACTGACCCTGTGCATTGACCCCCAAGATGTTCTTACCTGTATATGTGTTTCATGCAGAAAAAGATTGGGTAAGAAAAAGAGAATTTCCCCATGGAGATAAAAAAAGCACAGGCAGTCCCCGGATTAATTCTATTATGTTAATTTGTTTTTAAATGATATGGTTTGTAACAATGAACACAAACTACTTTGTGATGCTTGTGAAAACACTGCATGGCTTCAGTGGTTCCTCGGCTCAAGGTACAGAACAGTGTTATATGTAGTTATTCTTACAGAATTATTACTGTTATTACATATTGTACTATTATTTTTCTGACTTTCCTACAAATTCGTCTTAGACAGACTTAGGTAACGGATCTCGTTCATAATCTGGGCACTGTCTGTATCACTATTCAATTCCTATCTATATAGGAAGCAGCCCCATGATGCTAATTCCAAAGCCTTATTTTATCTACATCAACTATAGGAAAGTCAAGGAGGTCTCAAAATTTAATGTGTAGCCTATGCCCTGAGGAAGTCCAAAAAGAGGTTGTTTTTTGGCCTAGCTAAGTATGATCACCTGACATGTCAATTTTGATCCACAAACTCTGAAGGAAACTAGCCTATGCTGAATTCCTCTCCAGACAGAGCAGGAAAAGAGTTCAGCTACTCCAGTGGTTCCCAAACTTTCTCTGCAGAGCCCCCCCTTTTCTAGATAGGAACATATAGATTAAAACTTTATTTCCCTTTTCTAATTGAGCGAAACCAATGCAATTACAAAATACAAATGGTGCAATTTCACTAATGTGGCAGAAAAAAGAGCAATCAATAATTTTTTTTTTTTTAAGTCTAGCACAGGGGTCTCCAACTCCGGTCCTGGAGAGCTACTATGCAGTAGGTTTTCTGTCTCTGGTATTTACCTGAGAACAGGTGTGGCTCATCAGAAGTCAGGTACGATAGAAAACCTACTGGACGGTAGCTCTCCAGGACTGGAGTTGGAGACCCCTGGTCCAGCATAAGTTTGAAATTATGCAAACGCAGATTTAACATTCCAGTTACATTGGTGTACACAAATTCATTTCGTCTTATGTTTACCGCATTTTGTTTTTCATAATAACCGCAGGTTTCAGCCTATACTATAGCACAAAACAACACTAAATCATACCCATTAATTGATAGTCTCCCTGCACTTCACGTAGAACATTTTAAACCTAATTTTTCATGATATGGTCAGATTATTTTGTCCTGCACTACAAAACGTCACATGGTACAAAAACCTTGCAAGAGCAAGACGACTTAAGACAGATCGTACAGCTTTCAGTTGGCTGAACAAACTGGAATAGCCTCCGTGACAACACAACTTTGTCCTTATTGGCTGAAGAACGTGTCGTTTGTATGATGTTTGTATCCCAGGAAGTTCCGAAGCATTATCTGCTATTACTCCCGAATATCACATAAAGCAGTGAAAACTGATTTATAGTTCATTTACCTGGTAAAATAAAGTTTAAATAAATGACATAAATCCTTGAATAGTACACGTAACTTAGTGATTCATTTATTGTTAGTCACTGTAATGTTGCGCTGCTTTATTTGTTTAATTGTCCAGTCTCTGAAGAGATTATTTTAGGGTGGCACATGCCCCTGAGGCTATCCCATTGGGGCGCCCCTCCGCAAAACCTCTGCACCCCCCATTTTGGGAACCACTGAGCTACCCATTTGCAAACCTTGTTTTTCTACATATTTAAAACATGCTGATGATAAAACAGATGTGTTTTGTTACACCCATGTACCCAAAAAAGCCCTATTCCTGCCTGCAGTAAACATAACAGAAGCCTTTTTAAAAACAGGCAGCCTCTTTAACAGAAAGATTCCTTCTTGACAGCTTGCTTTCTCCCAGTCTCTGAATAGCTGCCTCTTATATAGACCAAGTTCTGTAGTTCCAATTAGAGGCAGCTGGTCATCATTAATTAGGATAAAACCCCAGTATGGGGAAAATGCATCAGTAAAACTGAACAACCCAGCTGGGTTTACACCTTTTGCTGGCTCACACAGTGACACAAGGTCAGATTTAGCTGTACTTTTAACAATACGAGTACAGATACAAACAGGTAAAAAAAAAAGGTCCACAATAGCATGTTTTGATTTTTTTGTTATCAATTATTATTATGCTCAAAAATGTAATAGGAATTGGAGATAATAATAATAATAATAATAATAAATAGCAGCATCTTTCAAAAGCAAGTTTTGCTATATTTGCTTTGCTATGGTTACTCGGTGGTTAGTACTGTTGCTTCAGCTGTGTGTGTTCTCTGTTAGCTAGGATGAGCCCCTTTCCTACATGCAACACTGATGAGGATAATCGGTTAGAATAGAAGGATAGCTAACATCACAAAGTCTGTTTTTATAAAGGAAAAAAAAGTTCAAGAATGACCTTTTCTTATGAACATATTCTCCAGTATGCAGTGTGTCAGGTCCTGAACCTAGATTTGCCTAATTAATTAGATTGTGATGTTCACAGATAATACTCCCTTGGCTGATAACCGATTTCTATGCATGTTTCGAATACCCCTGATTAAGTACTCAGTATCATCATTATTGTCATCATGCTCCTCGTAACTCTAGTGTGGCTCCAGTCTGCAGATCACTGTAATGAATGCAGGTGGCTTAGATGATACTGCCACTCTCTCCCAGCTTAGAATTCCAGGGGAGTTCTCAGAGATGCAGAGATCTTTGGACAAGGCATAAATGGAAATGTGACTCATACTGCAACTGCTTTCTTTAATATTTGAATGAGAATTAAGCTGATAAAAAATCTCATTTATATGTAGCTGCATGTTTTGCAAGGAGCTTACATGAAGGAGGAACAATCAGCATTACATTAGAGTGATTTCTCTGTGCAAAATTGTAAAATATGTCTCCCGTTCCTGCCACAGCTCCTCAGTTGCCCAGACCAATGCCCAGTAAACTGTTATTTTAGTCCACTAGAGCTAATATGAACACTAAAAATGTGTCATTGTGAAAAAAACTTTAAACTACTACTTTAATTCTACGTTTTAGTGTACTATACGTTCAGCCACACAGGTGGTGAAGGCTCCAATGTTTTTCTAATGTAGTTGCAAATCTGCAGACAGACAGACAGATATTTCGGCCCTTGAGTAAGGCCCTTATCTTTGACTGCTCTATTGGTGTGTGCTCTGTCTGGTCCTGCACTTTGAAGGCAAAAAATGTCTCTCATGGAGATCAAAACGGGGTCATTCCTATGTTCCTATGCTTAATAAGGCATGTCTTTTTTGAAGTATGATGAATGTTTATGGAATTAAGTCTTGGAATGTTACATATACATATGCTTTATTGGAGATCCATCCAGGTTTATTTTCATTTTAAACATTTAGAGGGTGGCTCAGTAGGTTGCACTGTGGCCTCGCACCTCCCAGGTTGAGGGTATAAATCATACTTTTTCTCTATGCCTGTTTGCATCTTCTCCCCATATCATGTGGATTCTCTCTCACAATCCAAAGACATGCACTTAGGCTAACTGGTTTCTCTATATAGAGGATGTGAGTGTATGTGCTGTGAAATAGACTGGAGTGTACTCAAGCCTATGTTGCCTGGGATAAGCTCCAGGTAATCCAGACCATGGCTAAGTGGTTAGAAGATGGATGGAGGGAAGTCTTTAGACATACATATAGCAAAATATGAAAAATGCTCCAAAAGATGGAACCTATCACAGGAATTAGTGGGAATGAGGCAGAGGACAGTTGCCCAGATATGAGTTTATTAAAGAGCTCAAAATTACACACTAAAGCCAATAGAGAGACCACAATGTCAATGCCATCAGAGGAAACCAACACAGGCATATGGTAATTGCACACAGCCTGGGAAAGGGATTGAAACCACAACTTACAGTTCCGTCCATTGAGCTGCTGGTGTCCAGCACAAATTGTTATGCATATGAATAATTGTGCTTGCATCAGAGGCAGTATCATAATGAGAATGCAAAACTATGTTGGATATTGCAGTAGCAATTTAGCCCACTAGTGGGCTGTAAATAGTTGGATTGTGTTTGTTAATGTGTTAAAAATATTTGTTGTTTTTATTGTTAACCAGCAGTATGTCGCTAATTGTTTTGATTAATTGTCCAGAGGCAGTGGTAGTCAAAATGTCAGCAGTCCCTTAGGCACAATCGCAGGTAAATTATTATGCAGATAGATTGCCAGCATGCTGCACTAAAAGTTACGAAACAGGATGGTCATGCAGTTTTTCACTTGCAAAATAGAACTGTAGTATTCTTTTTTCCTTTATTCATTCCTTATATATATCATTCCTCTGTGTAATAGGGAAGTTATATTTAAAAAATCATTTGGATTGGTTTCACTTTTGGTATTTTTGTAACTGTTGTTTTCTGGCTTTTATATTTAAATATGATTTTTTTTTCCAGCATTATGTTCAAATGTGAATGCTAGATCAGGAACTATTTAAGAACATTTTAATAAATAAGCATTAGCCTTGTTATAATGTACCATTAAAAATGAAGCATTATTTTGTTATGTTGCATGTCACAAGAAAATCATCTCATGTGTCTCCATTTGGAATGTGTCCATCAGCAGTATATAATTAGAGGGTGACTGTCCAGTATGCGGTAAAACAGAAATTTGTTTATATCAGCTGGCTCTGTGCTTACTTTTAGGGTCGTTCAAGACCCAAACATATCAGGAACATAGGTGTCTTGGGGGTATGCAGATAGACTCAAAGGATTTAACCCATTTTTATTGTTTTTATTGGAACACAAGCTTTATGGTGTAAGATATGAGCATTTTATTGTTATTCATCTTGACTAACAACTCATCCATTCACACTGAATGGAGTATATTCTGTTTTTTCCAATTGTATTAGATTTGTCCCATGGGATTAGTTGCCAGGCACTTCTAAAGGACAAACCGGATTAGATAAGGTTTCTAACAGAGAGATAGAGGTCTTGAAAATGTACTGTTGAAATCTGCTTGTGTTACAGGCAAAGAAGCTATGCTTTGTTTCAACACTTTAAACTGAAACCTAACTTACTCAATTATATGTGAATAAAGTGGCCATGAACATGGTTTTTCAGTACTTAAGAACCCTATACCATGTTTTAATTTGCTTTTGCTCTGATGGATTGCTTTCATGAATTGCTTTACTTAAATATGACGGTTAACTTTAAAAAGTGCCACCCTTAAAGTCCTAATATAATCATAATATCTAATGCTAAATAAACAATAAAACATAAAATATATCAAAAATTAGATTTAAAAAATACATTAAAAATAATAATAAGAAGATGTGGAAGATAATGTATAGCACTACCCTTCCAGAAATGTGTCTTTTTTCCCCTCTGTTTTCTGTGTTCTTAAGATCCTGATTAATTTCATTTTAATTTTTTTAAAGCAAACAGCTTGTTACTGTTACATATGGCTTGATTAACATGGTGATTAAGATTGTGCCATTATCAATAAATTCTGTAAGAATTTATTTTGTTAGGGATATTTAAGTGAGTGTAAGTTTCGGAGAGATTGGAATGTTTGAAAATGTACGCTCCAGCTGCTGAACAGAAATATACACTGAGGTTTGTTTATTCACAGGGTTCTGACCATTAGACACTAGCTGTTCAGATTTCCACTCCTCTAAACAGCTATGTTTGGAAACCCAACGTTTTCTTAACCTTCCAGTAACTCCACATGCCTCTCCGTCACCCCATGGATTAAAAAAATGACTGTTGGTTTTGATGTAAAATCAACTCGGTTGCTGAAGCCAGGATACATTTGTAAGCAGTATTCAAATGGAGATGGTGGGATTTCTCTCTATTAAGCTGATAATATTCATTTTTATGTGATTTAAGACATCCTATGGACATGCAGAAAATCCCTGCAGTGTCTGTTCCATTCACAGTGGTCCTACAACAAAGCCTCACACCTCCTGCTCTGCGCACTGTCTCATCTTTGGCCTGCGTTTCCCTCTCCTATGACATCTGCTCAGGGTTGAAGTTTCACTTAAAAGGGGGGCTAAAGCAGTCAATCTGCTCTTTGAAATTGGTTTGTATTGCCTTGGGTGGTGATGGAAATGACAATTCTGTGCAGACTAACATGGGTTTCCTGCTGGTACCATCAGTGTGCTACACCCCCCCCCCCCCCCCCAAAAGCTTTATTTCATTTACTCATGCCACTCCAGACTGACAGGCCTCAGACACTTCTAGTGATGTGGAGGAGTGTGTGAAGGTAATGGACCAAAGCCATGTTTGAACACCTCCAAAAGCGGGAGGAAGATGCAATTCAAAACAATGGTCTTACTAATCCCTCTAGGCAATTATTAAAGCATTGACAGACTGCTTATTCACTAATGCTTATACAGATTTTTAAACCATTTATTTTTCCATCATTACTCTAATTATTAAAAATTATATAATTAATATATACTTTACCTATGTGTATTTTGAAACAACACTTTAATATAAAAAATACATGCATTTTTAATATATTTATATTTTTGTCCTTAGTCAGCAGCTCAAATTGCATAGCACTGTCTTGGTGTATAATCTTGTTCATTTAGAATTGTCCAGTGTCCAGCTCATTCAATTTTTGTAATAGTACAGAACTGCAAAAAAACTAAAAATATACATTTACCTGAAAACTAGTAAAAATACTTCATACTTATATGTGATCAAGCACACACTGCAGTATTTTTTAAATAAATGTAAAATATTTTTGTGGTGCAAAATAAAGCAAATTCTTCACCTGTCTCAATTGATGCAATTTATGTAATGGGATAGGTTTACAAATTGTATAGGTGACAGAGATTTAAGGAGAACATGCCATAACAAATTTTAAATTGTTTAAAATTTACGCTTGGTAAATCATTTCAGCTGAATTTAGAAAAAAAAATAACTACACCAAAATTCAGGTTTTATTTGTGTGAAATATACAGGAAGACTGTCCAGTTTCATAACTTCAATAAAATTTATAGATTTATGATAGTAAATGTACTTTTTTAAAAATCAGGATTAGATTCAGAACTCAAACAATGTTGCGCCAGAATCTTTCCTGTGGGAAAGTGAACTGCTAGATTGTAGCATGTAAAACATAGCACACAAAACGTCATTGCATAAAGCTAGTTAAGTTAAGATAGAATTATTGCGCCAATATGTGTTGATTGCATGAGCAAGAACCAACAATTACATTCATTTTAACTCACATCTTTCTAATTGACAGCAAAGAGCATATTTTATCCAGTCATGCCTCCTTTTACGTTAGTAACCCCATCAGACCATACATTTCTTTTTTGTATAAATTCAAGTATGTTATCTAGTGTGTATTACATTATTTTAAATCTTTGTACACAAATGAATAAATTGCTAGATATATTCTTTGTAATAAGAAGGATCACACTGTGTGCTCATTGTATGTTTAAATTTTTCTTAAATTTTAGGATAAGCCTAACATTTCCAATCTATAGACAAAAAAATGAAATGCTCATGGCATTTATTTTAATTTGCATATTTGAAATAGCACCCATCAACCTTTCATTTTAAAATGTAAACAACACTAGATTATATATATGTG
>JAABNY020000025.1:7802016-7814889 GCA_015164015.2 Brevimyrus niger | reverse complement strand
TGTGTGTGTGTGTGTTTGTGTGTACGTGTGTATACACAGGTTTGTAAATATATCTTTGTGGGGACTGTCCATTCATTTCTAGGGAGAAAACTCTAATCCTAACATGACTACCATATCCAGCCCAAACCTTACCCATAAGCATGCCTGTTTACAGATTTCTGTGGGAACCTGAAAAATTGTCTTCACGATGTCAAAATGACAGGTTTTACATACTGCTCTATTTGGTCCTCACAATGTAATATAAACATAATACACACACACACACACACACACACACACACACACACACACACACAGATATATCTATATATCTATGTATGTATAAGTTACCGTATCTTAAAAGTGATTCTACATTACATTTAATTGGCTTGCATGTGGTTGTCTGTTATCATGTATGTTTTAGCTGATTTTTTCCTATATAATACCTGATTTATCTATGTAATATAGTTATTTCTGAGTTGATTTTCTACATTACAGTCTTGAAGGAGTTTGTGTTGTAATGTGATATGCAACACTGATAAACAACTTTGAATCTATTGTGGATTGACTGAAATGCTCTCAATACTGATACGACCTTATGATTAGTGCTGCTCAGACAAATACTGTTTTGTGACTCACTTGTTTGTGTATATAGCCGTCATTGTCCCTGAAGTGTTGTTTGTTTGTTCGCTTGTTTGTTTTTCCACAGAATGCTGTAGGGAGATTAGTTTTTGACACGTCATTGTTGGCCGCAACTGACCATCCAACCACTGCCCTCTGGAAGACAGATGAGTGACAAAAACCAAAGCCCATACATATAGAAGCCTCTGTGGATTTTCTCCATCATATTCAACACTAATCTGTAACTAGACAGTCTTTTTTCACATTACCCATAAGGATATTATTTGAGAGAGCTCAGTAATTTAAAGTTGTTGGGCACAGCTGTTTGAAACATATGACTGCACCAAAAAACTCAATAAACCTTTGTGAATCCAGATGTAAACACAGAAATTAACTGAAAGGTATTCTCCAAAATGCAAAACAATTTTAAGGGAAAGCCATGTAAGTAGATTGTCCCCTATACTGTGCAATAAATGAACAAAAAAATGCAAAAACCATGTAAACATTTAACTTGAGGTAATAATAAGTAAAATTATTTGACAGATAGCATTTCCTAAAGCTTGCAAGTATATTATGTGATAGTAGAATATTTTATGTGGTTTTGTACATAGTAATTATCATGAAATCATGTTACATACATCATTTCCATGGTGGGCATGGTGAAGATGTTCATATGCTGACCACCCATTGAGAATCTGTAATAATGGAAGTGTATCGCCCTCTTGAGGGGTGATACCAATAATATATTGTACATCTGCTACTATGGTGTCTAATGTCAGGCGTCATTGGTATTACTTACAGAAATAGCAGCAGCAGAAATGGTCACAGAAACATTAGTATCAATGGAAACTGTGGCACAGCAACAACTTGATAAATATATATGTATATAGGTTAGATGAGGAAAAAATGTGTTTCCCTGAGATCTGAGCATAAATATCCAATTTTTTCAACTTAAGAATAAATCAAACCATTAATTATATTTTGTTTGCATAAATATACGTGCAATAAAAATGCTGTGGAAATTTTGAATTTATTAAAACATAAAAACATACTCAATAGCCTGTTCATGAGCTTGTATTATTGCAACGCTAAGTAAAAAATGAGGCCTAGTTAAATCTTTGAAGGAACATAGGTATGGCAATAGAAACAGGAAGAGTGTGATCAGTCTATGTTTAATTAGCAGTGGTCCTTTTACAATTTACCAGCGTGGATTTGCCTTGTTTATGACTAAGATCCTGTTTTTCTTATACGTGTTCTTTGTTTCTTTGGACAAGGAACGGATCTAGCTATTTGGGATGTTAAATAGAGAGCTAATTCAGTCAGAAGGAGCTTTTTCTGGGCCAGTCTGCTTGCTTACCCTTTTGTGTCCTGCCCTCTCCACATGTGTCCTCGCTCACTGGGCTGGTCAGATTTTTTTGTCTGTGATGGATAATCATCTTGGAACGCGGCAGTCAGATGTGGTGGGAACTGGGCCTGCTCGAGGGTCCTCTCTGAAGGTGTTTGTTGTTAAATAGAACAATTCAGCTGTCTCTTTAGAAAGCTTGACAAAAGCAAATACTCCCTGCTGAAAATTTTCTTAGCCCAATGCACAAAGGCCCAAGTTTGTTTAAGAAATTGCTGCTAAAGAAAGCGTCAACCCATTAAGGTAATTATATGGAACCTGTGTCGTATAAAAGCTTAATTGATGTTAATGTTTGTCTAATTGGGGATTCAGGGAGAGCAAAGGACTAAAGGTCTTCATAGCACTTTCAGGCAAGCCCCTGAAAGGGGTCCTTCTGGTTTTCACACTTCCCACAATGGCTGCCCGTCTTTCTCACATTACTGCGTGTTTTCAGCTCCTTCCAGCATTCTGCACCACTACTTACAGCGCAAAATAAGGGTGAAGAGCCATTGTCTAGAGCAAGCACTTCTCAAAGAGTGTTCCTGACAGGGATTGTTAAAGGACTCATGTTGGAGACAAGGGGGTGTGAGGGTGAAAGCCACTGTCATCCACTCCTGTCATGTCTCCATTGAGCAGCAATAGGCTTCTAATTGCTGCATCTGTTTTTTCATACTTCCATTCTTTAAAACAAGTATTTCATCCAGCACCACATGTTCCTACACCCTGCAAAAGTTATCTTTTGTGTGCACTAAATTATATGTTTGTCTGCAGGTTTGTCTGTACATGTGTGTATATGTATATCTACAAAATAATGAACTTCTGCATTTGAGCTTGTTCTTAGACCTCTTTGAAAAGTTCTGGCATTCTCTATCCAAAATTCACCACGATGCAATGACTGATTTGTGCTTTTTATTTTACAGTGTAAAATGCACTATGTTATTGGTCAGCAATGGCATACATTGTTCTTGTGAAGTGTGCGTTCTAGGCACAGAAGAATAAGCGTTCACATTAGACTCTCCAACTCTTCTAATTAACTGAGCTCAGTGGCTTTCTTACCCTTGTGGAATCGGCAGAGTGAGAAGACAGATAAAAAGAGAAAGACGAATAATGCTGCTTGTGATTTTGAATCTCTATCCGTCAAGAACTTAAAAACACCTGTATGGCTGAATCCCAAACTCTTTGTCTGTCTCAAATATTGCTCCTCTGTCTAATTGCCAAGGCCGGCGTGTATGTGAAGGTCTTTCTCTGCAAGGTTAAAACAGGGCCAGTTGTGAAAGGCAAACTGATTGTGTGGCTGTCAGGCTCCCGCATGAGGCTCTTTCTGCAGATGGGAAGTGTGAAGGGGAGCAGAGAGAAAGGCACTTCATTAAACTTCCACCAAGCTGATTGGAGTGGAGAAGGCAATTCAGTACTAAAGTGGGGCTCCCATCACACCCTGCCCCCACCCACACCCACTTCCGCAAGCATGCTGTCACTCAAAACGCACAAGGCAGCACTGGCACTCTGTCAGTAAATCATCATTTTAAAGTGTATCTGTCGTTCCATGTGCAATATTCATGTTCAGATGACCTGCTATTTTTTATATGGTGGGACTGTACTTGACTGGCAGTGGCAATGACCCCATTTGAATGACCTTCCACCTCACTGCCCAATGATGAGCAGAGCACTAGTTAGAGTGATGCCCAAACACAGCTTCCTCATAGAAGAGGGAATTAGCAGTCTTTTTCTACCACAGTAGGTCATCTGCTTGTGCTCCTCCAGCTCACGTCTCATAGATATGTCAACTGCTTGTCAGCATCACAATGAAGGAACAGCCAGCATTTTGCCAGAGGCAACATCTTCAGCAAAGTAAAACTTTCCTTCCATAGTGTTCCAACTGATGAATGAGAGTAGCAATTGGATTTAAGGTAGAAAATAAATAAGTGAATACTCATCGAAGCTTTTTTTGTTACTGTTTTTCTGCAATAACTGTCATGTATGTTTCATACTTGTCTTCATTTTACATAATTCTGAAACTGCATAGTGACAGTAACAGTGTATCTTAAAGATAATCTTTTGGTGTGTGTGAATTATTTTTTATGTTATTAGACAAAATAAGTTGAAACAGATGGACTTTTGGAAGTGTAGCACCCATCGAAAGTGTCTTTATCAAAATGTCACCTCTGCTAGGAGTAACATAATCACAGTATTCTGTTAGAAAAATTATCCCAGTCTTTCGCTACAAAGTGTCATATTACCCATCAGGGTACTTGGCCAATGAATAATGACCAGAAGTCATGACCTTTGGTTTTCCAGGATGACGTCTGAAAAACTGCAAATTACTTGTAATATTTAGATTATGACCATCTCCAAATTCTCTGAAGAGAATGCAGAATGTAATTCCACCTTTTAAATTGCTTTAATAGTCATATTGCCATGTTATTGGAAAACAGATTTTTGATCTTAAACAAATATGTGGAAAAGGGTGTTTTAAATCATACGCCTGTCTTTAAATAATTCTGTAAACAATGACCTTTGTAAACAAGCTTACAAGCTTATGAATGTTGGTGGTATTCTCCAAAAGAAACAACTAATTTTCTTGATAGGCTATGATAATCATGTTGTTGCACTGCTGTGCATTGTGCAGACATTATACTTCCTAATGTATTCTGATTCTTCTTAAAATAACAGATCCCAGCATTCCATTGGTAAGTATCGGTTAGGCAAAGTAAATACATTTTTTCTAGTTCTAACCCAAGTAATATGGCATGTATCTCTTTCTATAATAAGCTGAATAAATGAATAGTAAAATAGATTTTGCTGGTATGTATGTTTGTTTTTCTTTTGTAGCTCATTTATAGCACAAAGAAACCTCAGTCTCACCTCATAATATATAAAAAGTAAGATTCGGGATATTAAATGAACAAATGGCTTAAAAAATAAGCTATTGCATTCCGTTCAAAACAATTATATGAAGTATCAGTTCATAGTTGGTAGGCAAGTTTTTTATTTTGGTTTTGTATACTGCATGTTTTTCAAGATTTTTTTTTCTTTAAGGAATAAAGCATTTCTATTTTTGATATTACATTGTACACACTTAAAATGATCAGAATTCTGCTCCCAGTTGTTAGCTTTTTCTGTTCATAAGAAAATGACAGAAATCGGATAATGTGCTTGTTATGTATTGTCCTTTTATAGCTTGTGGCTAGAAATAACAATTAACATTTGGAAGCCTTTGGTATTTTCTGAGTACTCTTTGTGCTGCACCTGTGATGATAGCTTTGTGTGAGGCTAAAAGGAAAGAGGAGTCAGATCAGAGGTCAAAGGTTAGAGAAGGGTCAAGAGGAAGTTATTGCTCAGTCCAAGCATTCACTTATCATTCCTAACTAATGTGACAGCCATCTGTCAATCAGAATATCAAGGCACTTACTCTGCATTAAATGCTGGCGTGCCACTGTAAAATTGGTATAGTTTCAGGGTGTATTGAATCACAATGTCCAAAAATTCTTATAGGTAACACAGAATTGCTGATTATTCATTTTTTAATTTAATATATTTTAATGTTTCTGTAATGCATTGATAAAACAATTTAGATTCACAAGCAAATTTCAAAAATATGAAATGTACAAACTTAATAAAAATAATAATTACAGAAATATGGCACAGACAAGTTGTAAATAAGTTTTGCATTAAGCTTTGTCTGCACTTCATTTATGGGGAAATTTCTCATAATTATTCTTTTGATTTGTAAAATCAGGCAAAGTAGATATTTTTTATGTATTATACTAAATTCTGTAGGTATGTAGCGATATATGATCTGAAAATGTAGCTTTAACTGATTATAACAGCTATACTTACCTTGTGTAAATATTTTCTTTCTGATAAGGGGTTAATACGGTAGGATTTTCAGTGTAATGTGTCACCTTGCCAAGTATGTTAATATTTCAGTCAGGATGATGATGCTCTTCACAAGTATCTTGTGGTTTGATTTGGTTGTATAGAAAATTTGGTGTACAGCACAGTGACAAAGTTAGCCTTATTGCTTCATACCTTTAGACCAAAGGCTCAGGTCTCTACCCCAGCTCTAAAAGTGTAGATTTGCATACTCTCTTTTTGTCAGCATGGGGTTTCCTCTGGGTTCTCAAACCCCTTCAGTCCAAAAACATGCAAAAGTGATTTGGGATTGCCAAATGCTGTGAGTCCGTAACCCTGCGTCATTCCCTGCTTTGCAGCCATAGCTTCCTCTATAGGCTCAGAATTACCTATCTGTCCAGAGGCAGGTACAGAAAATGGATGGATTGTGCAAACATTCATTCACTTTAACACATGATTTTGTGTTAAACTGTTTTTTTAGTGCATAATATAATTTTATTCCCTGGTTTTTAGGGTTCGTCCACCACCACCACCACCAACTTCATTGTTATGATGATAACTCAATAACCGTTTGATGGATATTTTTCAAACATTGTAGAGGCACTGTATGTGAACTGGTGAAATGTTGAGACTGCCCCAAAATTGAAGCAGCACCGCTATTATTTGACAGATCTCTGTCAACTTTCACAAACATGGATCCGATCAATTTTGAGACAAATCACAGCAAAAACATCTTCTCTAACGATTCCTGAAGGAAACATCTGTAACGCCATCATTGTGGTGTAGCATTAAGATTGAATATGCATTCTTAAAGACAGATATAACCGTTAAAAAATGAAACCCTGCAGTAATTCTAAAATGGCTTTATATGAATTACCATTCATTAAAAATAAACCCAATATTTAAGACAGAATGAATATTAATTGCTTTGAAAGACAATTAATACATACTCTCACTCAGCATCATAATATCACACGAACACCACAATACTCTTACACAGACACCACTATACCCTCTTACATGCACAATCATACTCACTTTGATTTACTATCATACCATCATAAACACAGCGCTATTCTCTTGCTTCCAACTAGGACATTGGTCTCTATTCAAAATATTTAATAGAGCCCTAAGTTTTAACATGGTAAAATATACCAACACAAAATGTTGAGTCATCCGATATCTCATTCTGAATATATACCAATATACTGTCAACATTTGATATACCATCCAGCCCAAATGGTCCATCTTGTTTCATGGTCCCTCAGAAATGTCTTTTGTTGTCAGCAGATTTGCAGCATTTTTTGTTTTGCATATGTTTTCAGAATTTTTAAGTGTTTTTTGAATTTGCAATACATTGCCATTTATAGACTGCTGTACCAGTGGTTTCAGTGAGTCACTCCCAGTCCACCATCTTGCCATATCAATCATGATTTGGAAGGCAGGCTTCATCAAAGATAAACAGTCAGGAACTGGGAATTTAGTACCATTTCCATTTTAATCAAACTCCCTTCCGTTTCAATCAAACTCTCTCACACAAACAACTATTCTCATTTACATATCCTACCATCCTCTCTTACATCCCTTGCACATGATTATTTGCATTCACATGTACTATTTATTTCTCTTACATATGCTATTATTTGGTTTCAAATATAATTTGGTATATATATTTTATACCGTTGTTTCACATAAACTAACTTAAATTTATATGTACTATCATACCTAGATATATATCCTCCTGAGACTCAAGGAAAAAAGTGTCCTTCAATTGTAGGTTATTTGTCTTTGGAGGAAATAAAACATCTTACAATTTAGACTTCTTTCAAATTAATTTTATTTTCAAAGCATGTCAACTTTAGTGAAAAACAGGAATAAATATATTTCCTTACATCAGTGAAAAGATAGATGCAAAACCAAAATGTCTGCTACAATGAACATAAATGAATGGGTGGGGTCTCAGGAGGTTAAATTGATCTATTTTGACCATCGAATGCAAAGCGTAAGGCACAAAGTACAACTAACATTTATGGGCATGTCCAAATCCATTTAGCAGTTTTGACGATGGAAGAAACAGACTTTGCACCAGTGCAAGTGGTAAAAAGGTTGTCTTAACTCTTTTAATTATTCAGAGGTGTGTTTTAGGTGTAACAAGGAATAAACCAATCTGAGTGGTACGTCACCTCACCTTTAGAAGGCAGCGGAGCATGATCTACGGCGGATTGCTATTTAGCCGAGAAAATAGACGTGCTCTTGCGTGAGGCGAAAAGGCATGAGCACATCATCTATGGGAACATCACTGTTCCACCTAAGGTTTTCGAGGTTAAGCAGGTGTAGGATAAGGTAACAGCAAGTGCGTCCTCATTTTCTGTCATAACTAGATCATCTGAAGGGGAAAATAGAACAAGCACAGTGGCTGGGAACAAGGAATTATTTATTCTTGTATGTTTTTTTTATTTTAATTTTGTGTCTGCAGTTAACAAAATGTAAATAAAAGTACAACCATGGTTTAAACAAAACACAGCCTACAGTTTTTAAGGTTTTTTAAGGTGTTCAAATAAAAGGCAAAAGGACTGTAATTTTTCTACATCTTGCAATTTAGATTTCTTACCAAGCTACAGATTCAGCTCTTCAGCCAGCTGATCCCTCCTTGTCCATGCTGGTGCCTGTGTACATTCCTTTGTTGGCATCAGCACATGCAGTTCAGCATCATGCCTTCTTAGGTCCCCCAATGTGTCCTCATTTATGTCCAACAGACATCCATCACACATGGCAATGTTATGCAATATACAACATGCCACAAAGAATGCTGTGACCTTCTGAGGGCTGTATTGTATTGTTTCACCCGACTTATTTAAATATCTGAATTTTTCTCATTTTCAGCAATCCAGATGTATTTTCAATTACAGCACATGCTTAATTCTGATAATAAATTTGCAAGATTTTTTAATGACACGGTTTGTTCTTTACTTAATACATATTTGTTTTCTTTAGGTGTTTCATTAAACTGTATGATTGCGTAAAAGGGCCAGATGTACTCTATAATAAAACATATATAAATGAAATAAATAACAAAAATCCATTACTGTCCGTAACGAGCATTGGTAAAATGTGAGGCTTAAACGCCATTTAATAATGTGCCACTGACTTTAGATGTGGTTTTTGTTGGTTTAAAGCACAATGTTGTTCACTGCCCTAAAATAGCAACATGCCAACAATGCGCCTGGCCACACCTCATTTAAAAAAACACAACTCCTATTTGTGGAAAGTGGGAGCAAAAGCATTTGCTATTTTGACGACATGCATACATGATGTGAAAATGTGCAATGCTCTGGTACAAAACTAGCAAAACCACTTTGCTTCTCGCCGGTGGATAATAGGGCCCTCTGTGTAATTGTGTAACATCTTTGCACTTTGTCTGCTTTGCATGTTTTGCAAAAGATATCACTACTCTTCCTGTTCCTGTCTTACTCTGAACAGTTCTGGATCTTTCATAGAGATATATCTCTTACTTGCACTCAGTTTCTCCTTATCCCATTCTGACTGTACCTTCATGTTGTGAGGCTGGATTCTGTTCAAGCATCTCTGCCGCAGCCATGTCCCCAATGCCACTTGCTCTACCCAGAGTACTGACAGTTGCATCTCATCCCCTTAATGACCTAGGGATTGATTCTCCCATCAAGCACTTAAGTAAAAAAAGAAAAAAAAACAACAACACTTAAAAAGTTATGCACTTTTGAATTACGCGTAGAAGGAAGTAATTATTTGACCCCCTGTTGAATATAACAAAATGAGAAGTCTATCATTTTAATGGTGGAGATATTTTCACGTCAGAAGATAGATTTTCAACAAGAAAAATAAAAAATAATTATGTAAAAGGTACATATCAATTTGTCACTTATCTAGGGAAATAATTATTTGATCCCCTAACAAGCCAGCAAGAAATTAGGTCAAGTGCATGTGCACTAACACAACACAAGTAGTACTTAATTAAGTATTAACAAATATTAACTAAGCCAGCATTCTAATTTAATGCCATTGCTTTGTTAAATAGTATTCTTGAGTCACTTACCTGTTTACATCTTCAACCTTATCAACATGAAAAATACCAAGGAACTGTCTAAGACCTGTCAGAGACCAGATTGTTGACCCTCACAAAGGTGGATTGGGCTACATGACCACCAGCAAGCAGCTTGTTCAGAAAGTGACAACTGTAATTACAATTATTAATACAATTATTCACAAATGTAAAAAAGACAAAATTACTGTATGTATAGGTCTGATTTAATGATTGCTCAACCATTTTCCAAAAACAGACATTACCATTGCAGTTTTAATATCAAACTACACAAAACATATTTTATCATGTTCATTTTTCAACTATACTGCAAGTAACTGATGACATACAATCAGTTTAATATGATGTACAGTAATATCTTCATTTGTTTTTTATGGTCAACTGTTTCACTACACAACCAATTCAACCATACAGCTCCTTTATTTAAGTTAAAGAAATAATACCAGAATATGAAAACACTCAACTATAAGGAAAAGTCATCTATTCAAAACTCATTGTGCAGACACATGCAAATTGAGATTAAAATATTTTAAACCAGTTCTACCTTATGTACAGCTGTGTATGTTACTGTAGCTCATTGCCGTAGCTTGGCTATGAGAAACATGTATCTCATTTGTGAGTTCAGAAATCAGCTAATGCAAGGAGGGTTTACAAAAATGTTTTATACATCCAAACACAGTTATTCAGTTTCTTTACGCTATGCACCAAAAAAAATTATACTTAGTAACTAGAAACTAAGGTGCTAACATTAGCCATCGTTAGCGAAAAGTGTTTTATACATCCAAACACAGTTATTCAGTTTCTTCATACTATGCACCAAAAAAAAAAAAATACTTAGTAACTAGAAATTAAGATGCTAATGTTAGTTTTAAAACGACAACCTACACTGACATACATTCGGTAATTTGTAATATTAATGAAGGGTACATTAATTTACTTTCTGTGGATAATAATAATCATGCACTTACCACTGCTCTTCAGCTCACTCTCCGCTATTGAAGGGGGTGGAGTCACACCTTGTTCCTCTACGTTATTTCCTGTACTGACAGTGGAGATGTACTGAGAGTGGAGGCTGCAGCGGAAGTGACTCCACAGTGGAGGTCTCCAGCCAGGTGCTCTTGACTAATACTCTAAACGTGCATCATTAATTGTAGAATACTTACCAATTTATCAATCAGCCTGTGTTTAATTACTTGGAGGCGCTGGACACTTTAGTGTCTGCTGTAAGAGCATGCTATCAAGCAGAGGTGGATAGGTCAGGTCCATAAAGTAAAAATTCAGACCAAGATTTTGTTTCAGCCAACCTGCTGAGCATACAGTACCACAGTCACAGTTTAGAATTAAGTGATCATTGTTAACACACCACAGCAAAGCAAAGCACACAGTGCACAACAACGAAATGTGACCTCTGCATTTAACCCATATGTGACTTTTGTGACATAGCAGGGGGCAGCTAATTCAGCACCCGGGGAGCAGTGCTTGAGGACGATACTTTGCTCAGGGTACCTCAGTGGTGACTTGTTGGTGGGGGATTCGAACCTGCAACCTTTCAATTACAAGTGGACTTCCCTAACCATCAAGCCACCACTGCCCTCAGTTTACTCAACTGGGTGGCCAAAACAAAATCTTGATCTGGTTTTTTACTTTCACAACCTGAACTTTCCACCTCTGTTATCAAGGGATAACATCTAACTGGCTCCAGACCAGTGAGGGCAGACCCAGGTAGAGGATTGGAGATATGATAGGAAATTTTCCAGGAGGTGAACGCAGTGGAGAAGTGCTGGCAGATCTTGGTGGATCTAAAACACAAATGGTGAGACTTGAGTACTTCTGTGAAAGGCAAGCTCTATAGAAGTTGCAGAGATGCCACTCTCAAACATGCAGCTACTCTGTCCAAGACTGATGTGCTTGGGTTCATGATGAACATAAAAAATAAGGATATATGCTTTGGTTGTCATTAAAATTAGTTGACTTCAATTGGCAGGTTTGAACCTGCAACTAAATACCTATAAGGCTAACAAAGAATACTTACACTGGGGTGACTTCACCATTATTCTCAGCATTGACAAGGTAGATGTGATCCCCTAACCACTGAGTGTATCTGTTTCTGTAACATTCACAGTAAGAATGTTTGTGTCAGTTATCCCATGTCTGCATGTGTGCCTGCTTTACCCTACACCCCAGGACAGATCTTTTAGCTTAATGACACTGGTTTGTACATCTGACTCCTTCTGTATATTGTCTTTGATTGATCTTTTGAACTGTCCGCTCTGTGTCTGAATCCCTGGCCCCAAGGACTCTGCATTACAGAGTCTAATGTAGTGATTCTTCATGAGAACAATAAAAGGAACACCCAATTACCTGACAACGAAGTTTGACATGGTCAACAAAATTGAAGTTTGTTGTAATTAATGTAATTAATGTTTTCTTCCTTCTGGTATTCCTTGTATGTTTTATGTATTCCTTGATGCTGGATACCAATCCTTTTCTATCTGTAGGTTTTTTATTTATCCAAATTTTTTGGTATAATTTGGTCAACACTTTGGATGTGATCTTTAATCTAGCCTTCTCTTCCATTATTGAAAATTGCATGTTTTTAACTTCTTTAAACATTAAGTTGTCAAACAATGCACTTAAGTAAAAGCACATATAAACAGGCAAAAATGTACTATTATAAAAGGTGAAGTACATTGATCCCCTACTCTATTGTGGTTCAGCTATCGCGTCCCCGCTCTATCGCATTTTATATATATATGTATACACTCAACAAAAATATAAACGCAACACTCTTGTTTTTGCTCCCATTTTTCATGAGCTGAACTCAAAAATCGGAATTTTTTTCTACATACACAAAAGAACCATTTCTCTCAAATATTGTTCACAAGTCTGTCTAAATCTGTGTTAGTGAGCACCTCTCCTTTGCCAAGATAATCCATCCCACCTCACAGGTGTGGCATACCAA
>JAABNY020000025.1:7775157-7787571 GCA_015164015.2 Brevimyrus niger | reverse complement strand
GGTCAAGGCATGACAACAATCAACATTGCCAAGACACTTCATCGTGATCATCACACAATCAAGAAGTATGTAGCTGATTCAGAGCACACACATGTGCGTGCTGATAAGGGAAAATCGAGGACTCTTTCCAAAAGGCAATTACATCGGATTAAAAGAGCAGCTGCAAAAATGCCTTGTCTTAGCAGCAGACAAGTTTTTGAAGCTGCTGGTGCCTTCAACATGCCCCAAACAACAAGATGCAGGGTCCTCCAGAGGTTTGCAGTTGTGCGTAAGCCGTCCTTTCGACCTCCCCTATCCACTGCACACAAGCAGAAACGACTCCAGTGGGCCTAATAATACATGAAGACTGACTTAAAAACTGTTTTGTTCACCGATGAGTGCCGTGCAACCCTCGATGGTCCAGATGGATGGAGTGGTGGATGGCTGCTTGATGGCCACCCCATGCAAACAAGGCTACAGAGTCAACAAGGAGGAGGTGGAGTAATGTTTTGGGCTGGAATCATGGGGAGAGAGATTGTTGGCTCCTTTAGGATCCCTGACGGGGT
The DNA here is from genome assembly GCA_015164015.2 of Brevimyrus niger. Taxonomy (NCBI): domain Eukaryota; kingdom Metazoa; phylum Chordata; class Actinopteri; order Osteoglossiformes; family Mormyridae; genus Brevimyrus; species Brevimyrus niger. Next base: position 7,787,026 of record JAABNY020000025.1, on the reverse strand, counting down.
AAAAATGACATCCATAAAGTATGTGGAGTTTCTGAAAGCGCATTTCCTGCCATGGTTCAAAAAGAAGAACCGTGCATTCCGCAGCAAGATCATTTTAATGCATGATAATGTACTGTCTCATGCTGCAAAGAACACATCTGCATCTTTGGCTGCTATAGGCATAAAAGGGGACAAACTTATGGTGTGGCCCCCATCTTCCCTTGACCTCAACCCTATTTAGAACCTCTGAAGCAGTGTCTATGATGGCAGGCGGCAGTTCTCATCTAAGCAACAGCCCTGGGAGGCTATTCTGTCCTCATGCAAAACGATTGAAGCAGATATCATCCAAAACCTGACAAATTCAATGGATGGGAGAGTTCAGAAGCTCCTTTCAAACAAGGGGTCCTATGTGCAAATGTAACATCACCTATAATAAAGTTTTGACTTGAATACTGTTTGACTTCAGTTACCTTTCAGTTTGTAATAACCTGCTGATGCTTATAATTTCACAAATGACCATTTTTTGTTCTTTATAAAAATGAAAAGTTTGGAAACTCTGTTGTGCATAATAATTTGGAACAGGCATTTGGGTGCATTTTGAGTTTTATTTTTTTTAAATATCATGCTATCATTGGGCAGTTTGTTCAAAATCCTTTCAATTGTACTCTAATAGTTGATGACTGGAAAATTACAATGACAATTGAATTACAATGCAATTCATATAGGTAATTTGGAAAATCTTATGATTTGCATAATAATTTGGAATTCAGTGTATTTGTTCAAAACTATACACATCATTTTACTCCCCCTGGATTTCGGATTTGAAGTTCACATCGAAGAGGAACTTTTCATATACAACAAAATTTGTTTTGAAATGATCTATTATTAAAACTGCAAGCATAAAGATAAAGTTGTAAACCAAAGGAAATGTGTCTGTCAACGTGTCTGGCCGGTTGTTGCAACCCCTACCTACTCCCACTTGTTCCTGGTTGCATCTAGCTCTCAGCTGATCACCCCATCTCTCAAGCGTGCACCATAATCCTAACCATTGTCAATCACTGGGTTTTGTTTTTGAACAGAGTTGACGAGTTTGCGGACACAGCGGCTAGCTTCATTGGCATGCTAGTTGATACCATTAGCCCCACGGCAACAATCCGAACTTTTCCCAACTAGAAACCATGGATTTACTCAACTGTTCTCACAGCTCTCACAACACGGACCACTGCTTGCAACACAGGACTCACGCTGGGCGATTTGTCAGGCTACAAGGCCGCTTGATATGGACTAACGAAATCTGTGAAAGTGGCTAAGAGGCACTGCAGGGACAAAGTGGAGTCACATTTCCAAAACTGCGAGCCCCAACGTATACTGTATGGGATGGGGTACAGACAATTGTGGACTATAAGCCCAGCACTGTGAGATGCAGGAAAACGGAACTAGCTGATGACCTCAATGCTTTCTTTGCGTGTTTTGAGCCACCTGCTATGACGGCTAATCAGAGAGCTGCAGAACCGGCTCCACTGACACCGACTCTGAACATTACGTGAACAGAGCTCTAAGGGCCACTATGGAGGGGGAGTAAATCAAGATGTCATCAATATAAACGATTAAAAACCGATCCAACATATCATGAAAGATGTTATTCATAAAGGCTTGAAAAATGGAAGGGCTATTTGACAATCAATAAGGCTTTACAAGATATTCATATTGTCCCCTGTTGGTGATGAAGGATGTCTTCCACTCATCCCCCTCTCTGATACGTACCGGGTTGTAGGTACTTCGCAAATCAAGTTTCGTGAAAACCTTAGCCTGGCGTAACTGTTCCAATGCAGGAGAGATAAAAGGCAAGGGGTCTCTTCTTTTAATGATGATATGAGGGCTCGATAGTCCACCACAGGACGGAGTCCTCCATCCTTCTTCTTACTGAAGAAGAACCCCGCAGTCACAGGTGACTTGGAAGGACGGATAATGCCTTGACTCACCCCCTCTCTTATATAGGTGTCCAACGAGTCCTGTTCGTGCATGGATACCCGGTACAGTCTGCCACGGGGAAGTTTGGCGCCCTCCAGCAGTTCAATGGCGCATCTCGATGGAGCGGTAACTGGAACGCGCTCTCTCTGCTGAAAACGTCTATGAAATCTGTATACTCACAAGAAATCCTCTCGAGGTCCTCAGGTTCTGGAATTTCCACCCCGGTGGCTTTGCATGGAAGAGTAAGGCAATCCCGCCGACATCCCTCTGACCACACCTCTATTGCTCCAGTTCTCCAGTTTATTCTGGGGTTGTGGTGCCTCAGCCAGGGTAGTCCCAATATTAAAGGATCCTTAGCTCGGGGAAGTACAAAGAATTCTATGTCTTCTTTGTGGCTTACACCTGTAAGGTGTACACTTGTAAAGAACAGGGGTGAGTACGATGGACAACAGTTCCTTCTCTCATACGTTCACCTGTTACCCCATGTACAGACAGATGCACCAACAGGTTTATAACTGGTTGCTGAAGCAGTCTGTTCTTTCATCTAGAAAGTTACCTGCAGCCCCGCTGTCAATTATTGCTGAAATCTCTACACTCTTCCCCTCCCAGTTGAGGATAACCGGCACAGAAATTTGGGTGATACTGGCTAGACAGGTGGGAGTACTTACAAGAGTGGGGCAGTTGGCAACCATGTGTTCTGGGGCTCCACATTACATGCATAAACCTCCATTCATCCTCCTCTGTCGTTCTTCCTGAGAAAGCGGGGATCTGCCCAATTGCATGGGTTCGGTAGTATTGAGGTTGGTCCTCTCCGGCTGCGCAACCTGGCGACGACTGCGCTGATCCCTCACCATATTATCTAGACGCACAGCTTGTCTTACCAGATCGTCAAAAGAGGGTGCCTCGCCGCGGGCAGACAGTTTGTCTTGCAAATCGGGATTTAGAGCGCGCAGGAAAATAATCTGTAAACAGTCGTCTGGCCAGCGAAGGGCGGCGGCTATTGTGCGAAACTCCAGAGAAAACTCAGCAGCTGAGCGGTTCCCCTGTTTGCATTCCAGAAGCCGCCAGCCAGGTCTTCTTCCCACAGCCGGATGATCGAACACTTCTAACAGCGCATCATGAAAGTCTCTCGCTGATTGTAAACAGGGGCTGCTGTCTGACAATAATGCCTCTGTCCATTCACGGGCTCTTCCTACTATTATAGACACCGTAAAACGTACTTGGGATCCTGGGGTGGTGAACATCTCTGGGTGCTCCTCCACATATATTCCAACTTGCATCAAAAAGCCGCTACACTGGTCAGGATCCCCATTATAGCGTTCTGGCACGACGATCAGCGGGGCAATGGCTTGTGAAGGAGAAGGCAGAAGAGGTACCTGTGCCGCTTGAGTTGCGAGCAGTTGTTCAATAGCGGTTACTCTTCCTTCCAGGTTCCTTGCTGGATCCATGTTCAAGGCGAAGTATTCTGTGACGCTATGCGACAGAAAGTCGGACCCAGATATGCAAGGCAAGCCAGCTTTATTCAAAAGCCCTGACAGAGGGAAGGTATCCAAAACGCTGGGCAATCGGTGGGCAGGCAGGAAGGTCGAAGTCCGGGATGTCAGTCCGATGAACAGGGACGTAGACAGGACGCCAAAGGGAGAGGCAAAAAAGAACACAGGGCTGGACAGGGCAGGTGGATCAGGAACAGGTGCTGGGCTGGGAAGAGGAGGTAATAATGAGAGACGCTGGAACCGGGTAAGACTAACAGACACGAGGCGGCTGGGGGGACGAGAGACAAGAAAATGCTTGGCAAGGCTCAATCGGGACATTGGCTCAATACTTTGCATCATGGTTTGGGTTTTGCTTCCTTTTCTATCTATTGTAATTGAGTTAGACTCGTTACACCTGCCAGGTCCCACCCCTCCGGGACCGGGAACGTCACATGATGTTTATACTTATTCCTTTTTTATGTATAGCACAGCCCGGGGTATTTTTTTTTTACCAGAAAAAGTATTTCACTGTATGTTGTAGCAGCTATAACTACATGTGACAAATAAAGAATCTACATCTACAAGAGAGACTTGCAGATGGCAGCATTGTGAACACAGTAATCTGAAAGAATCTTTTTCTAACGTCATACAGGTCAGTGATTTTCAAACTGTGGGCACAAGATGATTTTCTGAAAAAAAGATAGTAAAAAAAGTGAAGTAAAAGGCATATTTTTTTTTTGTTGTCAGTTTCACTGCATAGAAAAATTTTAGGTAGCCGTACTACGGTGGCCCCTGGAGACAAAACACAACATAAGAACATAAGAAATTTACAAACGAGAGGAGGCCATTCAGCCCATCAAGCTTGTTTGGGGAGAACATAACTAATAGCTCAGAGTTAAAATTTTATCTAACTCTGATTTAAAGGAACCCAGGGTTTCAGCTTCTACTACACTAGCAGGAAGACTATTCCATAATCTAACTACATGTTGTGTAAAGAAGTGCTTCCTAATTTTTTTTTTTAAATGTTCTCCCGCTAATTTCCACTTATGGCCACGAGTTCTAGTATTTAGACAAATTTTGAAATAGCCGTTAGGCTGAACAGCATCCAGACCCATTAGAATCTTATAGACCTGGATCATTTCCCCCCTTAGCCCTATGGCAGGGGAAATTTCTTCCTTTTTTGGATTAAATACCTTATAACTTCAGATATAAAAGTCACAGACACATGCCTGATACCTAAAATCAAAGCTGACCCCTTTACAATTGATTGTAGGAAGTTCAATAACCGACATGAATAACCTGTGTATAATTTATGGACAGGGGAATATACCAAAAACAGCTGGAAAAATACAAAAACCTGTCTTTGTGTCTTGGATTTTTGCAAATATTTCAGAAACTACATGAAGGATTAGGTCCAATTTTAAAAATGTAGTTCCCAAAGTTGTTTTCTACATGTGTGCCCGATTTCATGTCATTTGATGTTGACCAAGAGGTTTTACGGAGGAAAGAGCAAATGGTGCAACTGGGAGCCTTTCTTATCCAAAACCTATCCAGAATCTGAAACCTATCCAAAACTTATCCAAAATGGCCACAGTGTAACCAGCAGTGTTTTTGGGATAGCGTCTCTCTTTCTAAATGCATTACCACTCAAGGGTTAGAAGAAAAAAATTGTTTCTAACCCTAACCCTAACCCCGCATAACTTTGCCCAAACAAAGCCCGACAAGTGCCCTGCATAACTTTGCCCAAACAAAGCCGGACAAGTGCCCCATATAACTTTTCCCAAACAAAGCCGACAAGTGCCCAACATAACTGTGGCCCCGCATAACTTTGCCCAAGTAAAAGTCAAAAGTGTTGCATTACTTTGCACACACAAATCTTGACAAAGGCAATGCGGAACTTTTTCCAATGTACTACAATTGTTACCAAAGCAGATTTTAATTATGATTTGCTGAATCACGGAATTATATAAACCTATGGAATGAAAGAGTTAAATGTAAACTGTAAATAAATGTACTTACACATCGAAGGTTGCATTCTCTGCGTACTGGAGAGACTCCCATAAATACTGCACCAGCAGAGAATAATTTGCGCATTTATGTCCCCAGCACGAAAAACAATGCCCAATCAGCACACCCCATACCATTTCGCAAACCTTAGATGCACCTCTTTCGGATGAAGCAGATGACATTGTAAGTTGATGTTCATCCAAAAAGTGAAACATAACCATGGGCAAAGGTTCAGTGTGTAAAAAATTATATGCTAGCAGGGAAGCAGAGCATATATTTAAAAAAATACTTGACAGCGAAGAATGACAGTGATTGATTTATGTACATAACAGATCCAGCTTTAAAACGAAGGTAACTTTGTCATTTTATTCAATGGTTTTCTTATAAAAATCTAAAGATGGAAAACAGCACAAATGTGCAGAATGCCGACTGACATTTTCCTTCGAGGAGTAAGCAAGCTATTTGAGAGCATGACAGTCATATTTATGGGAAAATTTGTATTTTGTCCTAATACTGTGATGGTTTATGAATTATTGGTCGTGAAAGAAACAGTTTGAAGTGCTTAGTTTTAATTTTATTAACACTTATATTTCACTTCCAGACACTCGACCCGTTTAAAGTGGCTACCATGGTCATTTTATTTTTACTTATTACAAAAAAACCATGGCACAAAAATTGTGCAACTTTCTACAGCTATTATAATGAAGATTTTTTGTAAGCCATTTTTTGTTGATATTATACATTTCTTTCTTTTATTGAATGTAATTTTTCTTTGTTATTCTTTGTTATTGAAAATTTGGACCGAACCACTAGGAGGCGACAATGGAAGAGTTAGTCTCCTTTGCTCAAGTCAAAACAGATTCAGCTCAGCTAACCACTCCTCATATGACAGTCCTCTAAGACCAGGAATCATTCTCGTAGCCCTCCGTTGCACCTTCTGTTGCAATATCCTTCTTAAGGTATGGTGACCGAACCTGCACACAATACCGTATCACGTTATAACGTGAAAACCTATCCCGATTGAAAGTTAAATTGATTAGGGGCGGTGTTATTCCAAAAAAGGTGTTCCTGTCGCAGTATGCATGCATGTCTCCACTGCTAACAGCAAAAGGAAATCTCTCTTTTGTACCTTGTACAAATGATCGTTTCTGTGTATGTAAGCTCATAAAATGTATGTAACATCATACGATATTGTGTTTTGTTAAAGTACAGATATAGAGCATAAAACTAATAAAATAAGTCGCAGATCTGAAAAAGGGACGTTAGGCTGTCAAACACCTGTTAATATCAATTGAAAAGTTCAAAACAGCAGACGTGAACTTGGCAATTGAATTTGTAATTGTGTATCAGATGTACGGTAAAACTTCTTTTCACGAGAAAAATAAATGTCAATCTTTTTAAAACGTCTGGGTCTCATTGTAATCTATGGCTAAAATAGTCTAAATAGTGTTGACACTTGTCTTCTATTTGTATTAAGTACTTGCTTTCATGCTGGTGTCAGTGCAAATGTAATGAGTGTAACTTATCCTATCGGGTTTCACGTTTTAACATGATGTTTTCACGTTATAACGTGATACAATTTCACGTTTTAACATAATGTTTTCACATTATAACGTGATAGTGAGAATTTTTTTTTTTATGTTGTGGCAGTAATGCGCTTCCGTAAGTGAGACATGGTAGCATCAATATACACACCGAGGTCTCTCTCATAATCAGCTACCTTTATTTCAGTGGAACCCATAAAATAGCAGTACTTTATATTTCTGCTTCCTGCATTTATTACCTTAAATTTATCTGTGTTAAATTTCACCATTACATTACTGTATGTATTGTTGTCACTATCATTAATGTAAATTAGGAGCAGTAGTGGTCCTAAAATTGAACCCTGTGGTACTATGAACGCAGGCCCATTGTGACATTGTGCCTCTAAAAACTACTCGCTGCTTACTGTCAGTTAATCAGTTTTTTATCCAAGCTGCCACAGTTCCTAAAATTCCTGCAGCCTTGAGCTTTAGCAAGAGCCGTTTGTTGTGGACATCAAAGGTCTTCCTGAAATCTAAGTAGATCACATCATAGGTCTTTTTGTCAAAAGATCATAAGATCATTTTCACTTATAGCTTCCTCAAAGAACTCAATTAGATTCGTTAAACAGGATCTACCTCTCCTAAATTTATGTTGGCTATCCCTCAGAATATTATTTGCATCCAGGTAATCTACTATTTTCTCTTGGATTACAGCTTCCATTATTTTCCCAGTAGTGCTAGTTAAACTGATTCTTATAGTTTGCTGGATTACTTCTATCCCTTTTTTCGAATATGGGTGTTATTTTAGCATGTTTCCAATCCGAGGGTACCACATCTGCAGAAACAAAATGAAAATGCACTGCAAATTTAAAAACACAAACAAAAGGAAAAGCAGAAACAAAATGAATGAATGAATGAATGCCTTTTATTGAATGAATGAATAGAATAAAGAGCGCTGGAAAGGAGAGCCGTAAGCCGCTGCATCTGTGCGCGCCGCCATCTTGGAAGGTGATTCTCATACGAAAAATGAAAATGCACTGCAAGTAGACGATCCCAAACCAGAAGTGCTCCACGACACTCAGGGGTGCGGTGAGCTCATGTGGCCGAGTCGCTACACAGTAGTGATGGGAAAATCGACTAATTTAACTGATTTGATTCTTTTAAACTGTCTGTTGTAATGAATCAATTCTAAAACTGATTCTATGATTCACTATTTTTTTTCATCTTTTTTTGCTCCTGACCGTATGACTCGAATCATGGGATTGGATAATAGGTCTCAAGGTTACATTATTTGACTGAAAGATGGGGCTGGTGTTCAACAAAAATGTTCAGCTTGACTAATTACAATAAAAAAACAATATATAAAAAGCTGAAAGTGTTGATGCTGAATATATAGTTCATATTTACTTTAGCCAAACTCATGTGCATGAGTATCAAGGACTACATCACGGGTAACAACTGCAATTTTGCCAATAGAATCACACATTCACATACAATGAGCATGAGTATACTTGTATACGTTGTTGTGTCGAAGTTGATAAATATCTTAGTTTGTTCTTTGATGAAATACATATAGTTTTATTATACAAAAATGCAATAATTGACTGTTGTGATAAATTATGAACTGCTGCGTTTATTTTATTCCTTTTAACAACGTAACTGCATTTCCGCAGTAAAAGCCGTGAGTGCTCTTGGGATTGATCGCAAACCATTCCTTTGAGTCACCGACCGAGTGTCCAAAAACCGTATGGTCAATTAGTTCATGAACGGGTTCTTGGACACTCGGTCGGCAACTCAAACAGATGGTTTGCAAACCGATCCATTGTGGCATTAACTGTGGAAATGCAGTTACGTTGTTGAAAGGAATAAAATAAACGCAGCTATTCATCATACGGTCAGGAGCAAAAAATGACAAAAAAAATAGTGAATCATAGAATCGATTTTAGAATCGATTAATTACAAAGGACAGTTCAAAAGAATCAAATCAGTTAATTCAGTAGAACTTCCTATCACTACTGTGTAGCACTGTAGAACTGGGCCACATAAGCTCACAAGCGTCCCTTAGCCTCGTGGAGCACTTGCGGTTTGGGGTCGTCTACATGCAGTGCATATTCTTTCTGTTTCTGCTTTTTCTTTTGTTTGTCTTCTTTGACTTGCAGCACATTTTCATTTTATTTCTGCTTTTTCTTCTGTTTGTCTTTATTGAATTGCAATGCATTTTCATTTTGTTTCCCGCTTTTTCTTTTGTTTGTGTTTTGTCTTTAGGGGCCACCACTAGCCAGTTGGCAATATTTATCGTGAGGGAATTTTTTAAACTTTTTATAAGGATTTTTTTTTAAATGAGGAGAGTATGTAGGGTAGGCTAGGGCAATACTACAATATTTTCATTAGATTGCACTATGTTCATTCAGCAAAATTAACTTAAGCAAAGTTAACTCCATCCTCCCCTCCACCCAATACTAATATAAAATCCTTAATGTGATATATAATGCTATATAAATTATATTTACATTTTACAATTTACATTTTAATTACTGTTACAATGCCCCAGTCTAGGAGTTTGGGATGTAACAGAATAGGTGTTTACTTATGCTATATAACAGAGCTAACCGCACATAGCAATTACATTTACTGACATACAAAGAGATAAAAAATGGTGGAGAAAGACTGCAAATTAGCTTGAATGTGGAATGCGCAATAAATGAATTGCTGTAGTTTCAGAATTATGTGTCATTAATAGGATTCACAGCATTTCTGGTAAAAGCACATTTATTAATTTTCACAAAGCCAGTTGATCCATCCAGTACTACTAGAAATTGTGCAGTTGGAGAGTGAGAGACGAGTATGGATTAGGTGCGTGGAGGGGTTATGGGACTGTCCAAGCAATACATTGCTGTCAACAGCCTCCTTTCTAGTTTATTTTTATGCAGGTGCTTGCAGAAGTGCAGATTATTATGCATTCCAAAATGGATATAATAGCATGTATCTTTTTTTCATGTACAGTGAGAAATATGCAATATTTTGTAACCTTTGTCGTGAAGTAAGAATACATCCTAGAGAACTGATAGCAGATGGAGGTGGGAGAACTGGGTCAATGGAGGGCAGTGGTTGAACAGAGTGTGATGGAAAGAAGGGCTGTGATTACCTGTCAATTAGTGCTCTTCATCATCTCACAAAGGGCATGAGGAGGGGCTGTGCAGACCAAAGAGAATCGTACCTTGACTAACTATTAAAGATGTAGATAGATACACAGCTGGTGTTCCCTCCCTATAATTGCTCTGGCTATATGCCAGTGCTGGGTAACACAATCACAGATGTTCCTGTTTGAAAACAAATGTGACTGTCTCCATATTAAATGACGTATATATTTCATGGCTATATATACACACCAAAGAGCTCAAGCATTATGCCCACTGATATATGAAGCAAATAATTTTGATGATGATCATGGAAGTAATGTGTCACAACACTGTGTGTATAGCCCTGCCATGGATTATACCTGTCAGACCAACACATCCTACAGATGCTCGATACATACCCATCTGTCCACAAGATGCAACAGAAAATGGTACTCACCAGACAAGGCAGTATTTTTCCATTGCTCCAAGGTCTAGTTCTGACACTTGCATGACCATTCTAAGTGCTTTTGGTAGTGGACAGGGGTCAGTATGAGAAGTCTGACTGGCCTTTGGCTACACAACCGGGTATGATGCCCTGTGTGTTGTGGCACATAACTAAAATAAATTGTAATCAAGGAAGTAATCTGCCCTTCTGTTGGTTTGTACCAAATGTGAAAACCTTCGCTAACATCCTTCAATCAACAAGTCCTAGCCGGCCAACACCCTGTCGGTGGTTCATTGTTTTTCCCTCCTAGAACCATTCTCAGCAGCTGACTGGGAGCACCCACAAGCCTGACCCAGTGGCCATCATAATCTGGCCCTTGTGAAAGTCACTTAGATCTTTATCCCAGCCCAATTTGTCTGCATTCAATGTCAAGTTTGATAATTAATAAATAGAAGTATATGTATGTATGTATGTTTGTGTGTGTGTGTGTATCTGTATAATATAGACATGCATACAAATATATGTATGTATGTTTGTGTGTTTAGATATATCTATATTATATAGACATGCATACATATAAAAGCACACACACAAACACATTTCATACCATAATTAAAACTATTGTTTAAAAATAAAATATTGTATTTAGTTTATATTTTATAAATTTTTATATACGTTTATACCTCATAAATAAAAAATGGCAAAAAGAGACAAACAATTTACTTCCTATTGTCCAAGGGGTTTTGTTCCATTTTCTTGTTGCTCAGTGTTTTCTGTGGGGTGTGGAACATGTCTATCCAGAGGAAATGACACCTGCCGTTTTTTTGAATGGACTGCAGTTTCATTGCGGTCTGCTGGGTATTGTATGGATTGCACGAAAGGCTACAATCTCTACCTGACCAGCTGAGGCATTCTAACCACAACAGGGTCCTCACATACATATTGGTAATGAGCTCCTCAGTGGCTGGCTCTGCCAAGGAAAGAATGTGATTGAAGATAATGAGAAAAGGCTGGGACGTTCAATGTGTCCCTTATTCACACGGACCATACGTCCTGGCTGCCTTTCACACCAGTTCCACAAATTTTCATTCCCAGGGTTAGGAACAACATAGCCAGCCTGGCCCAATAAGCCTCCTGAGTAATGCCTGATTCCCAGAAACAACAGCTTTGTTTCTATATAGTTCATGTGAAGCGTAATGCCTGTTTGTTTCTACAAGATGTCTATAAATTCTCTGTGGGACTCAAAGCACAGATAAACACTTCTTTTGCGCTAAATCTAGATTAGATAGATAGATAGATAGATAGATAGATAGATAGATAGATAGATAGATAGATAGATAGATAGATAGATAG
>JAABNY020000025.1:7746154-7756315 GCA_015164015.2 Brevimyrus niger | reverse complement strand
CTCTTCACCGGCTTCTCCGTCAATGATGGTATTTGGAGACCGTTCATGTGGAAGCGGAATTTGTCCTCAACTCTCCCATTCTTCAACACAAGGGACCGGCATTTAGCTGGCTTGAATGTCATTCTCACCCAAGATGTTAGCCTTTCCAGACCTTTAAGGAGCCAGCGGCACCCTGTCACTGACGTTGCTGTGACTGTTAAGTCATCCATAAAGGCTCTGATTGGCGGTTGGCGAGTGCCAGACCTGGAGAGAGGCCCTCTGCATTCCACTTCTGCCGCCTTGACAAGCATGGTGAGTATACCACCATACTCAATTATGTGAGTATTTTAGTGTTGCATTGGATAACATACAAGACAAGCCTCAGTAGACAATATGTGCACGGTCTGTGTCAAATAATTGTGTGATCAAAGAAGAACTTCTTGGTATTGTGCCATTAAAAGACAGAACCTGTGGCATAGATGTGAAAGAAACAATGATGGCTGCATTTGCAAAAGCAAATCTGCTCATACCGAAACTAACTGCAATAGCCACGGGTGGAGCGCCAGCCAGGATCGGATCTGTGAACAGGCTTGTGGGGCTGTGCAAAGCTGACCAAACATTTCCTGTTTTGGAATATCTACTGCATCATCCACAGGGAGCAACTTGTGTCTAAATCATTGAATTTAGAAAACGTCATGAAGCCTGTAATGGAAATTGTCAGTAGTACATCTGCACAAATGCTCTTAACCACAGGCAATTCAAGAATCTCATTGCTGAGCTGGACCAAGGGCTTCCAGGTGACCTGCCGCTGCCCTGGACTGTAAGGTGGCTCTCAAAAGGTCAGATACTCTCTTGCTTTTTTGAGCTTTTGGATGCTGTGAAACTGTTTTCTACCCTGAAACATGTGAAATCAAAGCATTGATCTGTTCTGACTGACACCCATGTAAATTAATTGCTTTGAGTAGCAATGATGGAATACAAGCCAGATTTGAAGAGGATTGTTCAAAGCAAGGAATGCCAGAACTCCTACTAAGCAACATGCATAGTAAAAGAAAAATGCTATTGTAAATTATTATATTTTTGTTCATGGACTTGGTTGAACTGAGAGTTTGTGTGTGTGAGACAGTGCACACAGTGTTCACACAGTGTGTGACATTTACAATATATCTGGCTGAGCAGAGGTGTGTGTGTGTGAGAGAGAGGAAGGGATGGGTGATGTTCATGCGTGTCCATGTGTATGATGTGGCTCTTTGCGGTAACACAATAAAAAATGTGGCTCTTGGTCTCTGATTGGTTGGCCACCCCTGATGTAGGGGCACATGACTTAATACAGCCCTCCAGAGCATGTAGTGAAAAATTCACTTACGTCAGTGGCAGAATACATTTAAGGGTCAATTGCATGTGACAAACCCATATTTTGGTGTTTCTCTGTACAAAGCACATAAATTGTCTGAGTACGCTAAAACTCCACACTTAAGTTGATGGGAGAATACACATAAATCAATAAAGTATGCAGCTACGTGCATGGGAGAATCGACTGCTAAGTGAAAGATAAAAATACTTAGATCCGTAAATAATGTTCATGGGTGGCTTTCCTGAAAGCTTCTGCTTCCTGCAGCACTACTTAATTTTACATGCAATTTGTCAACAAATTTGAAACATTCCAACTCGCCACCAACAGAATATGTCTGCAAATTTTGAAAACAATTTAAAAAATACTTTCTCTGTAATTGCATTAATAAGAAAGCATGTCAGGCAGCAGTGGACTAGTCCCAAAACCCTACGTATACACCATTCTGGGAATATAATAAACATTATTGGGTAGCACATTCAAATTGCATTAATTATGCATTCATAGAACATTTAGTGCACCTTCATAATGCATTCATAGAACATTCATAAGTAGCATGCAAGAACACCTTAACATCCTAACATCTTTTAACAGCTATAATATACATAATTAACAAACATTACATGATTATAAATTAATAATGTGTGTTATTATTATATAATGTCTGTTATTAATGTATATTACAGCTGTTAAGAGATGTTAGGATGTTAAGGTATACATATATGATGTTTATGAATGTTTTATGAATACTTAATAAATACAATATGAAGGTGCACTGAACGTTTCATGAACGCAATATAAAAGCATATGCAGTCAATGTTAAATGTTACCCATTATTGTAAATATATTGATTTTTTTTCAGTGCCTTTATGCAGAGAGTATATCACAGGGCTCTATTCTGATGATCTAACATAAGGCGCAAGCTGCAACTAACATTTATGGGTGTTTCCAAATCCATTTTGCTATTTTGAAGGTGGATAAAACAAAATTAAAGCTAGCACAAGGTGCAAAAACGTTGTCCTAACTCTTAATTATTCAGAGGTATGTTTTGGACGTAACATGCAAGAAACCAATCAGAATGGCCTGTCACCTCACCTTTACAAGGCAGGGGTGCTTGAGTTATGGCAGATTTCTATTATAATGGAATGTTTACAGGGCAAGCCAGAACAGTTTTTCAGCCCGAGGAAATGGACCTGCTCATGCTTGAAGTGAAAATGCACATGCACATCATTTACGGGAGCACCAATTTTCCACCCAAGCTTTTTGGGGTGAAGCAGGCATGGTATGAGGTATCAGTGAGTATGTCCTCATTTTGTGGTACCACCAGATCATCCACTCAGTGCCAAAAGTGATATAATGATGTCAGAAGATTGGGAAAACACAAAAAACAGAATCTCACTGCTTAACCTGGTGTGTTTAAATACCTATGTTTGTCGATAGGCCAATATTCAATACATCATTCTGATAATGAACTTTGAATGATTTTTTTTAAATAGGTTTTTTTGTGTTGTGCTTTCCGCAGGTGCAAAATAGGGCCCACAAGTATACAAAAACATTGCTTTAAGCAACATGTTTTAGTGGTAGAGGATGAGGTTAGTTGAGGTGTTCCGGAAGTAATGGGCCTTAAGGCATCTTTTTAAAGTAGTGATACATTCTATAGACCAGATATAATTGAGCAGCTCATACCTTTATGGGACCAGGGATAAATAATGTGTAATATGTAACTTGGTGTAACGTCCTGCTCCGAACGCTCCTCATTGTGTGCCACACCCACCTCGTTACCTCCTGTTTTTATCTAATTGTGGTCACCTGTTGCTCGTTTAGTCTAGCTTGTCTTTTGTATTTAGTCAGTGTCTCTGTTAGTGTTCCCCAGATCGGTCATTGACATATCCACGTATGAGTACCCTGCCTGTTCTTCGTCATTAAACCCCTTTGTTACCCGCAACCTGACTTCGCCTGCCTCTCTTGTCCGCCCGTCACTCACTCGATCGTTACATAATGACCGATCTCCGAGAAGACGCATCGCAGCAGGACGAGGACTTTTGGCTCGTCCTGCTGCATGAAACTGCGTTCCTGAGGGAGCTGCCGGAGATCCGCGAGGATCGCTCTCGCAGAGAGGAGCTGGGGTCTCCTCCAAGGAGTCACCCCACTCAACGAAGCACATAACATGGCGGAAGTGCACTCCCTTCTGAGACAGCTCCTTGAAAAATACAAGAAGAAGCAACGCCAGCCCCTCGCCTGCACGGAGACAACCCCGCCTCCGTCTACTGGTAGGGGGAAAAAGAAAAAAGGTCGAAGGCTTCCCAGCCAGATGCCCCGACGATCTTCGTTAGAGCATGCTCGCTTCTCCCTGCATGGGAAGACTCTGCCAGCTGTTGCCACTGTTATTAAATACTTAATAAATACAATATGAAGGTCGCTGTCGCTTCAGCTGCTGCAGACATCGCCGCCGCTCTGCCCGCGGACCCGCCTGCTGCAGCCGCCGCTCTTCCCGCGGCCCCGCTGGCTGTCGCAGTCGACGCCGCCGCTCTGCTGACAGCATGCCGGCTGAGGCCGCTCTGCCCGAGTTGCCCCCTGCTGGCCGCGTGTGCGAGACGCCCACCGAAGCGTCCCCTGCTGGCCGCATGTGCGAGGCACTCGGCTCACCTGTCCGACCCACGGCTACTGTATTGTCCGCCGAGGCACCCCCTGCTGGCCGTGTGTGCAAGGTGCCCACCGAGGCGCCCCCTGCTGGCCGCGTGTGCGAGGCGCTCGGCTTTCCTGTCCTGCCCGTGGCTCTTGTTCAGCCCGAGGCTCCTGTACTGCCCGCCGAGGCACCCCTTGCTGGCCACGTGTGCGAGGCGCCCACCGAGGCGCCCCCTGATGGCCGTGTGTGCGAGGCATCCGGCTCTCCTGTCCTGACTGGCTCTCCTATCCGGCCCGCGACCCCTGTCCTGCCTAGCTCTCCTGTCTGGCCCGCGGCCCCGCCCGCGGCTCCTGTCCAGCCTGGCACTCCTGTCCAGCCCGGCACTCCTGTCAGGACTCAAGGCTCCGAGGAGGTCCCGGACCATGTAACCGGTGGTCTGCCTCTTGGTGAGGAGAAGCTTGAGTGGGACCCCTCGGGGACCTTCCTGGGGCCTTCTGGGCCCTTGCCCCGCCTGGATCGTCGTGTGATGGGACCCCGACTTTCTGTGTCCCACAAGGGAATGGGACATAGACGCCGGGCCCGGGTCCCGCCCGCCCTGCCCCTTGGCTTGCCCGTTCGGCCCCTGGCTGTGGCTCGGTGGCTGCCTACGGAGCCTGGGGTGTCCGGTCGGCTGTCGCCTCTGGGCCCTCCCCCGGTTCCCTCCGGCTCTGGCCTCCCTCCCGCCTGCGGCCCCTCCGGCTGCTGCTCGTTGCCCGTCTGGGGTCCTTCGGGCTCCCCTTTATTCCCCCTCCATTCCTGTCTGGTCTTCCCTGCCTGCTCCTCGTCCCTTTGTTCCGCCCGTCTCTGTTTCCCCTGTCTCCCTTCCTGGTCTGTATGTCGGCATTCCCTGTCCTGTGTCAGCTACTGTCCTGGCTTCTGCCTTTGTCCCTGTTTTGTGTCTCTGTTTTGTTCCCTAGTCCCCGTTGATGGTTGTGTTTTTGTCTTCCAGGTCTCGTTTTTGTCGCGTCCGTCACCTCCTCTTGGGTGCGCTCAGTGTGCGTGCCTTTAGGGGGGGGTTATGTAACGTCCTGCTCCGAATGCTCCTCATTGTGTGCCACACCCACCTCGTTACCTCCTGTTTTTATTTAATTGTGGTCACCTGTTGCTCGTTTAGTCTAGCTTGTCTTTTGTATTTAGTCAGTATCTCTGTTAGTGTTCCCCAGATCGGTCATTGACGTATCCACGTGTGAGTACCCTGCCTGTTCTTCATCATTAAACCCCTTTGTTACCCGCAACCTGACTTCGCCTGCCTCCCTTGTCCGCCCGTCACTCACCCAATCGTTATACTTGGTTTCACCCAGTGGGGGATTCAACAGGTGTCCCCCACCTGCTGATCACAGAAGACTGGATATAAAATGGGTCCTGAGTAGTGACTCAGTGTTGGTAGAAGCTGTTCTATTAACAGCTCAAAAGCAAGAACGAAGCACATTGCTGCATTTTGAGTGATCTGCATTGGTTTTAGCCCTGCCAGTAAAGAGTTACAGTAATCTGGCCCTGACATGACAACTGCTTAGACAAAAAGATAAGCTGCATAGATAGATAAGGTCTGAACATCCTGATGCTATCAAAAGTGAATCTTCATGATCACTTTCATCCATATAGTTTATATGATACATAAGCTAATCTCTAAAGAGACAACACTGACTGCTGGCGGGGCTGGAAGTTGACACTAAGTTTGAAAATCTTGTGTTTGTTTGTCCAGAATATTCCTAAATAAGCATGTATAAATAAATAATAAACATCATATTTTTTAAATTTGTCAAATCCATTCTAATCTGAAAATCAACTACAGTGTATGGATTCCTTTTTAAAAAATAACATTAATAGAAGCCTATGTACTTTAGTAAACAAGTGTATTTTATGTACTTAAGTAAACACATGAACTTTAATGGAAGAGAAATGTATATAATATGGTCAAATTTAATACATGTGTAAGAGACAAACATGGTATCTCAGATCACAATTAATACAGTGGTATGCAAAAGTTTGGGCACTCCTCGATAAACAACATATTTTGGTAATTTTTTAATGGAAAAGATATAAACATAGTCTCTGTAGGAAATGGAAAAAATGCACAATATTTTCACCAAATATTGATGCATAGCTACTTTTATTGTCATAAATTGAAAAAAGATTAAAAATAAATACATTATTGTGGCACTCTGCAAAAGTTTTGGCACCCTACATAATCAGTACTTAGTAACACCTCCTCTGGCAGATATGGCTTTTTATAGCCAGCTAAAAGTCTTTCAATTCTCGTACTAGGGATTTTTTCCCATTCTTCCTTGCAAATGGCTTCTAGTTCTGTAATAATCTTTGGTAGTCTTGCATGCACAGATCTTTAAAAATCTACCCACAAATTTTCAATGATGTTTAAATCAAGGGCCATTCCAAAACCTTCAGCTTGCGTCTCTTGAGGTAGTCCATGGTAGATTTCGAGGTATCACTGTCCTGTTGTAGAACCCATCCTCTTTTCAGCATCAGCTTTTTTACAGATGATGTGATGTTTGCATCCAGAATTTTCTGGTATTTAGTGGAATCCATTCTTCCCTCCACCCGTGCAATGTTTCCTGAGCCTCTGGCTGCAACACAACCCCAAAGCATGATAGAATCACCCCCATGCTTAATGGTTGGCAAGGTGCTCTTTTCATGAAATGCTGCTCGTTTATTTCTCCAAACATCCCTTTGCTGATTGTGGCCAAATAGTTCTATTTTAACTTCATCAGTCCACAGCACTTGTTTCCATAATGCAGCAGGCTTCTGTAGATGATCTGCTGCATACTTCTGATGTTGGATGCTATGATGGGGAAGCAGGTGAGGTTTTCTTCTGCTGACTCTTCCATGAAGGTCTTGTGGAACGGTGCACCACCACTCCTGAGTCTGCTAAATGTTCATGCAGGGTTTTATGCATTCAAGTGGGGGTTGTGATTTGTCTTTCTGACCAGCATACAAGCAGTTCCCTCCGAGAATTGTCTTGGTCTTCCAGATCTCATCTTGACCTCCACAACTCAACTTTTCCCATGGTCCCTGTTCCCCATCTCAGTTGCCTAGTGTCTGTCCTGGCTGATGTTCTGTCATCCCGGTCTTCTCCATTGTGGCCCAGGTCTGCCTTCTTGCGCACCACCCATTGTTCTGGATTCCCTTGGTCTTGATGTCTTTGTCCAGTCCATTTCATTCCTCCATAGTTCTACTGTTGTCTCAACTCTTCTCCTCTCATCTGGTCCTGTCCTGCTTCTCTGGTGGCTATGTCAATTTTTCTGTGAACTTCCCCTAGTCCTGTTATTTCCTGACTCCAAATATGGTTCCCTTTTTTTCTGGTCCCATGATAAGCAAACAACCATCCCTGACACGTTTTTGAACTGTGTGCCATATTATAAGAATGGGGCATGGGGGAAGGCGATAAACACTGTCGCAATGTATATTGCAAAAGACATGGTGCCCATATGTACTCTGGAAAAGCCGGGATTCATTAACATTTTAAAAGTTTTTTAGAGAACAAAGTTCTAAAAGTGTTTATAATTGCATGGTCTGCCATCTCACTTA
This sequence comes from Brevimyrus niger, assembly GCA_015164015.2. Taxonomy (NCBI): domain Eukaryota; kingdom Metazoa; phylum Chordata; class Actinopteri; order Osteoglossiformes; family Mormyridae; genus Brevimyrus; species Brevimyrus niger. Next base: position 7,748,777 of record JAABNY020000025.1, on the reverse strand, counting down.
CAAGCATCATTTTTGGCTTGTCTAATTGCACTTTAAAGTGAAAAAAAACAAACAAAATATAATTTAAACTTGTTTTGAACCATTTATTTGTCATCTGTAGTTTGATTTTGAGTAGGGGAGGGGAAAATCAATTCAAATCGAAAATCGGATTTATTGTGAAAAAAAACCAGATTTGATTTATAGGCCATATCGCCCAGCTCTAGTGACATAACTCTACAGTGCAACAGAATGACAGTGACAGAGGAAACTGTTTCAGGGTCTTACATGACAGATTGAATATTTCTCGCAATGACAACGTTGGACAGATCAGCAATAACACCCACTTTGAAGCCTTGAGTTAAACCCGTGAGTAAATCATTCACAAAAACATAATCAGGGTGAGAGGACAGAGCAGACGAAAGAGCTTGGACATGGACAGGAGTAGAAGGATGAATTTTTAGAAGGTCTTTGAATTTGAATTGCTCTTCCCTCCCCGCGAGGACAGAAACATGATGGGCGGCGAGGGCAGACAATTTTTGGATGAGGGTCCTGGCACAAACTACAAACATGCAAAAAAATGACAGTTAACCCATGTAACCCCATGTAATGTGTTCAACAGTTGAATGAACAATACCGCTTTAGCTAAAAAACGATTTGTGATATTCATAAAATATTTTTTTTTTGTTTTGGCAGTCCAGTCATTGTAATGTTGCATGTTGCCTTTGGAGTTCCCCCATGAATAAAGCCCTTTTGTTCGTATTCATGGTTTCCATTGCCTGCTTCCCTGTGGATCATGACACTGTGCAGATGACAGCACATAGAGAGCATGGGTTTTCTGCTTGCGAGCGCATACGCATGCGAGTTTTGACACTAATTTAAGGCCATAATATTGGATGGTCCGAATCCCAAACAGGGGCCCTTCGCTGCAGGGTCCCGCGGTGCATTGCACTGATAGCACCTGTGTTAAAAGTGGCCCTGCCCTGTACCCCATCAGACTACAGGCCAGTTGCACTCACTTCTCACTGCATGAAAGTCTTTGAGAAACTGGTCCTCGTCTCACTCCACCCCGTAGTTCTACCAGCACTCGATCCATTTCAGTTTGCCAACTGGACAAAGGTTGGAGTGTATGATGCCATCATTTACCTGCTGCAATGTGCATACTTCCACCTGGACAAACCTAGAGGATCCCTGAGGATCACATTCTTTGATTTCTTCAGTGATTTTTACACCATTTAGCCTGCCCAACTGGGGAGTAAGTTGTCTGCTATGCAGGTTCCCTCCCCCTTAGTCTCATGGATTATGGACTATCTGACAGAAAGGCCACAATACGTGAGGCTGCAAGGCTGTCAACGATACAGTACTATGTAGCACTGGAACTCCTCAGGGAACAGTTCTCTCACCGTTTCTCTTCAACATGCCATCTGCAAAAATTCTCAGAAGACTCAATATAGTTGGGTGTATCAGGAAAGGAGATGACTGAGAATGCAGGAAGGCTATGGACAGTTTTGTTGAATGGTGTGAGCTGAACTAACTGCAACTCAATATCAACAAGACCAAGGAACTGGTGTTTGACTTAAAAAGACTACAGTCTCCGGTACTGCCCTGTCCATTAGAGGGGTGGATGTAGAAATTGTAAGTACCACGGCATCCACCTGGACAATAACCTGGACTGGTCAAAGCAATCTGGTCACCTATAAGAAGGGTCAAAGTAGGATGTACTTTCTATGGAAACTCAGGTCTTTTAGAGTCTGCAACACTATGCTGTAGATGTTTTATGAGTCTGTGGTGGCCAGCACCATTTTCATCTCTGTAGCAAGCTGGGGTGGCAGCTTAAAAGTGGCAGAGGCCAAGAGGCTCAACAAACTTATCAGGAAAGCGACTTCTGTAGTGGTTGAGGAACTTGACAGCTTGTAAATGGTGGCTGAATGGAGAATATTGTTCAGACTTCAGTCCATCATGGACAATGCTGATCACCCACTCCACAGTGTGGTGGCTGATCAGAGAAGCACGTTTAGCTACAGGCTGACTAGCATTAAGTGCTCCACTGAATGCACAAAAGATTTTTCCTACCTACAGCTATCAGAGTCAGCTTTATTGTCAATTCTGCTGCATGTACAGAACACATGGAGAATTGAAATTACGGTTCCCCAAACCCTCAAACAGAGAACATAAATACATATACATACATACATACATACATACAATATACAAGTAAGGGTAAGTGGCAGAGAGTGCAAATCAGTGCTAATCAGTGCAAATAGAGCTTGTGCGCGTAGGTGATTGGGAGCAGCCTTGGACAGACAGAGTCATTATGAGGTAGTCAGTTTCAGAAAGTGTGTGGGGCAGAAGAGGGGAGTGAGGGGATTGGGGGCAGAGCTGGGAGTGAGTTAAGCTTCCTAACAACCTGATGAATGAAGCTGTCCTTCAGTCTGCTGGTCCTGGCCTGGAGACACCGCAGTCTCCTCCGTGATGGCAGCAGGCTGAAGAAGCTTTGCATAGGGTGAGTGGGATCTGTTGCTGTGCAGAGAGCCTTCTTGGTGAGACGGGTACTGTAGATGGTCTGGAGTGAGGGGAGAGGGACACCAATGATCCTCTCAGCTGCTCTCACTATGCGTTGGAGGGTTTTATGGCAGGACGCATTGCA
>JAABNY020000025.1:7631526-7643385 GCA_015164015.2 Brevimyrus niger | reverse complement strand
CAACTGCAAGATGCTATCCTATCAATATGGGCCAACATTTCTAAAGAATGCTTTCAGCACCTTTTTGAATCAATGCCACATAGAATTAAGGCAGTTCTGAAAGCAAAACGGGGTCAAACATCATATTAGTATAGTGTTCCTAATAATCCTTTAGGTGAGTGTATATTAAAATAAAGATGAGTGTAATGGCAAAACAAATATATAAGAAATAATTTCTTTGCCATCAATTAAGTTTATGATTTTTAAAGAAATGTGTGATACTGCCCCAATCATTGACTTCTTAGGCAAAGCCATCAGCAGTGTGTCTGTCTGCGGGGAGAATGTCGACCTTGTTCAGAAATTTACCAACCTCGGCAGTGACATTGATGTCTCTGGTGACTCCTCCTATGAAGTCAGCAGACAGATTGGAAGAGCATGGGGGGTCATTAGGTCACTGGAATGGGGTGTGTGGCACTCCTGATATCTTTGCAAAAGATCGAATGAGTAGTTGCTAAAGGAGTCCCAAATGAGATACAATAGCCACCCCAGAGTCTCCACCTTAAGGCTGATGTCAGGAGGATAGTGGTGGCTGGGCTAGGAAAAAGGACACTGAGAAGTATGTGGCCTCCAGCCCTGATTGCTCCCAACTCAAGTCATCTAAGCAGAATACTGAAAATCAAATATGAAGCTAACTGGTGCCCCAGGTAAACTTGACTTAGCCCCTCATGTTTTCAAAAGCTAGAAACTTCCCTGGTCAGCGCGTTGGTAGAATAGCGAAAGCTACTGAACTGGATGGGTTAGTGACATTTTATGAACGCGAAATATGTGTTGCATACACCGATTCCTAATAAAAACACACTATTATAGAACTACAAAGATGCAACTCAATACTGTAAACTGGCTTCAGAGCTTCTTCCCAAGTTGCAATGTCCTATAGCATCATGGAGTGGGCGTACTCAGATGGTTAAAGGCAAGTTCACACCATATTCCAGCTGACCAATAGATGTGTAAGCTGCAAAGGCCCCCCCACCCGTTATAACAGTGCCAAAAGTCACAAAAGTCAGAAGCAAAAAAGCATTCTAAAAGCAAAAAAAATTCCAGAAGCAACAAAAAAATCAAAAGCAAAGAAAAACATTTCAGAAGCAAAACAAATTAGAGAAGAAGGAAAAAAAAGATTTTTATTCCATTTTTTTGATATTTCGAAAACATATTTTCATTCTGATACGTAGTGATTTGCTTGCGGTTTTCAAAAATTGTATTAATTTTTTTGGCACAAAATTAACTCCATAAGGATGTCTTTCATTTTGAAATCTGTGTTTTTTATATGTAGTTCATGTCTTAGCTGAGCACACGCTAAACAAGCAAACTTCTCTGCACAGGCTAAGTGCTTAACAAAATTTTACTATAATTCTGAAATGTGAATATGCAACAATAAAGAAAATCATAATAGAAAGCCCCATAAGTGAAAGAAGTTGGCATGACAGGAACATCAAAGGATAATGTTTAATGACTTAAAATTAACAGAATACGTAAAGGAAATCAATAGGAAAGGCATTTTTAACTTTTTTTTATGCAGTAATTTTTCATTCCAAACCCTGTTGAAATTGTCCTTTGAGTAGCTTTTTACAGTATTGGCAGACAGTGAGACTGTTATATGAATGTATGACAAAGGTGTGGGGCAGTTTCACTCTGAACAGCAGGATCTTGCAATATTTTAGACATACATGCCTTAAGATATATTTTTTCTACACGTGCATGTTACTCACTTAACTAAAAAATACACCCAATATTATTTGATAAATAAATTTACCGTTTATTTCACCATTTGAGTAACACTATTAGCAAGAAAATGTCATATGTTTGATTCATCAAAGTAAACTCCTCTAGCAGTTATACTGTAGAAGCAGAGCAAATTTGAGGCATTCTTTCTACAAGAGACATTAAATACTGCTCTGTTTCATGGGATTTAAAGTAAAAGGACAGCCTAGAATTTGACTATGCCATCACCACACAACCAGTTAATAGGATGCCAGACATGGACTGATACATACTCTTTGTATATTACAAAGAAAATTTGTTTTATTTGTCATATAGCTCAGTGGGCTAAGCCCGTGTGCCTGTAATCAGAAGGTTGCTGGTTCAAACCCAGCCTCAGCATGTCCGTGGGTCCTTGAGCAAAGTTCTTAAACCCAAGCTTCCTGGGTGTTGCTACAAGTAGCTGCCCTTCGCAAACAACTTACTCTACAAAGAGCAAGTTGAGGGAAGCGCAAAAAGAATTTCCCCATGAGGGACAATAAAAGGATAAAATTTAATTAATTAATTAAAAATTAAATCCAAACTGGAATAAAGCAAAGCTCGAAAGAAGAAGACTCTTTCTTCAGGAGCTTCAGGAGTTTGGAAAGGACCTGATAAAACCTCATATCCAGAGGAGACAACACATCCCAAGGACCCCTGGCTCTGCAGCCATTGTGAGGAGGATTCAGATGGAGGCTTCTGGAGCCACAGCACCACCAACTCCTGAACCAGAAGTAAGTGTGAGTAAGGCTGAATATATACATACACTGTGTGATTTCCCCACAGGGATCAATTATTCATAGTTGTTCACTTAACTTTCCAGTGCTTAACAAGAAAAATAAATCTGCAGATTAGGAAATAAATGGCAAACCGGTAAAAACTTGTCATGTGCATTAACGTTTGACTGGTAACGCATACATATATATATATATGTATATACACAGTTCAGGAATTGGTTGTATACAACAGTGTTTTTCAACCTTTTGTGAGCCATGGCACATTTTTTACACTTAAAAAATCCCACGTCACACCACCAACCAAAAATGTTACAAAATGACGCTCTGTAGCCTAGTAATAACAATTTTTTTATATTTTATACTGAAACCTGAGCCTATTTGGATGAGCACAAAGCTAATAAATCTGGCAGGAATTGAAGACATACACACACAAAGCTCTTCTTCAACAGCTGTCAGTCTCTCTCGGTTTTTAGTTTTTAAATGAGTCAAGCTTGAAAAACTCAGCTCACACAGATATGTCATAGAAAATGTGACTACCGTGATCGCCCGCCTATCGTGCAAGATGCGTTCCACACCCATCAGCGATAGGTGAAAATCTGCGATATGAAAAGACGGTATAAACATTCTTTTTAAAGTTTAAGCCTTAAAATACCTCTCCCACACACTTTAAACATATGTAAACTTATTAAAACAACACAACATATGTGGATGTCGGGCTAAGAATATGAGTAACATACTACTACTAATAATAATAATGATAATAATAATAATGATGAAGATAATAATAATAATAATATGTAATGTATACAGGTTTAAGTTTTATTAAAAATCCACACTCCTATATCCAGTTTTCTTATCAAAAGAAATATAGAAAGTATATGTCACATCCTGCTTAAATGTCCCTGTTTTGGGACCAAATGTAAGAATATAAAAAATGGGTATTTGTTATATTTATCTGTACTTTTGACTTTTTAATTTTATTTTAAAGTGAATTTAATGTAATTTAATTCAGTAATGTAAAGATGTTACTGTTATTTAATTTGAAAACATTATTAATTTCTAGTTGTTGCTAGATTGCACTGTATACTGTATCTCAGTTGAGAAATACAAATTTCAGCATTATTAGTAATCTGTGTGTGGATTTTCCTTGATAACAAACAAGTTGAGTCATCCCACTTGTTTATCTTATCGCAATCTGTATATCGCAATGTTGACCCTAATAATCGCAATGTGACATATTTCCCATATCGTGCAGCCCTAGTACATACTAAGATATGAAACAAGAAAAACTTAGTCACTGCTGTCGAAGATGCAAGTATGATACAGGAAAATTTTAACCTTGCATACGTCCATGTTTCACACGCTACTGGAGATTCCGTGTCCAACGATATGCATCAAACTAAAGGCAAGATATTGAAATAAAAGTCAATTGCAAGTTCAGCATAAGCCGATATGACATAGAAAAACAAAGGTCAATTACTGCACACAATATTCAACCTTCTTTTGCCGACCTAAATAAATCAGAAAGCAGAACAAACAGACAAGAATAGAAACACCATGTTGCTGTTTCCATGACCAAAGTTCTCGTACAGCACACAATACCAACTGGCCAGAGAGCTGGTCTAAGTCCAGGCGGTCATTAAACAGGTACATCGTTAAGTGAGGAGTGTCTGCATACAAACTAATTTATTACCACTGTCTTGGAATTAAGGTTACCCAAACTCACTTTTGGGAATACCTACCTGGTAGGCTACTTTCGTTATAAGTTGTATTTAGGGATATGTGGATTGATATTGAAATATTGATTATTTTGAACTAAAATGTTTTTTTAAATATTACCTGGGTGATAGTAGAAGGGGGCCAAACACAAGGTAAGTGGATTGATCCACTGGGTCAGCACTGAATATCGAGATTGATACCAATCTTGAATCAAATAAAAATCCAATCGGTCAACAAACAAACAAATAAATAAATATCAACATTATTGTCCATCCCCAAACTGTCCCGTCCTATAGGTGAGATAGGTGATCGCTTAGGGCTCCATTTCATTGGGGTGCACAAAATGGTGAGTGAAAAAAAATCAATACATTGCAATTATTAATAAATAATACCCTTTAGCAAAAGCAAGTAAAATATGTTTCAGTGTTCAGTGTTCCTGAATTTAAAAAATTCAAAGTACCTCATATATAAATGTCTAAATGGTACCCAAATGACTACAAAGAAGAAAGAATCTGGAATGGAAAGACATTATGCATTATTGTTGAATTATAAGTGGTGGTATGGTGGTGCAGTGGTTAGCACTGTTGTCATACATGACCTGGTTTCAAATCTCTTCCAGGTTTCTGTGTGTGTGGAGTTTACATGTTCTCCCTGCATTGCAGTTGGGTTTGCTCTGGGTATTCCAGTTTCACCCCTGCCTCCCCCCCCCCCATCCAAAACCATGCTAAGGTTAATTGCAGTTGTCACATTACTCACAGGTGTGCTTGTGTGAGTGTGCCCTGCAATGGTTTGGCACTCCATCCTGGTTTGTGCCCTGCTTTGTTCTTTTGGCCTCTGAGATAGGTTATGAAGAGAAATATAGGTTATATATATAATAACCCTAATTTTCCCTATAGAAACTTTGTGTGGCTACTTATAGAAAAACATTCTCAAATTGCAATGAGAGACATGCTATGTCTTATTACAATGATTTCCGTGAAAACATTTGCTACCTTCGTGCCATAATATTTGAAAACCCCTAAACTGTTTGTGGATGGCTTGACCACAGTATAGCTCTGTCTCACTTACAATCACTGGTGGTGAATGAACACAGTGCAGTTATTAATAAATATGTATAAAATTGTAAAAAAAAATAATAATAATAAATAATAATAATAAATAAAAAGCAATTTATTCAGAGGATTAGAGATATTTTCTTGTTATTCTTCATAACTGTGTCCTCTGTGGTTTGGAAGAGTATCAAAATCTTTTGTAGATTTCATGTGGACAAGGAAGGCTGTTATGTTTCACATTCCCCACACCTTCTTTTAATTTAATGCTATATAAACATTGGTGGTATGTTACTTTCAAAACTATGGCTATATTTTTGACACAACCTACATCCAGGTTGGGGTTCAATGGTGACTAGACATATAAAAAGTACCAGGGCACATCCAGGAAAGGAAGGAAGGGGGACTTTTAATCAACAGATATTCTGCTATGAGATGGTTTGGTGTGTGGAGATCCAAACACTGAATCTGCCCAATTGGAGTTAGAAGAGAGAGACATTTTCACAGGAGGTATAATAAAACTGAAACAGACATTGCAAAAAACTGATAAAGTCCATGTAAATATACAATTTTGGCAACAATGCTGGCATCAAGATGTACTGCTAATTGTTCCTCACTTTAAAATTCAGATCTCACATGGTGCTTCACAGCTCACCAAACAGCTTCAGCATCTCTCCATGGGGTGTACAAAGAATTTTGACACAAAAACGGTAGGAACTGTATTGTGTTGGTTTATTCTGTGTGTTTATTTTTGGTACTTGATTTTTTTCACTCATATGAATCCCAAATTTAAGTGTTGATGACTTTAGTAGAGTGACCCGGAATTTCAAATCATTACAAAAAAGAAATTGAAATAAGTTAGATAGATAGAAAGATAGACAGATTATATTTTTTCCAGGTCCTTTCATATTGTTAAAACACTGAAAAATATTTTTTTTTGTTAGTAGTTCATTCAAATGTTTCAATACTAAAGCAAAATATGCATTTACTGAAGCAACCTGGGCTGGAGTGCTAGTGGCCAGCATTCATAGTGAATCAATCACCTCCCTTTTTCACAGAACGAAGACTAGTTTAACAATTAACAGTGTTTTACCAGTTTGAATGATTTTTCTTTAAGTATAGAACATTTTACTTATATCTATAAACAACAAAGATTAATCTTTAAAATGCATGTGGTGAATATATATTATAATGGTGTTTGAGGATCTGAGCCCTTTTGTGTGGGAACAATTTTCCCTGTTTTGAAACATTTACATAATTTTTGGAGGTTTTTAATAAGGCAGTTGATGAATGTAAGTGACAAACATTAGGCTTGTAGGATATAAGGTGTGTACATTTGCTTGTTTGCTGCTCTGGAGGGAGAAGCAAGGGTGAATTTACATACATCAAAGGTGGTAAGTTCAACCAACACAGAGCAAGTGGTGGTCAGGCCTATCAGTGAAATATTGGACAGCCTTCTTCCCCGTACCCTGGCTGCAGTTGTTCGGAATGTTAAAGGCACAGCACTGATGGTAGTTATAAGGCCACAGCCTTAGAGAGAAAGGAAAATACTTGTTCAAAAGTGAGCATATGACATGGAGCTGATGACATGGAACTTGCAGAATCGTATATGACTTATATATATATTAAGATGTTCCACTATGGGACTAACCAAAATTGTAAATTCATTTGCTATGTAGTAGGTGAAATTAAGTATGCAAAGTGAGAAGTATGTTTCTGTTTACAGTATGGAAAAAATAGCTGACGTGAATTTGTTTTTTTTTGTTGTTAGTTTTTAACAGTTTTTAGCTTTTGCAGGATCAAGCTATGTCACTGGTAAACATAAGGGCTAAGTTATATGTAAGATGTTGACCGCAGAATAAGCACATACATGTATGTAATGTCTTCATGCATACATACAGTAAATACTACATTAACAGAGAAAATTCAGTATGTGCTCTATAAGTATGTGATTTCGGACACATCCAATAATAACATGAGTCTATATTGGTAATATAACATAAGCATGGCACATTGTAAACTTTTTAGTTAGAAGGTTTTACAACATAGTACATATCCATTATGTATTAAGGACTGAATAAGTCAATTGTCATAGTGGCGTGAGTGACAAGCAGGTGAGGGAGGCGAGAGCAGCCACGTTGAGGTCCAAACGGGGTTTATTGTGGGACACACAGGACTGATACTCACACCGGGATTAGATGATAACAGATCTGGCGAAACTAACAGAAACTAGGACTAAATGCACAAGACAAACTGAGTTTAACGAGCAACAGGTGAGAACAATCAGGCATTAACACGAGGTAATGAGGTGGGTGTGGCACACAGAACGATCGAACAGAGCTGGGTATGACATAACCCCCCCCCAAAGGCACGCACACCGGGCGTGCCTGAGAGGAGGCTATGGACGAGACGAGGGAACAGGACCAGGAAAACAAAACCAAAAACCATTAATGAAGAACAGGGAACAAAACAGACACATACCTGGAACAGGGGCAGAAACCAGGACAGAAGCCAACAAAGGACGGGGAACGCAGACAGGCAGATGGAAACGGGAGACAAGAGAACAAACAAAGGCGACACGAAGGGGCCAGGAGTGAACGGAGGAGGAACAGAGGGACGAGGAGCAAAGACAGGAGGGACAGACGGGAATGGAGGAGGGACAAGGGGAGCACGAGGAAGCCCAGGCGGGTGACAGGTGGCGGCCGGAGGGGCCGCAGTGGAGAGGGAGAAGGGAGCAGGAGGGAACCACACAGGGGACAAGGGAACGGGATGAGGGAGAGACGGAGGGGACATGGAGGGAGCAGGAGGGAATACTGGTGAAGGTGGGCTGGAAGGGGAAGCCGCGGCAGGCGACGGTGCCGTCCAACACCCAAGCGCAGCAGGGAGGCCCGGAGGCGACTGACAAGGAGCTGGAGGTGACACCGCGGACCGACACCGGGGGAGGACCCAGAGGCGACCGTTGACCCCAAGCCAGAGGCACCGCAGGCAGCCCCGGAGCACCAGCCAAGGCGCACAAGGGTGAGCAAGGAGGAAGGGTGAGCGGGAACCGGGCCCAACGCCTGTGGCCCCGACCCTTTCGGGACATTGACAGGCGGGGTCCTAGCCGGCGTAGGCCATGCCAGGGCGAGGGATCTGGAGTCACTAGGGAGGCCCCCGAGGTGTCCTACTCGAGCTCCTCCTCCACTCCGGAGGAAAGAGCGTCAGTCATACAGTCCAGGACCTCCTTGGGGACTTCGACCAGGGCAGCCGGTGGGGCTGTAGGCGGGCCGGTCAGAGCTGCGGGCATGGGCGCCTACGAACAGGGCGAGATGGGTGAGACAGGCAGGTCAGGTGAGACCGGCAGATCAGGCGTACGGCCAGCAGGGGGCGCCGTGGCAGGCAGGCACCTCGGGCCGACGGCCAGCAGGGGGCGCCGTGAGCAGAGCGGCAACGTCCTCGGCTGCGGGCAGAGCAGGGCAGTGGGTAGAGCAACGGCTTCAAGATTTGTTGTGTCTAGCCTCCATTTAATAGTGTGTTTCTATGTTTTACAGCTAATAAGTTCTTTTCAAATTACACTTAATAGAAGGTGATTTACAATGATTTACAACAGGACAAAACAGAAGCATTTGTGTAGTGAGAAAATGACTAGGAACCTGTCACCACTGTTAAGCCTCATATAAGATATTCGGTTTTCTGCCTTTATTAACTTTAGAAGGAAGTAAGGTATGTGGGGCGTTTTTAATGTCAGAATTGTGATGTCCAGTACACAGACAAAATGTTTTTTGCGCTTCAAACCATTTCGTGATTTGTGCCAAATCATGTTAATAGCTAATATAATTTTTTCATTTTTAATCAAAAAAAAAAATTAATTAAAATATTATTAATTAATTAATTAATTAAGATTAATACATTTTAATAAATTTTTGAATGTTCAAATGTATTCCTATAATGTGCAATGGGACAATATATGAATGGGTTAATAATTTTAAAACCAGACAAGACAGGCACTTCTAGTGAAATGGCTTTGATAGGTGGAGTACAGGGAACAATGCACAGCCCTTGGTTTTTCAGAATTACAGTGGTACTTCGGTTATCGAACTCAAACTCGAATTTCTTGAAAGTCAAACAAACCTAGGACCTAGGACTCAATCTGAGTATCAGAAGTCGTGCCGTGAATGCTGACCCAATATAAATTATACGCGCCAGGAAATGAGTCAAACTACAATGCAAATCTTACTTAAATGGCTTCTTCACAGACTGGACAATTAAACAAATAAAGCAGCGCAACATTACAGTAACTAACAATAAATAAACCACTAACTTTTGTACTATTGTTGTACTATTAGAGCATCTATGTCATTTATTTAAACTTTATTTTACCAGCTAAATTAACTGAAAACCACTTCTCAATGCTTTACGTGATATTCGGGAGAAATAGCAGATTACAAATCAGAACTGCCTGGGATACAAACGTCATGCGTGTAACTAAACTCTTCAGCCAATAAGGGCAAAGGTGTGTCGTCACGGAGGCGGTTCCAGTTTGTGCAGCCGGATGAGAGGTTGCAATGCATCGAACTGTAATGCATTGCATCAGGATCAGAATGCGTTGCTTTAAGTCACCGCTGTAATCAAGTGGAACACACCCAATGACCGGACTGGGGAAACAAACTGAAACGTGAGTTAACACGTAGGACTAATGACAACAACCAGAAACAGCTGATCCCACATGAGGTTAATGAGGGGGTGTGGCAGACGGAAGGAGCGGACGATCGTGGCAGGACAGGGGTCATGTTGGGATAAGATATTTATCGTTTTGGAAGCCATTAAGATAAATGCTATTCTTGTTTTTTCCTGTTCATTTTGTGTTTAAATGCTAAAAAAAAACGGATTAAGGTGTAATTTTGGGGGGCCGGGAACCAATTAATTGGTTTTCCATTATTTCTCATGGGAAAAACCCGATCAGAACTCGAACATTTTAGGATTCGATCCGGAGTCCGTAACGGATTAGGTTCGAGAACCGAGGTAACACTGTACTTTCTTTGTTATTAATTAATATATTGTATGCATATTATATGCCATTGATTCATTTCATACATATTGACAGCGAGAGCCCTTTACGATTTGGCAATGTCATATGGATCATCCAGGCACACCGGCATCGTCTTCAAAGAAAATATAGGGCTGGCTTACGCAGAAACCTCAACTTAACCAAGCTCAGGGTGTCCCTAGGTTGTCAACAGAAAAAACAGGATGCCTTACAAACAGGATGAGTGCTTCCAGAGATAGAAAAGAATAATTTCTGAAGAGCCAATTCACAAATCACAGTTTCAACTAATGCTGCTCAGCATGAACTTGGGGTAGTATTGCTGTAGCTGTATGATAAAGCAAGAAAACCGGTGGGCAATGCATGAAAAACACTAACTATAGTGGTGAAAACAACTAAGCACAGGCAGAGAAGGAACTTCTTGCCAGCACATATACATATGAAAGATTCCACCCTCAAATCTCTTGTATCAATCATGTCAAAGCCACTGCATGACTGTCTCTTGAGAATATAATGCATACAGATAAGGCTGCATAAGTAAGATATCTGATTTGGTATATACACCAAGAACACAGACAGAACAGCGTTCACAATATATGGTACACTGTAAGAGATAACATAGTATTATTGTTTTTTTGTGAATGTATTGTGTGTATTGAATAGGGCTGAATAATAGTAGAAAAAAAATCATGTTGCGATTTAACTTTTGCCCAATGAAACTGGCTATTATTTACCAATAAAATCTATCAAATAAGTTGATAATGTGTTAATGCTGTGAGTTTTGCCAGAAGATAAAAAGCAGTGCTGCCAAAGTACTTCTGTGTACTCAGTAAAGTTTTTTTGTAATCCAAAATATTTCAATACAGGAAGACAAATGTCTTTTGGTCACCGTTTCTAGTATACATTTCTCCTCCTCACTCATTTTTTCTTACAAACATGCTACATTACCTATGAGTTACTCAAACAATAATTATGATTGACTTTGAGAGCACAGGCAGAGCGTCACAATCGCGATCTGACGAGCAGGCAGACAGAGGAGTGGAGCCGTCAATACAGGCAAATGGGTTTATTGAGGAATCCACAGAACGGCGGCAGACGAACATTAATGACAGATCTTGGGAAAACTAACTGAGAAATGCATAAGACAGAATAGGCAACAAGAATAGGCAACAGGTGATCACAATCTGGAAGTAACACGAGGTAACGAGGGGGGCGTAGCACACACGAGGATTGGACAAGCTGGGCGTGACACAGAGGTCATGCAAATTTAGTGGCAGCCAATATTATACTGCTCTTTTTAAACATATACAGGTGTCCTTCAATGTCTGTATGGGATTGTCTCCAGAACCCCCCACAGACACCAAAATTGGCAGATGCTTAAGTTCCTTATAAAAATGGTTCAGTATTTGCATAGAACTTACACACATACTTTAATTAATCTCCACATTAGTTGTAATACTTTATACAATGTAAATTTTATGTAGGGGCGGCATGGTGGTGCAGTGGTTAGCACTGTTGCCTCACACCTCTGGGACCTGGGTTCGAGTCTCCGCCTGGG
>JAABNY020000025.1:7576668-7590543 GCA_015164015.2 Brevimyrus niger | reverse complement strand
TGTTCATAACTTTTATGGACAGAATTTCTAGGCGCAGTCAGGGCGTTGAGGGTGTCCGGTTTGGTGACCTCAGGATTTAGTCTCTTCATTTTGCAGATGATGTGGTCCTGTTGGCCTCATCGGATCGTGACCTTCAGCTCTCACTGGGACAGTTCGCAGCCGAGTGTGAAGCAGTTAGGATGAGAATCAGCACCTCCAAATCCGGGATCATGATCCTCAGCCGGAAAAGGGTAGAATGCTCTCTTTGGGTCGGGGATCAGGTGCTTCCCCAAGTGGAGGAGTTTAAGTATCTCGGGGTCTTGTTCATGAGTGGGGGGGCAATGAAGCTGGAGATCGACAGGCGGATCGGTGCGGCATCCACAGTGATGCGGGCGCTGCGCCGGTCTGTCATGGTGAAGAAGGAGCTGAGTCAAAAAGCAAAGCTCTCAATGTACCAGTCGATCTACATTCCTACCCTCACCTATGGTCATGAGCTGTGGGTAGTGAACGAAAGAACGAGATCACGAGTGCAAGCAGCGGAAATGAGTTTCCTCTGCAGGGTGGCTGGGCTCTCCCTTAGAGATAGGATGAGAAGCTCAGTCATACAGGAGGGGCTCAGAGTAGAGCCGCAGCTCCTCCACATTGGGAGGAGTCAGATGAGGTGGCTCGGGCATCTGATTAGGATGCCTCCTGGACGCCTCCCTGGTGCGGTGTTCTGGCCATGTCCCACTGGGAGGAGGCCCCGGGGAAGACCCAGGACAGGCTGGAGAGACTATGTCTCTCAGCTGGCCTGGGACCACCTCGGGATTCCCCCAGAGGAGCTGGAGGAAGTGGCCGGGGAGAGGGAAGTCTGGGTTTCCCTCCTGAGACTGCTGCCCCCTCGACCCGACCTCGGATAAGTGGGAGAAAATGGATGCATGGATGGATGGATAATTTAAACACAAAATGAACAGGATAGAACTAGAAGAGCATTTTTTGTTAATGACTTCCAAAACAAAGATCTTATCCTAACATTATCCCTATCTTGCCCCGATCATCTGCTCTTTACATTTGCCACGCTCCCTCGTTAACCTCGTGTGGGATCCCCATGTGATCAGCTGTTTCTGGTTGTTGTAATTAGTCCTCTGTATTAAGTCCGCATTTCAGTTTGTTTCTCCAGTTCGGTCATTGGGTGCGTTCAACTTGCTTACAGCGCTGACTTAAAGTAACACATTCTGATCCTGACGCAATGCTTTATGGTTAGATGCATTGCGACCTCTCACCCGGCTGCACAAACTGGAACCACCTCCATGATGACACACCTTTGCCCTTATTGGCTGAAGAGTTTAGTTACAGGCATGATGTTTGTATCCCAGGCAGTTCCGATGCGTAATCTGCTATTTCTTCCAAATATCACGTAAAGCTGTGAGAACTGGTTTTCAATTAATTTGCTCTAATAGTACACGTTACTGGTTAATTCATTGTTATAGTTACTGTAATGTTGAGCTGCTTTATTTGGTTAATTGTGCAGTCTGTGAAGGCATTCAAGTAAGAACTGCATTGTAGTATGACTAATTTCCTGCCGCATACAATTTATATTAGGTCAGCATTCACAGTTCGACTTCTGATATTCAGATCGAGTTCTAGGTCAAACTGGTTCGTTTGACTTTCAAGAAATTACAGTTCTAGTGAGTTCGAGAACCGAGGTACCACTGTATAAACTGACTGCAGCCAAATCGGACAACTTTTACTCCTGTGTGATACTTGACTGCAATGGCCGCGCTGCCAGAAGGGTATAGATCAGGGGTGCTCAATCAAACCGCAAAGGGCCGGTGTGTATGCAGGTTTTTGGGATAACCTGTACGTTAACTGTTCAAACCCAGGTGTGAAGACTATTCAGCCAATCATTCCTCTAATTAGTAATCTAATTAGGGAGTGGCAGCGAAAACCCACATACACACCGGCCCTTTGTGGATAAGATTGGGCACCCCTGGTACATATGGATAAATCTATACAAATATCACCGGCATGCACATTACTTATTTTTCCAATAACCAACTCCTGATCCAAACTGTTAGCAGTGGGAAAAAAATTAATTATTGCGTATAGTGGCCCTGTGTAAAAACATTACAATAACTAACAATAAATAAACCACAAACTTATGTGTACTTTTAGAGCATTCATGTCATTTATTTAAAGAAATTCATGTCATTTATTTAAACTTTATTTTACCAGGTACATTAACTGAAAATCACTTATAACTGCTTCACGTGATATTCGGGAGAAATAGCAGATAATGCCTCAGAACTTCCTGGGATACAAACGCCAGGACCAGAATGCATTGCAGTTGTGTTGTAAGCGGCTGCACAAAGTCGAACGCAGCCACAGATTTGATTGCTTAGCCTTGGTATCCCGGATATATAGCTCATATTTTTAAACTCGTATTTTTGCATGTGAATTCGGACCGTCGAATTGGAGCAGCATTGAAATGTTGTCTTTGTATTTTTAACCTTGTATTTTTGCATGTGAATTCGAATCATAGAATTGCCGATGCATTTTTCCAATGCATAAGTATTAAATTTTAGAATTTCAGTGGCATATAAAATTCAAATTCTGAAGACACAGATTTACTTCCATACCTTTGACTGTAAAATTGATTGCCATACTCTGTATTTTACCTCGCTCCTTCTGGAACACATTGGGCATTAAAGACCTATGCAAAATAAAATCTTTTAAAGTCGAAGGACTCCATCATTATCCAGCTAAATCTTCTCTTTCCTCTCACTGTCGACATTCTCATCAAAAATCAAGACAATGAAATGTGATGCGATGCCGTAAAAATAGCACGCCTCCTTCCAGAAGTCGCATGTGTGCACATGCATAGTAGCGGTAGTTACATTTTCGGTAGGTGTAACATTTTTGGTAGTGACACAGATCGTACAGCACCTCTCAGCCAGCTGAACAAACTGGAATAGCCTCCGTGACGACACAACTTTGCCCTTATTAGCTGAACAACGTGATGTTTGTATGACGTTTGTATCCCAGGAAGTTCCGATGAGTTATCGGCTCTTTCTCCTGAATATCATGTAAAGCAGTGAGAAATGGTTTTCAGTTAATTTACCTGGCAAAATTAAGTTTAAATAAATTACATAAATGCTCTAATAGTACTCATAAGTTAGTGGTTTGTTCATTGCTAGTTACTGTAATGTTGCGCTACTTTATTTGTTTAATCGTCCAGTCTGTGAAGAGATTATTATGCCCCTGAGGCTATCCCATTGATGCACCCCTCCATAATACCTCTGCACCCCCCAGGTTGGGAACCACTGCCATACACAATGTGAACCCCCCCCTTTCCCCCACTAAGCCACTATGCACCTGGATGTGATAATAATCTTGTAGAATGCATATTACTTTTAGTTGTTTTGGGTCAAAGCAGTGGATAAATAAAATAAATAACACTATTCTCTCCCTCCAAAAAAAGCATGTACTACCCAAATGGATTACCTTTACCAATTTCTCAATATTTGTCTTGTTGCCAGAGCTTTTGACACTGAATACTTTTTCTTACAGAACCTATTTAAGATAATTAGCTGTTATTCCTAGTTAATTAACAAATTATTTGTAGTTTTTATCAGTGATTGTTGCTGCTGAGTAATCAATGTGTCTTGTTAGCAGTTAAATTGGTGATTGCATTATGCATTGTATAACTCGAGAACTTTTTAAAACCATTATTTATTTGCATTTTGAATTTATAAATATTTAATATTTTATATAAGCTATGTCTGGTGTCTGGTGATAAAATCAGGTCCAGTGGAAATGCCATCAAACTGTAATCTTTAGTAGATACTATACATTCTACATGTACCCTCCTAAATTGTCATTTAAATCAGTATGATTCAAATAAGTAGGAATAAAGAATGCACCCTTTATAGGCCATGAGCAAGGCTTGTTAGGACTCTGTATCTGGACCTGCTCCTTTGCTAGGGCATGTATCTACAGAAACTATGCCACCCATCCAAAGTGTACTTTGTCTTGTGCCCTGTGTTTGTTTGGGATGGACACCAAATCGTATTGTTTAGGCCAGCAGTGTCAAACTCCTGTCCTGGAGGACCAGAGCTCTTTGTAGCTTAGTTATTTCCCTGCTCCACCACAAATCATTCAGCTCCAGAGCTGTGTGGTAGTTAGCACAGGGAGTTGAATCCAGTGTGTTACATGAGGGCAAACCCCAAAATGTGCAGGGTGTGATGATCTTGAGTGTGGGTTGTGCACTGATTGTCATTTAGTGTTATCAATTCACATTTTCATGACTCCGAGTGCTGTTGCTATGTGTGTGAGCCAGTTACACCTGATGCTTGTTAAGGCTGTAGCTGATTTGCTTCCTTTTAAAACAGCCAGGCTTTGGGGAAAATGGGGCTCGTGCTCAGGCGCTGGTTGCATGTTGCCATTTGTTTTGCTTTTGTTATGGTTTCATTTTGTATTTTATTTTTATTTTCTGTATTTATTGTACACTACATGAACATGCACTACTGACACTTCTGATTACTGACAACCATGTGTTATATATATGTTGTGCAGCATTATTTTTATTATCTTTATTAAATTTTGTATTTATCTGGTAATCTTGGGTTCCATGTCTTTTTTTCTTTTTCTTTTTTTTTTGTTTATCCTTTTTGTTATAATTTTGAGCCAGATCGTAACACAGGGCTCCAGCCATCTAAGACTTGAGTTTGGTACCCCTGGTTTAGGCAGTTATGGAAAATTGATGAATATCTATATCTATGCTACATAAATTATTATTGCATTTACTTAGCAAATAAAGCTCTACCTATACCTCTGTGACCTTACTTACAAGCACCCTCTTTGCAACATTCTCATTTTCAAAATGCATTTATTGAGTTTTCTCTTTCATCATTCACCATGTGCTGGCAATAAAACACATGCCTCAAATATGCCAACCCATCTAGAAAGAGATCAAGTGAACAGACCTGCAAAAAGGTGTTCTACACACACAAAGTTTAGTTGTGGTGGGTTGTAAGGTCTGGTGCACCATCTGTATTCCCTCCATTTTTGTCTGAGGCTGACGTTGAGCACATAGAACATCATCATCACAGCTGCCAGAAAAGTTTCAAAACATCCAAAACCTAATTGTTCATGTTCTCTAACATCTAAACATTTTAACTGATGATACAATATTTCTGCCACTTACCTGTTCACAGCTTGAAAGGTGAATCTTTGCAGAATGTACAGCAACAACCTCAAAACACATTGGAGGCCATATTTGTTGTGTGGAAAAAATCTATTTAATTCAGTCAGTAATCACTAAATGTCACTGTTACTGGGTCGTATATGGTACAATGGGCTGTAAAGCAAAAAATTCTTAAGTTTAATGAGTGGATTGAATGTAAAGCAGAAAAAAAGGAAGGGTCTGTATATGACCCCGTGGGTTCCCCTGGGATAATTGTAAATATACTCTGCATCTGCTGCCGTGTTTCAACCTAAATATCATTTTACTTACAATGACAATAAAGCATCTATCTATCTATCTATCTATCTATCTATCTATCTATCTATCTATCTATCTATCTATCTATCTATCCATCTATCTATCTATCTATCTTCATCAATCTATCGCTTATACAGTCAGGTCCATAAATATTGGGACATCGACACAATTCTTTTTGGCTATATATACCACCACAATGGATTTGAAATAAAACGAACAAGATATGCTTTAACTACAGACTTTCAGCTTTAATTTGAGGGTATTTACATACAAATCAGGTGAACAGTGTAGGAATTACAACAGTTTGTATATGTGCCCCCCACTTTTTAAGGGACCAAAAGTAATGGGACAATTGGCTGCTCAGCTGCTCAATTGTGTCGATGTCCCAATATTTATGGACCTGACTGTATGTTTGCCATAACAGTCACTTAATTTCATTACAGACCAATGTAGAACATTTTGATTAGATTTTGATTCTAATATACCCAAAAAGATTACAAGTCAGCTTTATATTCTCAATATAAGTTTGAATAGCAGTAAGAGACAGAAAAGTATGTGGCTTATACCAGACCATAGACTATGCAGGGCAAGGCCTGTATCTAATGTAGACAAAGGACATGTGCTCAGTTACTCGATGGATGGATGGATGTTTTTTTTTATGGTAATGACAGTGAAAAGCTTGACTATAGTAGCTTGTTATATATATTTAGTAATATTTTGCACCATGTTTTTCTCTGTAATGCTCTGCCCAATCCTGATGTAATGACATTTCTTTAATGTATGCAACAAGTCATGTTGGTTTAGGTCAGTATGAATTCAGTGAAGATAATCAGTTCTGGCAGCAGGGCCCACGACCATGACACTGCTTCGCACACATAACAGCAGAAAGCAGGCTTGCAGTGCTCTCTAACAAGAACCACACAAGCAGCACTCTGTAATAAGAGAACCATACGCAGTGCAGTGCCCTCTAACAGGATAAAGACACAAGCAGCACTTCCTAACAGGAGAACAGTACATGCAGTGGGCTCTAACAGAAAAAACAGTCAAACAGTGCCCTCTAAGAGAACCACACAGGCAGCACTTTGTAACAGGAAAACCACACACAAAGTGTTCTCTAATAGGAGAACCATACATGCATGCTTTGTACTGAGAATATAAAAAAAATTGACTTCCTAGTAAAAAAGACCAACTTCCACATTTGTTATAAGACAAGAGAATACAGTTTAAAGCATAGATAATTGTAGTTTCTAGCAGGTGTAGTCATACTTTTCTTTAGTATTGAGTATGGCTGCATGATATGACATGACAATGTATTTGCGATTAGAATTTAGTGGTCATTGTCAACACACAGTGCACAACAACGAAATATGGATCAAATGCAGAGGTCACATATGACTTTCGTGACATAGCAGGAGGCAGGTAATTCAGCGCCCAGGGAGCAGTGTTTGGGGACCGTACCATGCTCAGGGTACCTCATTGGTGACTTGCTGGTGGGGGATTCAAACCTGTAATCTTTCGATTACAAGTGCGCTTCCCTAACCATAAAGCCACCACTATTATATGGCGCATGCACAATAATCACCAGGGGCCTCATTTATAAATAGTGCATACACATGAAAATGTTGCATATGTCTATTTTCACGCTTATGTCGACATGTATAAAAACAAAACTTGGCATACCGCTATCTCACGGCAGCTCCAGACCTGGCATATGCATGTTTCTGCTCGGTTTTGTAAAAGGACAGCACCCAGTGGAAAGTCATTGCTACTGTGGTTTCCCTTTTTAAGCTTGTAATCATGACACGTTTTCCAATACACATTAATTGTATGTTGTTTACAAATGTATGGCACCCAATTTTAATCAATTTGTAACAATAAAATGCTTCTTGCGTTATTGGAAGACATAGCTTATGGAAGAATTAGAAGAGATTCAGATTTCCAAGAGCAATCCTTTTGGAGCTCTGTGCTGAAATGGGGCCAGCATTACAAAGGCAGATGACGAGGAATTACACCATACCTGTTCCCTTTACGAGTTCTGTCCACTCTCTGGTTCTTAGCCACAGGTGTTTTTCAGCGAGAATTTGCAGACCGATAGAGTATTTCTCAGTCAACACCAAGTCATGCCATTCCAGCATAATCAACTTGTCACCCACATATATAAAATTTCCTTATACTGTGGTTGAACAGGTAAAGATTAAAGCTCAATTTGCAGCAATGGCCGGTTTTTCCAATGTAATTGGAGCCATCGACTGCACGCACATTGCTATAAAGGCACTTTCAGGGAGCCTACTCTTTCACTCTATTAACGTTCAATTTATGTGCCGTTCGAACATGGATCCCCCCACATTTAACGTAAAATATTAGTTTTATGCCAGTGCCCCCTCCCCATTCAAAATGCTTCTTACACCCCTGCTGTCCCGCCTCCCTGAGGGAGGCAACGCACGCAACAAGGGGCAATAAGCATTCGTTTAAGCTGACTACTTAAACCGCACTTAGGCATTAGCCCAGTGCGAAGTATTATTGCCATGCACGTACTGAGCGCTTCATCTCGGTATCTTTCCCAGTTATGTTAGGTCTTTCTTGCCCTCCTGCCCTTCCCATAGGTCCTTGTGTGATTCTCCCACTGTGTGTCTGCATCCACAGATCGGCTTTTCAACCCTCGGCTTTCCGTTTTTTGACTACAATCTCGGCTCACAACTCGGCACTTGGCGCACGGCTTGGGCAGCTAGAGACAACGACCCCGGAACGGCTCACAACTCTCTTCCTTGTCTTATCCAATAAACTTGGTTGCCCAGAACTCCCTGTCTGTGTAGTTTGTGGCAGAACACCTGCATTAATGTTGTAACTAGATGGCCTGGCTCAACCCATGATTCGTTCATTCTCAGAAACAGTAGTGCTGGAAATTAAATTGAAAACGGGGTGGTATGTGATGGCTGGCTGCTCGGTAAGAAGATTCTTCCCATTTTAAAATTTGGCCCAATAGTGTAAGCTTTGTTTGATTTAATCATTTGACAACTCCTTAGGGAACAGTGGGTACCCCCTGAAGTCATGGCTTCTCACACCTCTCGCAAACCCATAGAATGAGAAAGAGCGGCGTTATAATAATGCCCCCCATTCTCGAGCTCAGCCGGTGGTAGAGTGCACTGTAGGGCAGCTTAAAGGCTATTGGTGTTGCCTGGACAAGACCAGTGGGGTGCTGCTATACAGTCAACAAAAGTTTGTCACAGTGTTGCATGATCTGGCACAAAATTGTGGCTTGCCGGTACATGAAGAGCTTAGGTAAGATAAACATGACCTTGAGCCACCAAATTTTCCGCCAAATGGAACAGCGTTACAATTTCAGTATTACACAACATATCATTTAGATGTTTTAATTCATTGGCAACATCTCTTACAGCATTCACAATTTCTTTTTTTGACTGCAGCACAGCTTTAGTCAGTACACAGCGAGATGATTATCCCCCAGTTTCTGAAGCACGGGAATGTGTGCAGCCAGTGCCCAAAGATGTGTTTGGCACAGCAGCATCATCACTGCCTGTTTCATCCTTGGTACTGGGGGCAATTTTTTGTCTGTAAGAATAAACAAGCAGAATAAACAAAAGTAACACCGCATCTGCGCCCGACTTGTTATTCATAACATGCAAGTACAGTGGTACCTCGGTTCACAAACTTACTAGAACTCGAATTTCTTGAAAGTCGAACAAACCAGTTCGACCTAGAACTTGATCTGAATATCACAAGTCAAACCGTGAACGCTGACCTAATATAAAGTGTACGCACCAGGAAATGTACTACAATTCTTACTTGAATGCCTTCTTCACAGACTGAACGATTAACCAAATAAAGCAGTGCAACATTACAGTAACTAACAATAAATAAACCACTTACTTATGTTTACTATTCAAGCATTTATGTAATTTATTTAAACTTTATTTTACCAGGTAAATTAACTGAAAAACAGTTCTCACTACTTTACGTGATATTCAGGAGAAACAGCAGATTATGCATCGGACCTGCCTGGGATAAGCTCTTTAGCTAATAAGGGCAAAGGTGTGTCGTCACGGAGGTGGTCCCAGTTTGTGCAGCCGGGTGAGAGGTCGCAATGCATCTAACCGTAATGCTCTTCTTGTTTTATCCTGTTCATTTTGTCTTTAAAAATATAAAAAACATATTTAGCTGTAATTTTGGTGGGGGGGGAACCAATGAATTGTTTTTCTATTATTTCTTATGGTAAATATTTGATCAAAACTCAAACTTTTTAGGATTCGATCCGGAGTCTGGAACGGGTTAAGTTCGTGAACCGAGGTACCACTGTAGTTCAAACAAGTATGGTACCAGAAAAACCCATGTTGACATCTGAGTCCCCCTCACCTGCTAAAAGTGTGTCCCCAATTGTGAGGGACCAGCAAGCAGACACAGGGGCACAGAAAGTGTTACTAACCAAAAACTTTACTGAAAATCCAAAAATCATCAAAATACAAAAGAATATCTAAAAGAATATTCTGGGCCCAATAAAATGAGGTCAACCAAACAGAAGGAAACCAAAATTAAAGGACAACATAACCCAACCTACACTGAACATAACTGACCTAACAAATAACACATTGGGGAAACATATATACTGTGTGATCAGTCCAGCAACACACACAAGAGGGGAACATTACCATAACATTTATACCTACATGCAAATAACTCCATAAACCCCATAACATACTTAGCCCATCAAATTTGAGAGAAAGAATTTTATTAAAAAAAAAACTAAATAAAAATCCTAACAAGAATATAACTATGCCAAAACCCAACTCCCCATCCCCCTAGTGAGGGCACCTATAGGTACCGCTGATGGGAATTTAAAGGGAACCATGACAATCTAGGCTGTTTGCCCAACAGACCAAAAAATGACTGCACCACTTCCAGTTGTTTCACTCCTCCAGGTAACATTGTGTGGCCGTCTTAGGCCATCACACCAATCATTGCAGCAACTCATTGCTCAAAAGGTGTGAGACCGGAAATTCCGCGACCTCCACCTGTGCTGTTAAGACTCTTATAGTGAGCACCCACCATGAGATTTTCGGAACCAACAATATTACCTAACTCCACCATGCTGTACCACTCCGTTAACTTCCATTTATTGCTGATGCATACTTAAACCACAGAATAAGATCACTTTTTTTTCTCAATTTCTGTTAACATGACCTCCACTTTGCACTCGCTGAAATACCTCTTTTTCTCATGTGGTTTATCCATTGTTGTTTAAGAAAAATGTAGAACAAAGCGGGTATTTATACAAATTGACATATGCAAATATACATAATAATAGGTGGGTAGAGGGGGTGGCTGTGAGCTTGTTCACGAACATAAAATTTCATGCTCATTGAGATTTATAAAGGGAATGTGTGTAGAACTGTGGTTATGCACAGTTTTGTGTATCTTGATTTTTTCTTGCGTACACCCATTCCTAATTTTGTCCGTATGCAATGTTTTACTGTAATTCTATGCATGGCATTATACATGAGGACCCAGGGCATGACATAGCAGTTGAAACATTTGCCTAGATGCCAAATTTTTGGTACTATACTGGCATTTTCAATTCATGTACATCGAAGTGATTCTGACTGAGCAGTGAAACACAGGTGAAGGGGAAGGTGGCGTTGTGGTCATTTTGCAAAGGCGCATCTTGCACGGACTGGGAATATTCCTCTCCATGCATTCACTGAGTAATAAAATGGATGAATTACAATTAATGATGAAGAAAAACAGGGACTTCTCTATGTCCTGTGTCTCATAGAATCATGGCTATGCAAATGGAACCCTTTAGGTGTCACAGTAGAAAAAAATCTCATAATAATGCATGCTCTCAAATTGGTAATTTATGCATTCCAGTTACTAATTTGTGCTCTCGAGTTAATAAAGTTACTCATTTGTGCTCTCCAGTTAATAGTTTGCACTCTCTAGTTATTCATTTGTGTGCTCCAGTTGGTATTTTTGCACTTGAGTTAGTCAGTCGACCAATCAGTGTTGGTCATTTTCATGCTTGATTTAGTAATTTGTGCTCTCCATTTAGTCATTTGTGTGCTCCAGTTGGTATTTCGGCTCTCCAATTGGTGACTAATTCGAAGGAACAAATTATTAAACTTGAGCAAATGAATTAGTAACTTTACAGCATGAATTACTAATTCAAGAGCGCAAATCACTATATAACTTTTTATACCATGACATACCAGACTTTTCCGTGCTGATTGCGAAACAAAAAGAAAGGTGGGTTTTTTTTAAATTGATGATAGCTGGTACAATGGTGTGAAAGTAGTTTATCAGTGCTGTTCTGCTGACTTAGAATAACTCTAGAATAATAATGAGTACAAACCATTTACCATAATGAGTTCACGTCCTTTATTTTAGTTCGTGTTTACATTGCACTGCAACTTAAAGTGCAGGAAGCACAGCAGGTGCTTGCTGATCAAATACAGGAAGAATAGCGGACAAATCTGGATCCCTTGGTTATCATCCTTGGCTACTAGGACAACTTAAGTCAGGATCTCCTCAGATACAAGCAGTTTATAAAATGTCCAACAAGAGAGTAGAACATTGTTGGACCATTGCTGCACAACTATCAGCAATGCTTACCAAGCCATGCCCCATGCTGCACTGGGTCACTCCGACCATATAGGCAGAAATGAAAACTTTCTAAACCAGTTGTGAAGAGATCAAAAATGTGGAAAAAAGCAGCAGTGGGTGAGTTGTATGCATGCTTGGATTGTACTACAGTAATTGGAATATTTTCAGGACTGAACACAATAGCTTGGATGATTGTACTAATTGGAACATTTTCCGGACTGCAGACAATAGCCTGGATGAGTACACAGATACTGTGAAGTCATACAACAGTTTTTGTTAAAACTTGTATTCCAACACATACTAGGGCGAGCTATAACAAGGACAAACCCTGGTTCATAGTTAAACGGCTATGTTTGGAGAAGCAAACAGCTTTCAGAACCCTGAAACAGGATGGTTTAAAAGAAGCAAAAAACAAGCTTGGCAAGGTGGTGAAGTAGGCCAAATTCTGGTATTCTGAAATCCTGGAACAGCAATTCAGAACCAACAACTCAGCTTCCATCCAGAAAAAAAAATCACCAGCTACAAACCCACTTCATCAACAAACATTGCCAACAAACTGAAGAAATTCTACTGTGAAATTGAAGAACAAAGGGACAGTACTGACACCACACCGACTGTGCAAAGCCATGAGCCCCAGCCCACGGGCACCACCACTGAACTACCCATCACCACAATGGAGGGTGGGGCCACTTGATATCCATTTACTCAGAATGCCCCCCTTCCTCTACCACAATGACCCTCCTTCTGTCTGAGTGTGATGTTAACTAGACGATAAAGCATCACAACCCCCTCAAAGGAGCCAGCCTGTATTCTGTCTTCCCCTCTAAACTGAATCATTGTGCTGACCCGCTGTCTCCAGTGCTCACTGACATCTTCAACACCTCAATGGAGACATGGCGTATGCCAGACTGCTTCAAAACCTGCACCATCATCCCCAAAAAACCCAGGATCATAGCCATAGCCAAGACTGTAGCCATGGGCTCTGTAGTAATGAATTAAAATTAGCATCTTGTACTGTCTCATCTCAGATCTATCACTGACATTCTCATTGATTTCGCCCACAGAGCCAATAGGTCTGCAGACAGGATTATCCTGGATCCTGTTTGCGGAATTCACTTCTGTATTCAAGATAATCATCCCAGCTCTGTCCAGGACAAGTTCTTGCAGCTGGGTGCGCCAAACTCCACCTGCAAGTGAATCACCAACTTCCTGTCCAACAGGAAGCAGCATGTAAAGCTAGGGAAGCACATCAGTTAATGTTAGTATATTGTACAGCTTGCACTGTTTGGTACTGTTTTATTCCTTTATTCTACTATTTTATTTCTTATTAAACAACAAGTTAGTTCTGACTAAGCAGTCTGATTGGACAAGAGGCGTTCTATGAGTGTGGTTATTAGAGTATAACTTGTAGGATCACACAGGCCCACAGAGAGTATTTTATGGACGCTGAGCGAGTGAGAGAGACATGCTGGGATCTCCATACGTACCTCTTTCACCCAGGGCCCCTCTCCAGGAGAGCCAGGCCCGCATTCCAATCTTTACAGCCCTCAAACAGAGGACCCAGATAGACAAGGAAGGGGGGTGAGATCCTGCATATCTCTGGAATGGGACAAAGCTAAAATTATATGCCATCTATTGTGTGTTTGACTGTGTGTTATCCTCACTATTATTTGACATCAATACTGTAAACGTGGTGGACATGTATGTATCAATGAGCACTGTTTTCTATTTCTCAATGAATGTCCCATTGTGTCTTCACCACTTGGACAATTATACACACACACACACACACACATATA
>JAABNY020000025.1:7494612-7516236 GCA_015164015.2 Brevimyrus niger | reverse complement strand
AAGCTTACAGCACCTGCTATTCCCAAGCGGTTTCCCATCCAAGTACTAACCAGGCCCGACCTTGCTTAGCTTCCGAGATCGGACGAGATCGGGCGTGCTGAAAGTGGTATGGTCTCCTACAACTGCATTTAGGGAAGAGACAGTATCATCTAATGGGAAAACCACTGAGAGCTGCTTGTACAGGGTAAGACTCATCTTGAGCTGCATCAGCAGCTGCCTCCTTGTCCTCTGTGGAGCTCCCATCTAGCCTTTCATTCAACGGGAGAAAGTTGTCCTCCAACAGTAGATTTTGGTGCCCCACTTTCTCATTCCCACAGCTGCTACAGATCCTGTAAACATGGAACGCTGGAATTTATGTGCTCAGGGAATCCATAGACACTACAAAACTTGTCCCACAGTGCCCTAGCTACTGTCTTTGCTGTCTGGTCTTGACATGGAAATGCTTGGGCTAGCTTCATAAAATGATCAGTGATTAACATCCACATCTACTAAGTTACATCCACATAACATCCACAGATTAGTCGTTGTGGCTTTCTGCGG
This sequence comes from Brevimyrus niger, assembly GCA_015164015.2. Lineage (NCBI taxonomy): Eukaryota > Metazoa > Chordata > Actinopteri > Osteoglossiformes > Mormyridae > Brevimyrus > Brevimyrus niger. Next base: position 7,515,696 of record JAABNY020000025.1, on the reverse strand, counting down.
ACCAAAAGTCGATGCATACCAGTTCCAATGGAGCGGTTGTTTTTACACTATCCATTGGAGCTCGAGCAGCTAGCTCAGGCGTTTTGCTCAGTACACACCTGCTACACATCTTGACATAATCGTGAACATCCTTCTCCATGTCATGCCAAAAGAGCCGTTGACAGGTCAGATGGAATGTTTGGGCCTGAACTTGGTGACTAGCGTAGTCGTGGACTCCAGCCAGAGCTTCACGTTTCAGTGTCTCAGGCAAAACATATTGAAATCGCTTGTGGTTTGTCAGGGTGTCCTTACTTACTCGATACAAAACACCATTCCTCAAGGTCAGATTGTCCCAGTGCCATAGTAACTGAAGAGTGGACTGGTTTTCTTTGCAACGCTCATGGAAAGACTGTCTCTGTCTCCTCTCCACATAAAGTAGCACTGCTGTAATGGCCGGGTCATGCTACTGGTGTGACTGCTACTCCTGTAGTGACATAGCAGGCAGAGCGGGCAGGCTAACTTTCACTACCTGAGACAGGTGCTCTGCTGCCGACATAACCCTGAGTCGCGAAGCAGATTCCCAGTAACTGTGACTCTCCAGCATAGTTGACACCTCATCCTCAGACAGGGATGCATTAGAGCCAGATGAGAACCCAGTCAAACTGGTCACTGTTTCGGGCTTGCTGGTCAAACGAAAAACATCTTGGACAAATCTGTCTTCAACATCATTTACACACTTAAGCAGTTCTGTGTATGGCTGTGATAGCAGCCACTGGCCCAGCGGCTTGACAAAGGGGTCTCTGCTCAGCGTATTGCAATCACGTTCAACCTGCCTAGAACATGCTTGATCTTAAAATTGTAAGGGGCCAATTTGGCCACCCAACATTGTTCACAGGCATCCAGCTTTGGCTTTGTCATGATGTATGTGAGCGGGTTATTGTCCGTCCACACTGTGAACTGGCTGCCTTTCAACCAGTGGCTGAACTTATCGCAGACGGGCCATTTCAGCACCAAAAACTGTAGTCTGTGCGCAAGATAGTTGTCTTTGCTACGCCTGAGTGACTTACTTGCAAATGCTACAGGCCTCGCTCTGTCATCACCAACTTGGACTTGTGAAAGAACAGCCCCTAAGCCGTCAAGAGATGCATCTGTTGAGAGGACAAAAGGCTTGTCGAAGTCTGAGTGGGCAAGAACCACACACCTGACTAAAGCATTCTTCAGCTTTGGAAAAACATCATTACAAGCTGCCATCCAGTCCTTTGGGGCCAGTTGGCAAAGAGTACTGCCTCTTCCATGTTTTGCCCCTTTTCCTCTACGCTAGTCTTCCCACTAGGATATTCTTTGGAGTAGAGCAAGCTGAGGTGTGCTCAACTATGACTGTGCTGCCAGGAGACACAGGAACATCACCGAGAAGTCTCCCTCATATTAGTGTTCGCATTGCAGTTGGAGTGTGGAGTGGAAGCTTCACAGTTCCAACCTTGTCACACTGACCTGGTCCTTCCCACCATTACACACAGCTCAACAGTTCCAGAAAATGCTCACAGTCAGGATCGCTGCTCTTTGAGTAAATCAGCTCCCAGTATTCCTTCTTCTTCTTCATGTTCTTTATGACTGACTTTATCACATTAGTACCGACTATGAAGTCATCTCGTTGGCCTGGAACAACTAGAGTAGGTACAACAAACTTTGACTCATACACTTTAATTTCAGGATCATAGAAACACTTCGGATACGCTGTCTTGCACCCACAGCCCACAAGCACCACATTTCCAGGGATTAACTGAGCACTGGGTAAGACTCTAGCAGCTCGAAGTTTCCTCTCTGCCTCTTCACTCAACGTACAAGACATGAAGCCCGAAACCAGCAACCCTCTCAAAGAAACCTCACCACCTACCAGTAAGGGTGTATAAAACAGCTCGCTTGACACTTCCATTTTCTGTGGACTAATGATTAACGGCGCCTGTCCCACTGGCAAAAGCTGACAGTTGTTACTATAGATAGAGAGTAAATCTGGTAAGCCTTTGAGGGCTTCTGTACCAGTGCCCACGCTTGCCCTCACACAGCGTGGAGCCTCTATTTTAACGGCGTGCGATTGGGCTTTTCTGATGCAGCCCCTGGATGAGACACACTTGGACAATCACTGTCGAAATGACCAGGTTGGAAGCAATGACAGCAGAGTTTCAGTAGCCTGCAGTCGCTGTAAGTGGAGTGGTCCCTCAGAAACGGCTCTTGATAAAGCTCAAAGCTGCAGGCATTTTAGGAACTGTAGCAGCTTGGATTGAAAACTGGTTCACTGACAGGAAGCAGTGAGTAATTATTAGAGGCAAAAGTCACAGTGGGCCTGCGTTCATAGTGGGGTACCGCAGGGTTAAATTTTAGGACCACTATTGTTCCTAATTTACATTAATGATATTGGCACCAAAACATACAGTAAACTGGTTAAATTTGCAGATGACACCAAGGTGGGTGGTGTAGCAGATACTGATCTAGCAGCAGAGATGCTACAACTGGATCTAGATTTAATTTCCTACTGTGCTGATACTTGGCAGATGAAATTTTTAACACAGAACAATGTAAGGTAATCCATGCAGAGAGCAGAAATATAAAGTACAGATATTTTATGGGTTCCACTAAAATTAAGGTAGATGATTACGAGAAAGATCTCGTGTGTATGTTGATGTTTCCATGTCCTACTCTCGCCAGTGTGGGGAAGCAATAAAAAAGACTAACAGAATGTTGGGTTATATCTCTAGGTGTGTGGAGTTTAAGTCAAGGGAAGTGATGTTACAATAATATAATTCCTTGGTAAGACCCCACCTAGAATATTGTGTGCAGGTTTGGTCACCATACTTTAAGAAGAACATTGCTGCCTTAGAAAAGGTGCAATGGAGGGCTACGAGAATGATTCCGGGTCTTGGAGGAATGTCTTATGAGGAGAGGTTAGCTGAGCTGAATCTATTTAGCCTTGCGCAAAGGAGACTAAGGGGGGATATGATCCAGGTATATAATAATATTTTAACGGGTCTGGATGCTGTTCAGCTAAATGGCTATTTCAATATTAGTTTAAACACTAGAACTCGTGGCCATAAGTGGAAATTAGCGGGAGAACATTTTAAAACAAATTTGAGGAAGCACTTCTTTACACAGCGTGTAGTTAGAGTATGGAATAGTCTACCTGCTAGTGTAGTGGAAGCTAAAACCCTGGGTTCCTTCAAATCTGAGCTAGATTTTAACAACTCTGAGTTATTAGTTAAGTTATTAGTTTAGTTAAGTTCTCCCCAAATGAGCTTGATGAGCCGAATGGCCCCCTCTCATTTGTAAATTTCTTGTGTTCTTATGGTCAGTATCGCTGCACACTTGACAAATAGAGGGCACTGGTCCGTTGACGCTGCTGAGACTGCACCTGGTGCGACACTAACTGTGGAGCAGAACACAGTGTGATTACTTTACTTTATTCAGCATGCTTACCACCTCACGCATACTTGGATCTTCCTCCACATGATTCACAGTGAAAGGTGCAGCTGCCCATGGCTGATTAAACAAGGGGTGGTTTCTGTCCTCAGACTGCACATGTGAATTGTTCAACTGTGCAGCTGACTGACTGACCGCCACAAATTAGGTTAGAGGTTATTTGAGCAAGGCCTTCAACCCCAAATGATCCTGTGATGCTGGCTGACTCTGACTCCAATTATCTCTCTCTCTGTCTTTATGTGTGTGTGTGTGTTTGTGTGTGTGTGTGTGTGTGTGTGTGTGTGTGTGTGTGTTTCTTAGAGAGAGCAAGATGGGGTATGTGACAACTACCCTCTTTCCCTACAGGGAAATATGAAGTGCCTCTGTTCTAAGTGACATCATTCATGCTGTTTTCATTTCTGATGAGTCACCTTTAAAACAAATACATTTTGTAGCAGGTTTGACTATTTCCCTGTAATGACATATAATTTCTCTCCTAACAAAAGGAGCTAGAATTATTTCAGTCATAAATCCATAAAATAGCCTTTTTTGAATCAGTCTAAATTACAGTAGACTGGAAATCAAAAGATTATCCATGCATGTCACATGAAAGAGAAATGCAACTGAGTCAATTACTGACATTTTGTCAAAGCATTTCTAGAAGAATAATACGGTCTTTCTATATATATGATATTGCAGGTCAAGACCCCCTGTTGAATGTCATGATGACTCTTTCTAATTGCAATTTATGTAATAGCCAGGAAAGAGTTTGGAAAACTGGTAGTGCGTTTCATGTGAAGATTAAGAAAAGATTATAGCTTGTCAGAACTGACAGACTTCAGTTAAGCACTTCTTTTTTCGCTTTGGCTGCGTTAGACCTATCTCGCCCAGCAATTAACTTGGCTCTCATCAATAATTTTCTGAACTGACAAGACTGACAAGAAAAGTCACTGTTGTTAATACAGGAGACATTGACTTCTGCCAACTTTCTTAATAGCTTCAATCAGCCATTCAGAATAGTGGGACATGGATGGTTTCATCCAAAATGTAGCTATTACTAGAAAAAGAAAAATGTTCATTTGCTCCATTTGTAACAAATTAATGACCTAAGGAGGAGCGATGTTAAATATTCTAAAAATACAGGTATGAAAAATCTGCCGACATGAAGTCTTAATTTAAAAATGAATTTAATTAAAGACATTTAGTATGCACACAATTTATAAATAAAATACACACATATGACAAACACAAGCATGATTTTAGAGCATGCATTGCCAAGGTCTATATCTTGAATATAAGTTGAATATAAGTTTATTTTATATTAACAGTTCTTTTATAAATATGACCTCTTCAGATTTCCTCTTTATTCTGTGTACTCCTGTACTATGTGTACAAAATAAATATGGTTTGAACTTTGTCGCAAACAGCAAAAAAGCTGACCAGTTGAGATTCTGTGCATTTTATGTGTTGTACATCCAGGCCTGCATCTGTAATGCCCCACCATAACTGTGGTTATCGAATCTTTCTATTGCATGCATATCTTTCTATGACATCGTTATATGTGGCAATTCCCATGTTTTACCCAGCATGAAACTCAGAGGTGTTTCAAGTGGCTTGTCAAAATTTCCTGGAGACAGACAGGCTAAGCACATTTAGATTTGCACACTGTCTGTTGTCTATCTGTACAGTAAAAAGAGTTGTGATCTCTATCAATTGTACCCTTTGTCCAGTTGTACATGAAGAGCAGCAAAAGAACAGTAGATGAGTATTCAATGGTTAAAATTTTGTGGGTGCCAGCTTGTATTGTCTCGCACCTATGGCTCATCAATGTGGTTCACTCCATTGATTATGCACTTTTAAAATTGCAATACTAAAGTAAATTCAGCAAAGAAAGAAATAAGTTAGGCACTGAGTTTAGCTCCATAGATTTGGATGAATTTGGTATATGTGTCCATGTCTGGGAGGTTGCCAGTTCAAATCCTGTGGCCAGCAGAATAATCATGTCATTCTTGAACAGTGAGCAAGGCTTTTATGCCCAGTTGATTCAAGGATGCTGGCTGACTGTACTCTCTGATCCTCAATTTTACATTACCTTGTCTGCTAAATAATTTAATTAAATGAGTCACCTGCAATTGCTGCTGAATATAGGATGAAAGAAGAAATTTATTGTTCCATTATGGTTTATACACGTAGGTTGCTGCTAATACAGTGGTACCTCAGTCCTCGACTTGATCTGTTCTGGACTCCGAATCGAATCCTAAAAAGTTTGAGTTCTGATTGAATTTTTCACATAAGATATAATAGAAAACCAATTAATTGGTTCCCGCCCCCCCCCAAAAAATACACCTAAATATGTTTTTTTTTTTTTTAACATTCAAACACAAAATTAAAAGGATAAAACAAGAAGAACATTTTTTCTTTTACCACTGTAATTGGCTGCACTGGGAATCCTTTACTAAAACATTTCTAAGCTAATTTTTGTAAGCCTTACTGTAAAAAGCATGTATTCAAGGGTATTTGAATCTTATTGTTATAAGCTTCTGTCTGTGAACTCTGATATGTAGGACTATACATGTTTCATATTATACATATACATATTGAGAGTATACTGAATTTCTGTACACATGCCCATTTTCATAACAATTAATCTTGGTCATGAGGTATCTACAATATATTTATATATTACGTAAATTCCTAAAGTTAGTAGCACGCTTTATTTTTGGTGTGTGTGAGTATATATATTTGTGTATATTGTATGCGTGTGTCTCTGTGCATGCATACTCTTTAAAAATATAACAAAGTACACTTAATTACAGAACAGAAAATCTGGTTTTGATATTTAACCTAGGATATTGAAAAGCAAACATCAGAAAACATATTGTAACATTACCACTGGTGGCAGTATGCACTCCAAATAAAAAACAACAAAGTACACCTTTAATTATTTTTTATCTCCCATAAACAACTTTAATTGCTTTGAGTAGGCCAAGAGGGATGGAGTCTACATTCGCCAGGGATTTCATCAAGCAGCAGAAGATAGATACTGTATTCTAATGGGTTTTTCTGTGACTGCAGAGACACAGACTGCTAATGACACAGTAGTCACCTCACTCGTTAACAGAGCCCAGGCCTTTAGCAGGCTGTGATTGGTCATTACCAGTGATGGCTTTAATTGGGTACTGGGTGTTGGTTTTCCAAGGTGTGCAAAGGCCATTGTTGTATCATTAGATCAATGTGATAATGGTCACTCATGGGAGCAAGGTAGTCTCAAATTAAAACTCCCACACAAAACTCTCTTTATATACATTTTGAGATATTTCACCTCTGTTATCAACACCTCTGCATTTTTTGCATTATAAATGTAATCATTAATGGAAATGCATTTTTTCAATTAAATCTTGATGGATAAAGGTATTTGGTGAAGTGAAATATGACCAGGAAAATGAGCAAACCACAGTTCACACAATAATCCATTATGTGGTCTTAGATTTACTGTATGTTATACATGTGTTTGTTTTAAATTTTGAGAACAACAGAGAAATACAACAACATGGTTTACAACCAACCATCAGTATTCCCCAATAGCTGCTATACTCTGACAAATCTTGATTACTGGAATTGTGTTTAGAATACTGGTTGGCCTATGCTGTATTTTATCAATTATATATAAAGGTGCATTTCATGGTATACATATCAAGAAAATTGTGTGTGTGTGTATGTGTGTGTGTATTATATGTGACCTTATAGAACACCTTGGCTTACTGGAATGCTATTTAACTTCTGTAATATACTTGTATGAAAGAAATGACAACAAAGAGTCTTGAATGTTGATGTGAATGGTTAAGGAAGTACATAATGAGGAGGAGGAAGCATTGCACTGTTTTTTTGCAGAAGCCACATGGGGTGCAGGATGGTGTCAATTTACACTCGGCATTGGCATATGTTCAACTCTACAGTATCAGTGGGTTACTTGTATTTTTCTCCCATTTGTCTCCCAGTTGTCTACAATCTATGAGCCCCTGGGGAATATTTTCAAATTTATGAAATCAGTGGCAATTAAAGCTGAAATAACAAGCTAAACACATTTGATATTAAGCAATGTGTCCAGACATTTCTGGCAGTATTTTTGAATACTTGATAGGATGGAAAGAGATAAAGTGCATTTGTCAAGGGAGATTCAAGCGTCCTTGTTTATTTGCCTGTACAAGTCTTGCTCAAACAAACAAACAATAACAGGCTGTCTGGGGACTACACTGGTACTGATAAGATTGCATTGTTCACCTTTGATTAATTATGACTGTCCAAGAAAAATTTTGTTGTTTTATTTTTTTATGTTAAACAATTTTATGAGATTGATTACTCAGACTCAGCTGCCCATTGGCCCTTTCTTTGAGTAAGAATGTAATATATAGATTTTTTTAATATCCTTCTGAGACCCCACCCATTCATTTATGTCCATTGTAGTGGACGTATTGTTTTTGCACCAATCTTTTAACTGATGTAAGGAAACATATTTATTCCTGTTGTACACTAAAGAGGACATGCTGTGAAATTAAAAATAAAAATAAATTTGAAAAAATATTAATTGTAAGATGTCTTATTTCCTCCAAAGACAAATAACCTAAAATTGAAGGACACTTTATTCCTTGGGCCTCAGGAGGAAATAAGTCAAAGGATGCTTTCATGTAAGCCCTATCTGTAGAAACTGGCTAGGTGTTATGCGGTGATGGCACAAAGCTAACGGATCTCAGATTGCAGATATTTAGCAGGTTTATTATGAACACAAGCAACAGAGCCAGATCAGGAGACAGGAATCGTGATCGTTGGACAAGCCAAGGGTCAGTTGCCGGTCGAGTCAATCCTATAGACATGGACGGGACAGGGCAGGGAGACAATGGGCATACAGGATTAACATGGACGGAATCAGAGGGACGGAAGGGCCAGGCAAGCAGGGCAGGACAAGGCAGGCAGGCGAGAAGGCAAGACGGGCAGGGCAGATGGAGCAGGACGGGAAACAGGGAGAGACGAGACACAATTAAGTGCTCGGTAGTGTTCCGGAATATTGGCTACAATAATTTGTATCAGGAGTTGCGTCTGACCTACTTAAGACGCTGAGCTAATCAACGGAAGATTGCCTTCTGTTGCTAGGTCCCGCCTGAGTGGGCGTGACACTAGGCATACCATCTCCAAAACCTATTGAGGGTGACCCAGTCTTACCATGGATTTCACTTAGTGCATCAAAGTTTGAGTTGGAATGCAGGCTGTGATGACGTGAAATCTTTAAGATTTTCTTCATTCTCTTTTCAGTTTTGAATGTATGACTAGGATCCCCTGTCGAGAATTTTCTTATAATGCTACCTTCAGAATAAAACTTATTGTCAGAATCACTAGCAATTTGAATTACATTTTATGGGCGGGCACAAATAAGTGTTAGTTATGTACTTATCCCATGACCTTTCATCATTAATCATTCATGTGTTTCATGCAGTTACTGTATTTGGTAAGGAATTCTACTTGTGTACTAACTGAGTTACTTGTACCACCTCGAAACAAAATGTTACTGAATCACTCATGATACTATACCAGGGATGGGCAATCTTATCCAAAAAGGGCTAGCATTTATGCAGATTTTAAGGATAACCTTTAGGTCAGCTGTTCAAACCCAGGTGTGAGAACTGTTCAGCCAATCAGTCCTCTAATTAGTAATCTAATTAGGGAGTTGCAACGAAAACCCATATACACATCTTCCCTTTGCCCACCCCTGTGCTGTACTGTATCTTTCAAATATTCCCTGATATATTATGTTTTGGATTTTATTTCTGATAATGATATTTGTCATATTTAAATACTGTTTATACATTTCCTTATGTTGCTCTGTAGAGATAAATGTAGATGCAATCACATGATTGGGCTAAAGACTTTGTATCATCAAGCACAATTACTTTACATCTTGACCTTGAGATTCTTTACAGGTAAATAGATTTCTCCTAAGTCATCCTTTCTTCTGACTTACGGTAAGTGATGTTTTCTCTGTTCTAAAGGTTCCATCTTTTTCCTTCATGTACCAAAAAAGCAGAAAGGATAAAGCAAGTCTGCCACTCACATACACTGTTGGTGAAGCTTGATACATAATTTATACAGGAGGAAGGAAAGAATTGCAAATTTATAATCATAAAACTATAAATAAACTATACTTTCTATCTTATTGCCATATGAAAAGGAAAGTCATGATGATAAAATTACCCAGCTTTTTTGTTTTCTGATAATGAGGTTTACAGTGACAGTGCTCTCACTAGAGCTGTGATGTGACACTATTCTATGACCTCACCATCACTACTCATATCTACACCACTGCAATCCCCCATGCAACACTGAACAGCATCCGTTGTTCTCGTACCAGGTAATATCCCCCTGTTAGGAATCTTTTCAGCTGGATGTATAAACACCATGTTTTTCACTACAACCCCCCATCCCCCCCACCACACTTCCATTTCCACCCAACCAGCAACCCAGCCAGTATAGATGTTGCCCACTAATTGCAAATCATCTGTGATATACACGGCTGCTTCACTAATTGCCGCTCGAAGCTGTGCTCATTAACTGTTCTCATCTGGCTTGGTACACAAACTAAACAACTTGCAAACGATCCAGCAATTACTTATATTTTACCCACTCCAGCATCAGGCGGGAATCAAAATAGCTGCAGCAAATAACAAAAGGCGTTTGGCTGCTAATGTCTAAAAAAGCTCCACAGCAAAGGAGGCTCATTAAAGAATATTTGTTTTTTAAAAAAGGAACCACAGCAGGGCACTCTTGAATAGCTGTAACAAGCTTTCTTAAGTACAACACGCCCACAGATCATTTATTGACCAAACTGAGTTTTCTTGTTTACCAATAAAATGGAGAAACATTGACAATGTGTGGGTAACATGCAACTCCTTGCTGCCAGCTTATGTTTCAACACATACATCGTGGCAGCTGGGTGAGAGCGAGAATGTGGGTTGTCATATACAAAAACACACATTCCTATTGTATTCTCAGACATACAAGAGCACTCAGAAACTCACACACTCATCCTCCTATCTCAAAAACAAATTTTAAAATTAGTTGCCTTTGTAAATATATACATGCCATCCTAAACAAGCAAATGTATCTGCAGGGAGTCAATATATTCCTTTACATTTCAGAAAGGGTGACACAAACAGAAACACACACCTTCGTTTTCTTTACATATAAGCAATATGTAAGCAAATATCAATATAAATACTATAACACCCAGACAGAGCTAAAGAATAAACAAAAGAAACATAGCTAATTTTTATGTGTTTGCGGAACAGAAAGCTATTCATTGAATCCTATCTCAATGCCATTATCTTCCATTGTAAGGGATGAAAGGGAAGCAGGAATTTTATGTGGGTGGACAACAGGCTTTTCTGTGAAATCCTCTTTAAAAACAGAATAAGGGAAAATGGCGAAGCTGAAATTAAGTAAAATAATGGGAAAGACTATGGGAGGAGAGGCCATTAGTGAAGGGATGATTGGATGGCTTATGGATGCCTCTTACATTTTGTACCACAAACCAGGTTAATTATTTCAGTTGTTAATGATTTTTTCATGTGAATGTGTGTGTGTGATTCTATGTATTTTAAATTTTCTTTTTTTATATGTTTTTCCTTGAAGTCTCTTTCAGGGTCAGATGTGGGTACGGATGTAGAAATTAAATCACATCAGAAGCAAAAATAATACCCTAGAAGATCATATAAAATAATACACAGACACACATAGCTTATGGAGTAGCTTTTCAAAATATTAAATAATTTCATAGTTCACAAAGAAACAACTTTAGTCTTTCTGTCAGCTTCTTGCACATTCTTTGATTTTTGAATTATGTCTTGCCTTGGTCTTCATGTTGAGGTCACAATGTAAAGACGTTTTTCCAGTTTTGCACTTGGTTACATGGAATTAAATCACTTAGTGTTTACTATGCCATTTCTGAGAATCTTTTACAGAGACACTGTTCAGAATAGAAAGCATTAACAGGAATTGTGGCAATTTTGTTTCGCAGTTTGAATTCCTAATGCTTTTACATGATTTGTCAAGCTTATTAGTTTTGACAGTCTGTTAACATACAATGATATTTAATATACATCCGTTAACATCTTCATTATCATTTTTTAATAGTGGTAACAATCATGCAAGGAAGCCCCGCAGACATATTTTTAAGGTGCTCTTTTTCAAACAAAAAAATTGTCAGTGCTCATACCTTAACTAAATTTGATGATTTATACCCAAAATTAATGTGTATCATGCTGTTGTGATATATTAAACCCCTGGATAAACCCGCAGGATAAACCAGAAATTTCCCCAAACCGTTTAAAGAACACGTTTCTGTCATAGAAACATTTAAAAGACACCCCCAGAAACCCTGAAGGTCTAATTTTTTAATATATATAGGTAGAAATTAAATGTATTTTTACAAATTTGTAAGGAGATTAAAAAAAACAAGAATGAGTTACATTAGTGTCTGAGTTTCAAAACATGTATCGCCCATCCATTTGCAAATAGCTCTATTCATGTGATAACAACACAATAATTTTGCAGTTAACCTATTACAAAGCAATGTGATACAAAATCAGTTTGTGAAATAAGAAAAATGGATTTTGATACGGAGCTGGAAAAGGTGACTATATAGACAGAAGACCAATCAAATCTTCCATTGTAGTATTTGTTTAATGTGTGTATAAACATAATACCATAAATGCCAAAATTGTAACTTAAGAACTGTTAAGTTATGTCCATAACTGTAGGATAAATTGTGTAAAAGACTTGAGAAAAGAGGATAAGAAATCATTCCCACATACATGTAACTGTGAGTTGTTTTTTTGCGACAGCAGTTTTCAGAGCTTTGGAATTACTAAAGCTTTTGATAGTGTATTATTGCTGGAAAATTGTGTCTGGCTCCCAAAGCATTACTGCTGCACTTTGTTTCAAGGGTGGCACAGTGACACAGTGGGTAGCATGTTGCCTCACACCTCCAGAGCTGGGAGTTTGAATGCCACCTCTGCACTGTGTGCATGGAGTGTGTTTGTTCTCCCCATTTTGCATGGGTTTCCTGTAGGTATACCAGTTTCCTCCTACAGTTCATTGATGTCAAGTCAGTCTACCTAAATTGCCCATACAGTGTGATTGTGTGTATGTGCAACATGCAATGACCTGGCAGGCCATCCAGTGTGCCCCCCTGTAGTGCTTGGCCCAGACTTCAAATCTCCATGGAACTCTGCAGGGGAAAGTGGTTGTAAGCATGTTAGGGCTCCTTAGTTGTCATGCTTTTGAAAAATTAGTGTTCAAATTTGTTATCTGGCATTTTTCCTACCATCTTACTTTTATTCTAGGATATACAGGCAACTCACATTATCATGTCATCTTGCACTCTTTAGAACAAAGTGGGCGAATGAAAATGATGTGTGGTGTAAAATTCTAATGAAGAGCTCCCAGGTGTGAGTTGTGCTCGTCGTCACCAGTTTTCCCTCTTTTCACCGCAACTGTCTGGGGAATGTATTTGAACAAATAAAATACCTCTTGTAGCTGGGCTCATAACACTGTTAATTAATGTAGCAGATGTTAAGAAACTGTAGGGGAACAGCAAGTCTCAATTACCCTGGGAACAGGCAAGCACAGTTTTACCATTTGTTATATTAAGTATTAGGAATTAGTACCGTCCAGGTATAATTAAAATTTTTTCAACCTTCACCAGCAACATGTGGAAACTTATTAATTTCCTTTTCAAACTCCTCTGTGAATTAACATATGGCAGAAAGTTGCTGAAGGTAAACTAAAAAACAAAAATGTAGAGGGTACAGATAGATCTTAAATATTTATAATTTATAAGAGATTATTTTTATTATTGTGTTTGAACTGAAATGTTCTACTAGTATTAAAATTCATTTTTTATCAAATACATGTCAGCCAATATTATTTTGGCATAATAGTATGGGATATATTGAGATATATGACAGAAGTCTGAATTAAACAGATCTATATGAACTTTGTATTTGTAATTATGGACAGATACCTTATGACAAGGCTGTCAAAGCAATGAATATTACCTTTTACAACTAGTGACAAGTCATTGCTGATGTAAAGGTTTAACCATAAAATTTAGACACGTTCTTCAGTAGAAGGTGATATTCAGCTTGGAACTTTTCCCAATATACAAAATAAAGTTTTAGTGCAACTGCATTGCAGATATACAATTTGACAGACCTCTGAAATGGTCATGGGCAGTTTTTAACTGAGCTCACAAAATCCCTAAAATTTGTACACAATTTACTTTTTTCAGGCTCTCAGTGTGGTATTTAGAGTCCTCAAATTAATTAAGTTGTGCTCATGTTTTGGTTATTTGTGTTCCTACCTAAAGACATTGTGCCTGCAATGTGAGAAGCTGGAGTGAAGTGCATGAAGGGATTTACGGTAGAAAATTTGCTCATATTTTTGTCAAAATGCATGACTCTCATTCAAGCTTGATCTTATTTTGTAAGACCTGACATTTGCCCAAACAAAGTTTCAACCAACTGTCCGATTCCAAATTTATTCTGTAGTAATTTTCTTAATATTTTGTATATTAAACTAACTAAAAAAACTCTTTATGCCCTCTCCAGTGCTCTGTACGATTCATAACAAACCATTTGAAAGCAGTTGGATAATTACAGATGTGAAAATAATCTGTAATATAACTGACTGTGGGCAGTGGTAAAATGGGTAACACAGCTGCTTCAAACCTCTGGAGACCTTTTTTCCAGTCTCTGCCATGGTTCTAAGTGGAGCTGATAAATGATAATGATAAATCCATTATTTGTCATTTGCAAAAGTACATTGGAATCCTTCTTGTCACCTAACCCATCTTGCTTGTCATTCTTCGGGTCACAGCACAGGTTTAGCCAACGTTCAGCTAGGAGTTAAGGAACATGTGACTGTTTTGTCAAGGCCAGGCTCAAACAGGCAATCTTCAGATCACAGACACAGAGACTGAGTCACTCACCACATGTCTGATGAGTTGGTCTTAGGTTATTCCCTGCCTAGTGCCTATAGGCTCTGGGCCCCTGTGACGCTTATTGTAAGTGAAGTGGGTACAGAGGATGGGTGGATAATGCTGTCAGTGCTTAATATGACATGTACACAACAACCTGTTCCTGCAAACAGCAAACTGTATACAGCATGCAGTTTAGTCAAGAATCATTCAAAAGTCGAAACAGTGACCAAGGGTATTGAAATATTACATTCTTATTTATAATAATTTATAATAATTATCCATCAACTTGAATTTTTTATGTAGTACAGGATTTTGATCTGGATATTACTTTACAGTGTTTCAACTGCCAGCATTGCTCCAATATCTGGCAAATTTTGACAGAGAGTTTGATCAAAATGTCATTTTTACCCTGGACATGGTATTTACTTTTTTTTTTTATCAAAATATTTTGCCACAGACACAGATGAGTCTTGCCATGGACATGTTTGTTCATGTACAGACAGGTTGAGGATCCTTGGCTGTGACAAAGTAATTTTAAACATGACATAATTATCAGTGGCATACATGGTGGTTCCAGAATTTCAGAAATAGCCACCCTCCTGTCCAGAGTTTAGTAAAGATGGTGGATTAAAAAAAAAAAACATCAAGTCACCAGAGTTAGAGGAGAATGGCCTGATTGGTTAAAATTAAAAGGAAGGCCACAAATGCTAAAATTCAACATTCAGTAAAACAGTGCTGTGAAGAAAGGCATCACCAAACACGCAACTTCAAATCTTGAAATGGCTCTGGAGAAGAAAGTGGGTCCTACCTGGGACTATGTATGGGTATCTAATAAAGACTCATCTGAGTGAAAGTGGGGCTCGCTGAGCATGTAATCATGATGAAGCACCATCTGCTGGACAGCATTTCTTTTGCATTTCAGTTATCACTTGGATAACATTAATGTAAAAACCAAGTACTATACAATGAATGTTAGCTTTTTAAACAGTAGGTGCTTGACAGTTGTGCCACTGGTACCTTTTATTGTTGGCTTATTAATTTACTGGCGGCTCTACTGAAATTGGACACTTCTTATTGAATGGATTTTAAAAGTTATCTGGCTACTGCTATAATGTGTCAAGTTTCCATGATTTTTTTTAAAGCAAATTCTCACACTTTCAGAATAAGAATTTTGAGATAATATGCTGTTATATCTTATGCAATTTCCAAAGTATTTATATTTTAATTAATTTCGTATTGTTTCTGGTATAATAGATGCCTACACCATTCATTATTCTTACAAAGGTATGTTTTAAAATAAGCTAAAAGTTAAGTCATTTCAGTTAACTGGGAATCAACTATCTGTTAAAAGTAATAAAAACACTTTTTCTAAATTGGTTTTTAAAAAAGAAATCCGCTTATAGTATTTTGTTCAATTTTTTGTCTTACAGTGCCACCTAAAGTCCAGTGTCAGAGAGCATGCACAGAACTTGAAGTGCTACATTCCTATATATAATAATTATTCATCCATCTTAAAATTTCTTACCTAGTACAGGATTTCACAGTGATCTGGATATTAGTTTCCAGTGTTTCAATTG
Source organism: Brevimyrus niger (assembly GCA_015164015.2). NCBI lineage: Eukaryota > Metazoa > Chordata > Actinopteri > Osteoglossiformes > Mormyridae > Brevimyrus > Brevimyrus niger. The sequence goes on along the minus strand of JAABNY020000025.1, from coordinate 7,499,661 downwards.
TCAGCATTGCTCCAGTATCTGGAATAATAAGACTGCATACTAAGAAAACACTATTATGGCATATACTGAAAAATATTCTATTCACGAATATATTCGGGGGAACCAAGAAGCATCCTTAAAGGCACATTTGTAATTCAGGGGTTATTTAAATGTAAGATGCAACTGTTATATTCAAATCACCAACTAACTTAAACATAATATTTGTATTGTATAAGCTTAATTTATAAAGACACCAATTTATACTCAAAGGAGTGCCACCTTAAGCAATGTAAAATGATAACACACCCAGCTGAGCCATACTCATAAGAATGATTTAATTATGATAAATTTAATGCTATATACAAAAAAATCCTATTTACCTGACCACCAGAGGACACTGTACTTTACTTAGTATCCCACATCCTTTCCATTAATATGGGCATATTTCTTTTTCTGGTAAGGAGTAATTGAAAATGGAGCAAATCAGTTGCCACACCCTTCCAGGGTTGATGGGTTTGAATCCCTCCTCTCCTCTCTGTCTGTGCAGTTTACAGGTTCTCCACACAACACATGAGTTTCCTCTGGGTTCTCTGGTTTCCTCCTGTGGTACAAAGGCTTGCTGTTAGGCTAATTTGCATCATTCGTGTTACATTTACATTGATAGCGGACACGTTTTCTCTGAATAAAAATATTTGTGGGAAATCAAGGGTCAGACAGGAGAGTCAACTAGTGCTCCTGGAACAGTTAAAGGTCCTACTCAAGGTAGTAGGGGCAGCATGTGGCTCAGTGAGCTAAGCCTGTGTGCTTGTAATTGTAAGGTCACCAGTTCAAACCTAGCCTCAGCATGCCTGTGGGTCTTTGAGCAAAGTCCTTAACCCCTGGATGCCCCAACAGGTGGCTGCCATCTAGCTTCAAGTTCACCCTAGTGTATGACTGCATGAATGTGCGTGCGCATGTACTGTATAGGTGTGCGCATGTACTGTATAGGTACTGTTATTGACTAGCATCTGGACGCAGGTGGACCCATGTCTTCCCTCTGTGCTGGCAGTTCCAGCTGAAGAAAAACAACCCCAAAGCATGATGCTGCCACCACCATGCTTCACTGTGGGCATGTAGATGTTTTGGTAATGTGCAGTATTATTTTTGCTCCAAACATATCTTTTGGAATTGTGGCCAAAGAGCTTCTTGATTAACTTTGGGTTCATCAGATTATAGGACATTTTCCCACATGCTTTTGGAAGATTTGATGATTTTGCTTGACAAATTTAGTGGGGCTTGGACATTTGTTGAATTATTTGACCACAATTCCAGAAAGTATGTGTAGCACAAAAATAGCACTGTAAATCACCAGAAGAACGCCATACCTAAGGTGAAGCATGGTGGTGGCAGCATCATTCTTTGGGGTTGTTTTTCTTCAGCGGGAACTGGGGCTTTAGTCAAGGTGGAGGGAATTATGAACAGTTCCAAATAGTCAATTTTGGTCCAAAACCTTTAGGTGTCTCTAAGAAAGCATGCATGCTGTTAGACTCCTGCCCAAGAAGACTGAATGGTGCAATTATGGCAATCATAAAACACCACCTCCATCCTAACCACCACCTATTCAACATACTGCCCTCTGGAAAAAGGTTCAGATCCATCAGGTGTATCCCGTGGGCAGTCAGAACTCTTACTGCACCAGATCACTGACATCACTCCTTCAATCTTCTCCTCACTGCTATCTTTTTTGAATTTATGGTGACCATAAGTGTGTGTATATGTTTGTGTGTGTAGATTTGCTCCATAGTCATCTCACTGCTGCTATTGACTAAGGCCCTGTGCAATATCTTGGCAAATGTGCAATTACCAACCTATCCAATAGTTTCACTTATTCTTATTGACTATAGCCCTTCCTCCCTGATTTGTTATATTTATTATGCCCCTGCATATACCCTTGATGTCTCTTGTACTTATACATTGTGTATATTGTGTTTTTATATTGTTTTTATAGCTTGTACTGACACTGTCACTTTCTTGCATCTTTGTGGTCTTGCCAGCTAATTTTGTTGTCCAGGAAACCAAACAAGGACAATAAAAAGTCTTGAAGTCTTGAATTAAATCATAAGGTGTTTCCACAAAGTATAAGTTTATGGGTGTGCACACTTATGCAACCAGATTATTTTATATATATTTTTCCCCAGACAGACTTTGTTTGAGTGAGTTTGTAAATTGAATTGTACAAGTTATAGGTCACATTAACTCTTTCAACCCTATGAATTTTGAATGTTTTTCTATCCTCTTGATTTTAGGTTTAATACTTGGTATGCTATACGTTTTTCATTTCTGGACATTCTGATATGATATACTCAAATATGTCAGTTTGATTAGTAAATGTGGACACAACATCATGAAACGTCACAAAAAACGTCACTTCCTGTCGGAAACATGCCTCCTTTATGATGTTGATGTCGGACAAGATTTTGTTGTCCGAGTTGCCCCTGTGACATAATTTCAACATGGCGGCTTACACACTCAACAGTAATTTTATATTATAAATGTTTAAAAACATTTATTTTGTTAAATGTAATAATAGTTATAAATGTAACTGCACATTTTCAATTCTGAGAATGCCATATCATGCCCATAAACAGTATCCTATCATGCAATATGCCAGACTTGTTAGTGTCTTTGGTTTGTTTGTAGTTTGTTTGCCTCTCGAAAAAAGAAAATTGCTATGAAGCGTGTTCATGGAGGCAGCCATGTTTGTTCCAAGATGTGGTAGCTCGAATGGGAGATTGTCGGATGTGATGTCGGAAGGTAAATGTCTAGCAAACCAGTTAAAAATAAGTAAAAAGAAATAAAAACAACTATATGTGCAGTTAAACCGGGGATACAGAATATGACCCTGATAGAATAAATAATACTTCCAGGGACTTCCAAGGCGAAATTTCAATCAAAATGATCAGATAATCAAACGATGGCACTGGATTCTCCGCTGGAAGCTTTGAACAGTATGCCCAATAATAAGGCTCCAGGCCGAGATAGATTTTCAGTAGAGTTCTATAAAGAATTCTGGACAATTCTGTCACCGACATTCTACAGAATGTTGGAGGAAACCAAGGAAAATGGTAGACTACCACCAAATATGAATTCTGCCAACATTAGTCTCTTGTTAAAACCAGGCAAAGACCCTATATTGCCTACCAGCTGTCGTCCAATATCCCTTATTAATGTTGACCTTAAAATAATCTGCAAAGCTCTCTCGAAAAAAAATAGAGAAGATAACCCCTCACATAATTCATCCTGACCAAACTGGTTTCAATCAACATGCACACGTAGATTACTTAATTTGGTAGACTATTCATGCAATAAAAACCTTCAAATTACAATATTGTCTGTAGCAGAAAAAGCATTCAATAGAGTTAACAATTTTTTTTATTTGCAGCGTTACACAAATTTGGTTTTGGAACCTCTTTCATGAACTGGTTAAAAATATTATATAATTCCCCAAAAGCATGTGTTAGGACAAATGACCAAACATCCTCCAGCTTCTGTCTCAAGAGGGGCACCAGGCAGGGATGCCCTCTCTCCCCCTCACTGTTTGGAATTTTTATTGAACCACTAGCAGCAGCAATTAGACAGTCTATAGTGATTAAAGGCATTAAATGCAAGAATGTAGAATATAAGGTCAGTCTTTATGCGGATGATGTCTTACTCTTTCTCCAGCATTCACAAACCACTCTCTCTGAGGTAATTACATTAATAAACTCTTTCTCAAGAGCCTCAGAATATTCAATAAACTGGTTAAAATCAACAGTTCTTCCAATTAACTTCTCCTTTGAGAACTCTTCCTCCACTCCACTGCAATCTGGGGATATTAAATATTTAAGTATTAATATTTCGCCTAGGCTGGCAGATTTAACTAAATTAAACCACATCCCACTTTTATAGTAGGTAGAGGATGATCTGGTTAGATGGAAGTCCCTGCCCGTATCACTCATGGGAAGGGTTGCATCAATAAAAATGATGGTGTTGCCAAGAATTAATTATTTATTTGCAATGATTCCAAGCAAATCATCACCTGACTGGTTTAGATCTCTGGACTCTGCCATCTCTAAATTCCTTTGGAAAGATAAACCCCCGTGTTTTAATTTAAAAATGCTGCAAAGGACCAAGGACAAAGGAGGACGTTGATCTGCCTAACTTTCACCACTGCTTCTTAGCCAACAGGCTTCAAAACATCTCAGGGTGGCTATGACATACCCTCTTAGATGAACCTTAGAACAGGCATTATGCAATAACATAGAGATTTTGGATCTACCATTCATTAGCTCAAACATTAAACAACACAAATGCTTCAAAAGCATCAGTATCAGCTCTTTTTTGACAGCATTTTGGGAGTTTCTAAAATGACTGAGTCTTCATTAATCCCATGCAAACGTACTCCCATCTGGAACAACACTGACATACTACTAAACTAAAATATGATAAATTTCCCAGACTGGAGTTGTATAGATATTAAATACTTGGAACATATATTTGAAGAAATAGACTTTATCCCTTTTCACATATTAGTTAAAAGATATGGGATTAACAAGAATAGATTTTTAGAATATCAACAAGTTAAATCTATATTGAAAAGGAAATTCAAGTCTAATCAAATCAAATTACAAATACCACCAAGTGTGGCAGAATTCCTTAATTTCAAAACCCCCAAATAACTGTATAAAATATACAGGGCACTTTTGAAAATGGATGAATCAATCTCCCTTCCTATTGCAAAATGGGAGATTTATCAATCAGCTGGGACCACAATTTCTGGTCTAAAACATGTTAAAAAACCTTTGAACTGATTAGTCCCAGTTTACAATTAACACAATACAAAATCCTGCTTAGAGTGCACTATACAGCCAGATGTTTAGGATGGGTTTTAGTCTTGAAACAACTTCTGACGCCACATTAGACCAATATCTCTGGGCTCCTTTGATCAGCTCCATTACCTAGTGGCAGTGGGGGGTCGCAGGTTTGTCCCACTTCGGTCTTTGTTGTTGGTTTGGAGGAGGGCATATGGGCTTGGGGCATCTGGGGGTTCCT
>JAABNY020000025.1:7482149-7492716 GCA_015164015.2 Brevimyrus niger | reverse complement strand
GTTTCAGTTATTCCTATAATGTCGTAAGTGTCTGATGAAATTAACGCCTCTAAGTCATTAATTTTGTTCCTAATACTAATAAGTGAATATTATTAGAATTAATATAATGAAGAGTATGGTGTAGACCTGCTCTATATGAAACGTGCCCTGAGATGCTAGATGATTCAGCGCTACATTAATGAAACTGACCTGAATTGATCAGAAAGCTTTGTAAAAAGGGAAGATTTGTGCTGAGAATTATGGCCATTTTTAAAATGTGAATTAGTGTCATAAGCAGAGCCAGGAGCCAGAAGTGATGAGGGGATTGTTCCTGTCAGTATGGAAGGAACAGGTGACCTGTTGTAACAGAGTGTGTGAACATGCAAGCATTAGTTCCAATATTCTATACCCAAACGATAGTAGTGACCCATTATGTGTTTTATCTTTAATGGATATCTGTGAACACTTAATTGAACAGAATATAGATTCTGATATTGCTAAAATAAAACAGTAATGTTGGATATGTGCCCCATGTTGAAATAAATCTACATTGTAAGCTTATAATTACTCAATTTTAATAATAATAGGTTGTGATCTAAAGTGGATCGGTCAGAGGCATGAAACTCCAGGGCTGAAAATGAGTCTCACTCCGGCCTTGCTTGGATGTGGTGACAATAAAGAACTCGTGAGGCTTATTCTCACCTGACTATGTGTCCCATGGAGAGCAAAACTAGACAGGCAAAAATACAAATCAATAAAGATCAATGAAGTTTAACTCTTACAGACAGAAGAATGTGATTATTGGGCTTTAATGAGAATACTCATTTCTATGTGAAAGTTATTTAACTTTCTTATACCTCATCTGGCAAAATTGATATTTCTTATTGACTGTGGGTTAATCCCACCAACCCATGGTTTGAATGCCAGTGAGTGAATTCTTCAATAGGTGGAAAAGAAGCTGAAAACCAAAATACACTGGATAACAAAAGTCCAGCTGTGAGTCTGTAGAACCATGACATCATTGAGGATTGAAAGATCTCTAAAGTGCACGTGCCAGAATGGATGATTTCTATTTGGAAATAATATATCTACAGAGCCAAGCAAGAATAATTCATAGAATTCATCTTTTTTGTCCATGAAAGGATTTTAAAAAATTTTGCATTTTGTGTGTGTGTTTCCTAAAGTTAAGTATTTATGCGTATTTATGAATCATACTGAACAAAATGTGAGCAGCTGGTAGCCTGGGAAACACAGCAAAGAATGACTTTGATAACTTAAACCAGATGAGCATTTGCACATGTTCCATAACATCGCACAGGCCCTGAATGATTCCAGTGGCAGAGGATGACTGAAAGCAGGAATAATTAATACATTAAGTCATCGACCAGTAATCAGGACCCCTTTACTATACAACAATTATTACAATAATGCCATGAATAGCAGGAAAGAAAAATATCATTTACAAAAGAAAAGTTAAAACCTAGAAGTTAAAAAAATATATATATATGTTATAACAGGTATTTTGACCTGTGGCATGAATGTGTATTAATCAGTCTGTGTGAATGAATATTGTATGTATAAGGATCATGTGATACCAATAATATTTAGGAGCTGAGCAAGTCCCTTAATCCCGGCTACTTCAGGGATGCTGGCTGACCCAGCTCTCTGACCCCAAGATAGGGGCTGCATGTGGCTCAGTGGGCTAAGCCTGTATGCATGTAATCAGAAATTTGCCGGTTCAAACCCATCCTCAAGTCTTTGAGCAGGGCCCTTAACCCCTACAGTAGCTCTACTATGGGCACTACTATGGGTGGCTGCCTTTTGTGGACAACTTACTCTACAAAGAGCAAGCTAAGGGAGATTTCCCCACTGAGTTCAATAAAATATCAATTGTTAGTAAGTTTTCCCAACTTTTGTGTCACTCTCGAAAAAATGAAGGCATTATGGGAAAAAACTATTAATCACAAAACTGGCCTGCATTTAAACCATTTCTTTGGTAATCTGTAGAATTTTGATCACACGGTGAAAAGTTTAGAGATCTAAGATAATTGTAATGAAGTGACTAATTATGGTCAGTGTGATCTTGCTCAGAGCCTGTAGATTTTTATGTAAACAGAGCAGTAAGCACTGTGGACACTGCAGTTATCATAATGGCTTTTTGAGTGTAGGATTCAGCCCTTGGGTTCAGAATCTAATGTAGAGCTGGGGTTAGTTTGTAATTTACTTCCGGGTTTTAGTTGGGGTTGGCATTGTCATCAACTTTGTCTTTATTTCAGGTCCATGGTTCTGCATGTTTTGAGTTTTTTGGCCCTTGTTGGCTGACATCTTATTCCTAGGTTCATGTTTTTGACTTCCACAGTGGGTGAGGATTACTCAACTAGGACATTGGTTTTAGTTTTATTGTGGTTATCCTTTGTTATGTTTCAGCCCCACTTCCTGTTTTCTGGGTTGGGTTTCTGGTTTACCAGTCCTCCACACATGAGTCTGCCTTTTTGTGCACCTGAAGCCGGCCACCCAGCCAGCAGCCCCAAGTCCAATTCCTGCAGTGTGCTGTTAAGTGGTCTCAGGGACCAGTGGGAAAAAACCTGATACTGTGGATGGATGACCAAGTTTTTGGAACTTTTGGTCACAAAAGTCAAATGTATATTTTTACACAAGCTGAAGGTACAGTATGATGACGTATACTAAACCATGACCAATATACAGTACTTCACAAGCTCAACCAAACACATTTAAATTGCATAACATTCAGTATAAAAATAGCACAGGCTTTTTATTCTTAGGCAATATGTCTGAGCAGTTCACCAAACTTTCAGAATGATTCAAAAATATATTCTATATATTTCAATGATACCACATTGTTGCGTTTTTTGTTCCCAGAGTATATGATTTTGTCGTCATTTTGTTGTTCTTGTACTATATTAACATTTTACTGTTTTTGTGCTATTCAGTGCTGTGTGACTTCGTTTGCTGTTGTATGTCACAGACCAGCCTGAAGAAGACCCCAGTGATGCCATGTGGAGACTCACGCCACCCAGGAATTTCTGGGTTGCAAAAACCACCCGATCAGGGAAGCCACATCTTGTCTGTGGCTTAACTTGTCAGTGGATAGTGTTTGGGGCCATGCCCCATCCCAGTTGTGACTGAGTATCACTAATTGGCTTTTCAACTTTTGAGCATGTGGACCACCAGGTAGAAGCCAGATCTTCTTGGTTTTCCTTGAGTTTTCCTGGTTAAATCTGTGGTGCCTGTCTGACTGTTTTTTTTTTCTGACTCCATAAAAAGGAAACAAACGCAGCTGTCATTGGATAGGTTCCTTGTTAAAGTCACACAAAAAGAAAAAAATTCCAGTGAGCCAACAGATAGCAGTGATTCCGTTATTTAAAATGAAAATCAACAAACTGTCTACAAAATAACCCTCCTCTTCTCTCTCTCGTCTCCCTCACACCATGCACAGTTCTTTTCAAAGGTAAAGTGTACGTTAATTTGTTTTACATATATTTTACTTTATATTTTCTATTAATCATTTTTATATTAATATTTTATAGTTGTGGAACGAATCATCTGATTTTCCAATTTATGTTAAGGGAATATTTGCTTTGATGTACAAGTGCTTTGGATTACAAGCATGTTTTCGGAATGAATTATGATCACAAACCAAGGTACCACTGTATCTTGAAATCTGAAGAAATTACACATGAATGTGTGACCACCAACTGGCTGGCATAACAGTTGGGGACAATGAAAGGATGTGACTACGCTACCTTGGGAGTTTCACCCAAGAAAATAATTAAGTTCCGAAACAAGAGCTCAACTCACTAAGGACAGAGGTTCATCACAAGGCAGAGAGGTGGTTACTGGATATAAATAAAATAAATTTAGCAATTAAAAACTAAATCATTTTCTGGCTGCTGTCATGCATAAAACTCGCTGGGAATTACCAAAAGGTAATTTTGGTAGAGGCAGAGAGGTGGTTACCTAAGGTAAATAGTCAAGAGGTAGGGAAGACACTTTCACTGACTGGGGTACGGTCACACATTTCATTTAATATCATAAACTTAATTCATGGCAAATAAATTATTTCTTATATATTAGTTTTGGCATGAAACTGATCTTAATCTTAGTGTACTTTATAAATATGTCAGATTCATGTGAAGTTTATTTATATGAATTTGAAATCAAAGTATAGACATTGCAAAATGCAGTTTGGAACTCTTGCAGAAACATCATAAAAGTACATAGTAAGCAATGGTGGAAATTTGTTTTGATCCCAGATATCTGATCAGCAAAGTCTTGTGTATTAGGATGAATTCGCAGATGATTACGTCACCCATGTGGTATGGAATTGATCCTTTTACTATAATATTCTGGGGAGTTATAATTATGGATTAATTCTGATCGTGTGTGGACTGATCATCCTGGAATTCAGATCAATCTTCCATTATTCACCCCGAATGTCACTAAACTGCACAAACATGTTGCTTACCGATTGCCTGTAAAGAAAAACCCTATTTTGCCATAAATAACTTAGGCTCATAAAAGAAGCCAGGAGGCTAATCTGTGCCATTAGATCAGCAAGCAGAGCGCTTATCTTGGTTTTGGGAGATAGTGGGGATATTTTCTTTAGGAGGGAGGCATGGCAATCAAAGACACCTGGCGCCAGGACACTCGTTGTATTATCTTATTGCAAGCAGAATCACTCTGACAAAAGGGGGAATTGGAGCACCCTATATTTCCTGAGGGGAAGGGGTGAGCCTGGCCAGCTTACCCCCTGCCCACAAGTAGCACTAAATTTAGTATAAAGGAAGGGGGAGATTCCAGTACGGACCGGAGCTCAGCCATGGGATAACGCGTGCATCGCCCAGCACTGAAAGGGCTCCCCAGTCCCTGTGTGAAGGTGGGTGATGAGGGCACGTCCGAGTGTAAATAGCTTTGCAACTGCTTATGCTTTTTCATTGAGTTGCGAGTAATTATCACCGCTTGCAATAATATTTTGTAACTTCTTTTATGTTTCTTTACTTATGTATTATTGCTTTTTTTCTATGTATATTCATACCTTTGCATATAATAATATTAGCTATAAGATACATATTATTTGATACCCATTTTAGTATGAGTTATTCTGCATTGTCTTTAATATGATAGCTAGGTATTGATGTTAATGCGAGATTATTTTGTATTACTTAATAAAGTGTATTTGAGTGAACCTAAGCATGCCTGTTTGTCCCTTCGAGAGCCCTATATCCCTCTCTCATCCATTTTAAGACATTTTGCTGTAGTCGGCAGGATCTGTGGGGAAAAAAATATAGGATTAAGGAACAAACTTGTTTAGGAGAAAGAAAGCAGAGCCCGAGCCTGAAGTCCTCCCTGAGTGGGATGAGACGCAGTTTGCTGCGTTAGCTCAGGAGATTAGAAAATGTGGAGGGCCTGTTGATTTCTGGACTGCTGCGTTGATAAAAGCCGAGCCCGAGGATGTATTGTCGTGCCTTAGAAAGGTTCCGATTGCAAAGGATCCCGTGCATGCTCTACAGAGACGACTATGGATCGTGTTGGCTGCATATAGAATGCAGTATGAATGTGCAGACCAGGCTGAAAGGGAGAAAGAGGGACAAATGGGAGAGCTGATGGAGACATTAGGTCAGATGACCCTAGCACTGGGTCAGGTGGATATCTTACACCAACGCCTGCAACAAGTAACGGGGGTTGCAGAGCGGCTGCGATGCAAGTAGCAAAGCCAATGCTAGGAAAAAGCGGACACCATGTCCACGAAAAATAAGAGCATTTGTTGCAACTGCAACAGCTCATAATTGGGATCCCGAGCGATGGGATGGCAATATCTGGGACTCAGATGATGAGGATATTGATATTTACAACCCAGATACGGTTGCGGATCCTGATCGGGGATCTGTTACTGATCCCCGGCCTCCATTAACAACTTCTGCTTTCCCTATTTCGTGTAAAAGGAAGGTACAAGATCCTTCTGCTCGGAGACCACGACAGGCTGAAATCCTTGTGGAAGATTTCACACAAAAGGAAATCAGTGATATACAGGAACGAATGAAGCAGCGACCAGGAGAGCCATTAGATAAATGGTTGGTCAGGCTGTACGATCAGGGTGCAGCACAAATATCCATAGGTTATATGGATTTTCACCATTTTGTGATTTAAGCAACGATGCTGTAGTGCAGTCTCAATGTCGTGAGCACAGGCAGCCACCAATAGATGGGAGAGGCAACAGGGTGAACCAGCAATACCCTGATGAAAGCAGCTAGCTGGAAAAAATGGGCCAGTGGCAAACTTTGTCAGAAGCGATCGCTAGAATGCTTTTGTGTAACTACTTATATGTTTCTTTGCTTCCTTTATGCATTATTGCATATTTTCTATGTTTATTCGTACCTTTGCATATAATATAAGCTATAAGATATATATTATTTGAAACCCATTGTAGTATGAGTGATTCTGCATTGCCTACGATATGATAGCTAGGTACTGATGTTAATGCGAGATTATTTTGTATTACTTATTAAAGTGCATTTGTGTGAATCTAAGCATGCCTGTTTGTTCCTTCGAGAGCCCTATATCCCTCTCTCATCCATTTTAAGACATCTTGACTATATGAAGATGACTAAATGGTGTATTTGCAACATTCAGTTGGATAAATAAATAAGAAAAACCTAACTCATGTCACTATTTTTAACAACAAAACATGAAATGCACACACATAATATAAAATTTTACAAAAATTTAAAATACAGAAAAATAAAAATACTGAAAGAAAAGATCTACCGGACACGCCTGGTCAGCCTCTCATGAGCAGGTAAATTTATTGTTATTCCTTTATGTTGTGACTGTTCACTTTTTATCTGCAGTCTGAAAAAAAACAACCTTAAAATTAATGAAAATTTCCCAGATAGGAAAATTATGCTGGCTCTGATGTGGGCCACATACTGCAGTTTGTTCTGGCCCACTACCCGCCTGGGTCCTCTGCCCAGAACTGGCATTTGTATAGCATCCCCACTTAAGCTGGTCCACATACTGCACACCAGTAAGAATGGGGGTGTGGCCCAGACACTACAGAATGACTTTTCCTAAAGGTACAGTACAGACCTGGCTCTTATGTAAGATATCATACTGTAAAGTACCTTGGCCCAGGTCTGACCCATATATTATGTAAAGGTACAGCCATTTAATTGCTTGAGCTCAGAGTTGACTGAATTAATGATCAAACTACAAATTGCAGTACTTCAAATTACATAGAAATACACTGTGAAACATTACTGTGAAGAATAAACAAATAATATGTTTCTATTTGTTTTTATTTTTTAAACATCAGGCAAATTCAGAAAACAATTCTGAACAGCAAAACATCTGGTATGAAAGATATTTCACAAAATTGAAAATTTTGCGTTTGTTTTTCCAAATTTTAATGAATATTACAGTCAAAATGAACAGCCAACCGGAACACCCAGGATGATAGGCGGAGTTATCGATTGCCTAATCCGGTCCCAACGCGTCCTGTTATAAGGCAGAAAAAAAAGAAAATAACACATGCAAAGAGCCCAGAGCACTCCCTCACATCTCATCCCAAATCAGGATGTAACAGTGAACAAGAGACAAATCTTATGAGTGTGTTTTTTGCTGCCATTTTCTGCTGCCCTGTTGATCTAAAGCAAGCTGGAGCCATCTTTTCATGACAGATTCCACATCATAATCAGTTGCTTTGGACATCAGTGGATTTTTTCAAACTTCAGCTAATATAGCAGACAGTAACTGTCATGTCAGCAAGGGCGGAGCCGGACAGGTGCAGCCATTCAGGAGGCAATTAACCTCCCGATATAAGGAAATCCGATACCAACCTGCATTGCGAAGTATTGCGCTCATGATCTGTGGCCATACCGAGCAATTTTCCTGTCTTCTGTCTACCCGACTTCCCGTACCTTACCTCTCTGCCTTCTGTCGAATCCTTACCTCTTATTTTTCCTCCCACAGCCCAGATGCCGAACCTGACCCACCTGTCCTGCCGAGTCTGGCTTCTCCTGTCTCCGGCACCCTTCCCCGTCCCAAGGCTTCGCCCCGTGCAACACTCTGGCCCCAAGAACATTAAAAGAAGATCCAACGGACAGCGATCCTGGCTTGAAACCCTGGTGTGGTGCCTTATCCTTGACCAACCTAATAAACCACTCTTATCCCTGTATTCCTGAATCTTAGTTTCTGTTCCTGCTCCATCGTGACAGAATACTTCGCCAAAGAATGGATCCACTACCGATCATCTGAACGATATGATGGCAACCTCGACCAGTGCAAAGGCTTCTTGATGCAATGTGGTATCTACGTAAAGGAGCACACTGAGATGTTCACTACCCCTGGAGCTGAGGTCTGGTTCACGATTTCCCTACTGACTAGCAGGGCACGTGAGAGGGCCACCGCACTCTGGGTGGAGGACAGTCAACTGCTGCATTCTGGGAGAGAGTTTAATCATGCATTCCGAGACATATTCAACCATCCGGCGGTCGGAAGACGTCTGGGGTTCAGATTGCTGGACTGTCGCCAGGGCAATCGGACCACTGCCGACTTCTCGTTGGAGTTCCGAACTATCGCTGCCAATCTCTGATGGCCGGATTATTGTTTGCAAATGAAATTCTTCCATGCTCTGAATTCCGAGTTACAAGATAACCTCTCTGTGCATAGGGATATCCCATCTTTTGACGAAATAGTTCAACAGGCTGTCCGGCTGGACAACACAGTGAGTGATCACCGACGTCGCAGGCACACGGAACTCCCATGTGTGGTAACAACCCCTGGAGTGGATGTGGCAGAACCAATGCAGGTGGGCCGCTCTCCTCTAACTCCCACAGAGCGACGTCAGATAACCCAGGGTGGATTATGTCTCGAACTGTGGTGGACCAGGCCTCACCATCTCAAGCTGCCCCATCCAACCTCCACGAGATAAGAACCCTGTACTGGTAGGTGTCTTTTCTTTATCACTTACCTCCTTATCCCAGTTCATCGTACCGGTGCTCATGGAGTGGAACGGTAAACCATGTGAAGTGAGAGCTTTGTTAGACAGTGGAGCGGCCGGTAACTTTATCGATCTGAAAGTAGCCCAACAGCTGGTCATCCCACTGCAGAAACTGAGTTATCCCATCATAGTGCTAGGAGTGACCGGAGAAAGGATGACGGCGCGGACAATCAGTTACCAGAAACACCCCTTCATGCTTCAGGTGGGAGCTCTGCATGCAGAGACTGTTGAGGTATTTGTCCTGCCCCTTGCTAGGGACCCTCTGATGCTGGGAATCCCTTGGTTGTGGAAACATAACCCCTGCCTAGAATGGTGGACCGGTGAAATAACCGCCCAGTCCGGTCACTGCCTTCAGGAGTGCATAAGTCTCCCTTGCAGAGCTACCGTGATCGAGAGCCCGGAACCAGAAAATCTTGAGGTAATACCGGTTGAATATCAAAGCTATACAGATGTATTTAGCAAAGACAAAGCCTTCCGACTTCCCCCTCATAGAGAGTGCGATTGCGCCATCGATCTGCTAGAAGGAGCCACCTTGCCTCGAAGTTGATTGTATCCCATCTCCCTGCAGGAGGAAGAGGCATTAGAGACCTACATCCCCAAGTTCTCAAACATGGAATCATCCAGCCTTCCACTTCCCCCATAACGACTGGGTTCTCCTTCATCAGGAAAAAGTATGGGGGATAAACCAACAATTATTGTTATCATTATTATCATTATCCCTGTCATTGCCATCGTTCACATCAGTTTTCACCTTAATCTCCAAACGTTAATTGTCGCTATGTCCCAAAGGGCGGGGGCAGGAGCCCGGACCAGCACCGGAACGGCATCCACCGCAGCAGATCGCCCACCAACAGAGGGGGCATCGATGATCGAACGTTTGCAAACCATCTGCATGTAGCAGTTAGAGGTCAGCGCACTGCAGGAACTTCCTCATGGTGGTTGATGTCAGAGGAGGATTCTCCATCCCGAGTCCCTCTAGGTGTGATTCCTAGGGCCCCTGCTGACAACGCGCAGGTGTTTGGATCTGTCCTGCAAGCGATTCTGGTTTGCTCTCTATCCTCAATCTCCTTCCAGGTCGAGAACCTGGACTGTTTGTCTGGATTATTTTTGATTATTTTTGCTGCACGTCGCTCTGCTATTCAATTTTGGCTGTCTGGATTATTTCATTTTTTCTGCTGTTGCCTGTATCTCATCGGCTATCTTTATCGATTTGTGAGTTTGCTGCACGGACGCTGCGAGCTGCGAGCCCTCTGCCTTGTTGACGTCTCCACCACGCTCGGCTCTTTCGATGGGTGAGTCATCACTCTCTCAGTCGGTTGCACTGACTGTTTACTGCTTGCTTTTTGGGGTGCTCTCTCCCATCTAGTATGCTATGTTGGTGTAGTGACGTCTTAGGGTTTGGCTAGCGTAGTGTAGGAATTTAACAGCTCAAATGGGGGTGGTTTTCCACCAATGTTCAGGGGAATTGATTGTGTATTATTTTATGATTAAATCACACACAATTAAATATGGAATATAAGGTTTGAGTTGTTGTTCCGATATTAAAATCTTTATATTGGTCCCACTTGG
>JAABNY020000025.1:7436940-7451453 GCA_015164015.2 Brevimyrus niger | reverse complement strand
CAGTTGTGTGTAATGAATCTAAAATATATGAAAGTCTAATGTTTATCAGTACATTACAGAAAATAATTAACTTTATCGCAATATGCTAATTTTTTGAGAAGGACCTGTATATACCTCTAAGACCCACCATGGCCAATTCACCTAATTGACTTACCAGACCAGCTAGGAATGTGTTTACCAATCTCACTCATTTTACCAACAGCAGTGGGTGGCTCAGTGGGCTAAACCTATGTGCCTTGCAAGCAGAGGGTCACTGGTTCAAACCCAGCAGTGCTGGGTACTTGAGCTTGGCAGCCCGATGTGTTCAGCCTGCACTCTGTAAAGCAAGCTGGGAAGACATAAAGGTGTTTTCTGCATGATGGTCAATGAAGTTCTCTATTATTAAACCAACCATTCAGATGGGCTCAGGTACTGCTCTGGAGGGTTCAGTAATAATTTTTTTTCTTCCCTAAAACTGACTGCCCAGCCTGAACCGTAAGTCCTAGGCACACCAAATTTGGTAGGATGATTGCAATCCTTACCCACTACTCAGGTTGTCCGACCCGTCCGACTCAGCACGAGGGGGGCACCGTAACGCCCCCCAACACGTTTCAGTCTATATCTCCTGTCCTGTTTATCCTACAATCCAAATTCTTTTTTTCTGCTGATACGGACAGCCATCCCCTACCAAAAATTCAATGGGGTCGTGAAGCTAGTCCTGTTTTGTCCTACATCTACTACCCCGTTATACCTATGTTCGATCTCAATTCAGTTATGGGAATATAGTGCTGCCTGACTTTTTACTGCCCTGGCCGCTGGTGACATCCCTCCAGTTCTCTGCCGTTATTCCTCTATTACTTGTCCTACCTGTCCGATTGTCCTACACTTTGGACCCTTCCGTCACTGCTTGCAGTTACTAGTTATTATTTACAGTTATGTGATGGGCTACACCCCTAAAACTTAAAATAATTTATATTAAGTGGCAGTGCCGAACAGGAGGCGGGGCTTCCCCCACCATATATATAGTGAGCTGCAGTGCAGAGGATCATTTGAATGGTTGGAGCCGGGGGGCAACATGGGATAAAGCCTAGTGGGCATCCCAATATTTGAGGCCTAGTGGGCATTCCAGTTATTTGAGGCCTAGTGGGCATTGTGCATGGGAGAATGCCTAGTAGTGCCTCCCTGATGAGGGCAAGGCAGCTTGAAACTCGTTGAGACCTGAGATGGTCCGCTTAAATCCCAGTGGGCAAATTGTAAACCCTAGTGGGGATAAAGGCCTAGAAGGCCATTTCAATTGATAAACTGGATGGATGGCTCATTAATGTTTATTTAAGTCCTGGGGATGAAACTAAGCCCTAGTGGGGAAAGTATATTTAAAGGCTAGTGGGCGACATTAAAAACCATTTATAATGTCCCATATACTTACCTTTATAAGTCCTGGAGACACCTGTAAACCCTAGAAAGGGAAAAGGTATATTATTAATTTGAGGCCCAGTGGGCATTTTTAGCAGCGATGCCAGGGGTTGGGATGCAAAGGGGTCTATTCGAAGCACACCAAATTTCAGTCCCCTAGCTGGTATAGTTCAGCTGTGAGGCCCCCCTGAGCTTAATATGAGGCATATAATATCCTGTAATAATAACTTTAAAATTACACCAAAGATATTGTGAAAGGTGTGCCTCCATGAGACTTTGCACACTTGTTCACATGGTTCAGCTGTGACACCCCATAATGTTGTGGAAAATAAAGTCAATCATCATCCCTTTGTCTTGCATCTGTGACATTAGCAAATTCAACAGGCCATTGCAGCTCTTTCATGAGGGCTGCACTCAAGAAACTTTACATACATGTTCTGACATATGTCTAGTGTATGACCACTGATTTTCAGGCCACTATCTGTACCCCACACAGAAATATCAACTGACAAATGATACGTGGGCCTACCCCAATCATTTTAGATTAAAGAATAATATTTCTTATTTGGAATGGCTCACAATCTATCTCAATGGACTGACTAGGGAATAATATTTTTTATTTGGATCTGTGTGGCCTACATACTGAATTGCAAAATCCAGCTGGTTTCAAATCAAAGAGGCATATTCTTAACAGATATGTATAGATGGGATTAAGGAGCAGCCTGTCTAGGTTCAGAAACACTTTGAAGCATCTTTATACATCACTCCTAAATGGAGTTGTGGGCTGTCAAATGACAGGTGGGGTTCTTCCATTCACTTTGGAATTCACAATGCATTGGTGACATTTATTATTTTAAATAATCATATATTCTGAGGCATACACCCATGAGCTATAGCACACTTTATTCCATATGCAAGTAGTTCTAGCATGCCAAATTTGAGACTCCTAGCTGGTACAGTGTGAAAAACTTTGAGACACTGATTGAAAACCAATTACCCTTTATTTTTGTCACATTTTTGTTTACAACAAAAAAAATTGGCATTGATAAATAAAAAAAAAAAAACAGCATTGTCCCTGTCACTGCTGCGATCTGAAATATAAAAAGAGGAAAAACAAAAGAGAAGGATCAGTGATGAGAACCACAGGAGTGCAATAATAGTAGTAGTCGAAAAATTATGGTTTTCAATTCTTACTGATGTGGCTTACTTTTGTAAATTGTTCATGACGTCGGTGACATTATGCTAACCTTCAGGTCCGCTGCTTTGAATAACTGAGGACAAACAAACATGTCTTTAAGATCACCATACACATGAATATATATAGAGATCTGCTTGAGGAATGGTGATGCTATCACAAGACCTTCAATTATATATGTTTTTATTTTTACCTGTGTATATATCCAAGACACCACATTGGTGTGACTTACTTTTAGCCTCTTTAGTTGAGAAAGGCTGGGTGATGTCGATATCATCTCCCGCTGGAATATCAAGACATACACCCATAATTTTGACAATCCCCATCACCATTCAATTTTATCAGCTATACTTTGTCACATTCAACAGGGGGAAGATTGTCTTAAAATACAGTTTTGCATGTCTATATATCGAAGACAATACATTGGTGTCACTTACTTTCACTCTCTTCGGGTGAGACAGGCTGGGTCGAGTCCAGATCATTGTCGGCTGGAATATCAAAACATACACCCATAATTTTGAAAATCCTCATCAGCATTCAATTTTATCAGCTATATTTTGTCACTTTTCATGCGCCGTAACTCATTTAGAGTATTATCTGAACGTGATATTCGAATTCCATTGTGATTCCTACCACAAAATGGATTAATAATGTCAATGAAGGCTGCACACATGTCACTTCACAGTCTACTTTGGCCATGCATCTTGTTTATCTGTGTCAAATTTGTAGCTAACAGGGGTGAGACATGAGACCCCTTTGGCCCATTTCCCCTCTTCGTTTGTTTGTTCTAAGCCTGAAGTTACTGCATAAAATAGGGAATAATATTTTTTCTATGGAATGGCTCTTAATGCATCCCAATGGACCGATTAGGGAATAATATTTTTTATTTGAAACTGCTGCTTTCAAATGAAGTAGGCATAATCTTAACGGACATGTATAGATATTTAATGTTCCATGTTTTAAGCTCAGTATGGGTACGATTGGGAGCCATCGTGGGATTAAAACAGAACGAAAAGTTCACAAAAGGTTTGCTCACAACAGTCGGACCACAAGCAAGATACATGATACGCAGACAATTGCAATGCGTCAGGGAAAATCCGCGTGGGGGGGCAATATCAGAAACCGCAATATAACGGGGGATCACTGTAGTTTAAAAACCTTAAATAATTTAAAGTATCCTCCCGAACATGGATTATCTCATGACCATAATCAAGCAGTAATACAAAGTAGAACATTTAAGTAGTAATACATTGAAATCTAAATTATACTTTCAATAGCAGTTCCCAGTTCAGAAAGCTTGCGACAAGCAGTCTTAATATAATACTTGGTATATAGCCATCAAACAAAACGTGTTTATTTTGCGAGACAATGCACAGCGTTTCAATCAATAGCAGAAGATAAAAATGTACAATTAATAAAACAAACACATAGGCAGTGCATCCGCAATCAATAGAAGTCCGGGAATGTAAAGATTACACTAAATAATACACTTGAAATAAAAGGAATTGTAAATAACATGCATGCGCACCGCCATTATTGTCTTCATTAGCTAAGGCTAAGCAAACTTTTCTCAGTCACTGTATTGTACGGGTGCAGCATTTCGGTCGCGTTTAAAGATTCAAGTCATAGTGACGTGGCTTAAAATTTAGTTTAGAAGATTAAGTGCGACTAAAAAAAGGTTTTACATTACTTATGAAATCAGACACCATAACTCCACAGCCTGCTCTACCTCCGGAAACCTAAACAGCCTACCCACGTGGTTCCGAGTACACGAAAAAGTATCCCGCCCACCTTGCCCTGATATAATTGCTGACGCCACCCCTCAATTGACAGCCAAGCACAGGAGCCTTTCAGTTTCAAAGTACAGTGAACCCTCGCCTATCGCGGAAGTTACGCTCCCGACCCATCAGCCATAGGTGGAAAACCGCGATATAGAAATCCATTTGAATATACATTAAACACATGTAAACTTGAAATTAAAACACACTTTGCAAACACATATGTCATGTGGATTTCGGGCAAAGGATATGAGCACACTTGTCCATACTTATACCTAGTTAAGGCATGCCGAATTTAATTCACCTAGTTTATACGATTCAGCCGTCGTGCCCCCTCAGGTTCATTTCAGCACTGCACTTAAACAGCTCCCCATTGACTTGCATTGTCGACATTTTGAATAATCATATATCATAAGGTGTACACCCATGAGCTGTGGCACACTTGTTTCCATATGTGACTAGTTCTAGCATACCAAATTTCAGACCCCTAGCTGGTATGGTTCAGCTGTGAGCCCCCCCTGAGCTTAATATGAGGCATATAATATCCTGTAATAATAACTTTAAAATTACACCAAAGATATTGTGAAAGGTGTGCCTGCATGAGATTTTGCACACTTATTCATACACATAACTAGTTAATGCATCTCAAATTTCAGACCCCTAGCTCGTACGGTTCAGCTGTGACCCCCCTAATGTTGTGTAGAAAATAAAGTCAAGTATTTAATCATATATTCTGAGGCATATACCCATGAGCTGTGGCACACTTGATTCCATATGTGACTAGTCCTAGCATGCGAAAGTTTAGACCCCTAGCTGGTACGGTATGAAAAACTTTGAGACACTGATTGAAAACTAATCAACCTTTATTTTTGTCACATTTTTCTTTTACATCTTTTTTATTTAACTAAAATATTTCGCATTAATAAATAAAATACATTTTTTAAAAACAGCACTGTCCCCTGTCACTGCTGCGATTTGAAAAAAAGATCGGCAAAATCATTTAAGAACTTAAACACAGCTTTGCTAAATAAAAAATTTTGAAATAACCAAATCACTTTAAGCGACTTATTTTCCTTTTCGTTTTTTTCTTTCTCTTTTAAGCATCGTTAATGCTTCACATTTTTTTGAAATTGCCTTGGGGGAAATACATAAACGGTTGACTCTTTTTCTAAAAACAGGGCTAAAAAGTCTTCTGACGGCCATTGATTTTTTTCCTCGTTTTCTATTTGGGCGGCTTAATGAACTGCGATATGCATCTCCGGCCTTTGCTTCCCCAGTCTTGTCAGTTTGTGTCATGTGGTCATCTTCAGTCCTGTCTTCTGCCGTCGGGTCCCCATCCTTGTCTGAAGTCCTGTCAGTCTGTGTCGTGTGGTCATCTTCAGTCCTGTCTTTTGCTGTCACGTCCCCTTCCTTGTCTGCAGTCCTGTCAGTCTGTGTCGTGTGGTCACTTTCAGTCACATCTGTTGTTATCATGATTTTATCTAAATCAAAGTCATAATCAATCACGCTTTTTGTCAGATCAATGACATTTGGTTCAGGTGTAGCTGGTCCTTTCCCACTGCCATTATCATCATCTTCTAAATCACTGTCACTGTCAGTCAGGTGATGCCTCACTCTACCCCATTTTCTCTTTTGCATCAATCTAGCTTCTTGCTCTGCGTCACTCTCAGAAGGTCTCCCCCTCTTCTGGCCCACTACATTTACTTCTGTTGTTCCCTTGCCTTCTATGTCCTCCACATCATCTTCCGACAAGCATAATGAGAAAGACTGCTTGATGCTCTTTGGCCTCTTCAGTGTCGTTCCGACTTTGAAAGGCTTCATTAAAATTCAAATCTGCCACGTAAAACTTTTCTGCCGTTGCATCAGAATGGCACATCATTCTTCGGATGTTGGCTGTCTTCTGGGTCACCAGGGATCTGCTGACCTATAAAATGTGCAAGTTTTACTTAATTTACTTAATTTTACTTGAGGGGCAGTGTGTGACTCAGTGGGCTAAGCCGTGTGCCTGTAATCACAAGGTCACTGGTTCAAGCCCAGCCTCAGCATGTCTGTGGGTCTTAGAGCAAGACCAGGTCTCTGGGTGCCACTGCAGGTAGCTACCCTTCCGGACAGCTTGCTCTACAAAGAGCAAGTTGAGGGAGGTGTAAAGAAGAATTTCCCCACAGGGACTAAAAAAGTGTCAATTAATTTAACAACCTTATCAATGCAAAACGAAACAAAACTGTTTGTAAGAACAAATTACATTTATTTTAATTTTAAAGTGAACCCAGTTTATTGTTATCTGGCTATCTGCCTTTTCCTTGTTGATACGCTATTGGGCAACTACGCTGTGAAAAGTGCTATATAAAAATAAATTCAATGGGCTGAATGGCCTCCTCTCGTTTGTATAGTTCTAATTAAACTTGGTGCTGATGCTGCTTCGTATCAGCTGAAAGGTTGGGTTCCCAGGTAGGCCAAACTCCTTCCAGCATTCTTGGAAATACTTCAGGACATCATTGCAGGGACCACCATTTGAGTTGGCAAAAACCATCTCTGATTCCCCACAAGGGAATTTGTGCTGGTGGTATACAAAACGGTAGAACCACATATACTCATTTTTTGTGAGAGGAATGAGGGCGTGGCCAAATGTTTTTTTTCGTTTTGTGCTCCTTTACCTGTGAAACAAGATAAATAGTTTGTCAAAATGTGTTTGTGTGTGTTTTGGAGAGGGGGTGAACAAATTCTTACTCTGGTTATCCGTCGCTCTAGACTGTCAATTTCTGCACTGCGCACCTCCTCCAATGTCATGTTCTTGATGACCCCTCTCCGGTGCCCAGTCATACAAATTATAAACCCAGCCAGGAGACCAAAAAAACGGTATAGGTTTTCGGGTGTTGGATGATTCTCAAGTTCAACTGCAGATTAAAAAGGAAGTTGAGGAGACATGCACTATTGGGGGGGGGGGGGGGAAGGGGGCAAGTTACTATAATCTTTCCTCTAGACCAGGGCTATTCAAATCATGGTCCCCAAGGCCCTGCTGATTTTTCAATCTTCTGTTACTTTTGAGCCAGATGTTAAGCATCCACCCAATCAGAATTAGAAAATATTAAACTACTTGGGAGAACTGAAAACATGGTGTAGATTTCCAGATTTGATAAGCACTGCCCTAAACCGCTGGGGTCTCCATAGTAGCCTTCTTTAGGAAGGAGGTGATGTGGGCAGAGTTCACAAGCAGTTCTGAAAGAGAATGCAATGTCATGCTCTTTGAGCACCTTAACGCATTTTGTAGTCTGGCTCATAGTACACCTAAGCAAATACAATCGGTGCTCTGTTTCAGCTAAAGCAGGGGTGTCAAACTCCAGTCCTGGAGGGCTGGAGCCCACTGTAGCTTAGTACTTTCCCTTTTCCACCACAAAAAATTCAGCTCAGGTATGCAGAGCAGAGAAAAGGAAAATGTGTAGAACCTCAGAACAGATTTAATATCCATTATCGTAGACCACTGGTTTAAATATGTTCATGTTGGATTACTGACTACCAGGCAGTCAAAATAGCCAAAGATTTCCAAAACCTTATTGAGAAGCAACCACACACACCCTTTCGAAAAGGCAGTTGAATATTTTGGGAAGCATTAGTGATTTGTATTTGATGATTGGAATGCTTTAGTGATTTCTACAGAACATTTGGAAGAGCTAGAGATTTCATTGCAAATATTGGAAGGGATAGTCATTTGTATCAGGTTACTGGAATTAGGCATGTGAAACTTACTTGATTTATGGATCCGAACCTCTTGCCTGTGTGTCTGCAAATCAAGTTTCTTTTTTTGCCTCTGCCTGCAGTGTAAACAAAGCTCCCTGCAAGTATTTGCGAGGAGCTTTGACCTCTGGCAGTTGCGCTTCAATTAGGAATTTTAAAAAGCACCCCATATTTCCAATGCGGATCCGACGGCTTGTTACAGCCAGCCGCTCAAGACCATCTAATGGGAACACGACATAAAGCACTCAAGATTCCATTGTTAAATAATTTATAACAGAAACATAATAGAAGTCACTCACTGGATTAGCTTCTCTCTTCTTTCTAAAAATGAAAGTTTCATTGAAGGCACTTGATTGTCCGTCATTAAATAAACCCAAGGGCGGACATGCTGGACTCGCTGTTTGGCATTGTCAAGTTGTTTTTTCCCATCGCTACTTATGTGCTGTAACCACAGGTTCAGGACATTTTCTGTATCAGGTAAAGAAATAAAGGGAGATTGGCCGAGGGGCTAAATATAAAGTCATTGGATCTAATGACACCTACTGTATGTGCCAAAGTCTATAGCACACAATTCTTACCAAATGCAGGGAGGTTGGCTGGATGGTTTATCTGCCTCTCATATTTCTTCCATTTGGAAGATGAGGGTGATAGTTGTTGTTTTGGGGTATTTTTGCCCCTCAAATATTTTAATGTCAGATTGCGTATTTTGATGCGCAGTTGCTGGCATTGTCGGCATGGGTGTTGGACATTAGGTTCCCTCGTCTGCTGATTAGCTTCATCTGCACTTTCGTCATTGGTTTCTCCATCCTCCTCCTCCTCACAACTGCTAGGTGCCATTTTTGACCTTACGTCCATCAGACTGACCGTCGGAGGCTGGGGGTCCGAGCGTCTAAGGTCATGCAGGGCTTTTATATTGGCCTGCTGTTTTGCATTCCATATTAGAAGATGTTGCTCTTCTTTCAGGAATGGCATGTAAATATGGCAGCAATGTCAATTCATGTTTATACAGCACCTTTAAAAACATAGTCACTCCAAGGCATGTAACATGGGTGTTTTGTGATGCTTTTCTACATCATAGGGACAATACACAACAGCAAAAAGGAAAGAAACAGATGACATCTACATTTAATAAACTCCATTAAGATGCATCACTAGGAGCACAGAAAAGCAAATTTAAAACCATAACCTTTAAACATTTCATTTTTGTTTATTTGTGGCGGAATCTGTTCTAGTAGACCCATCAGATGGGTGATGGTCGGAGTGGAAAAGGCATAGGTCCCTTTAAACCTACTGACTGACCTCAATATTAGTGTGAACATTTCATAGATGCTTATCCAGCCTTACAAGGTTTTTCATCTTGCAAACTGGACAGTTCAGCTTGCCTCTGAAACTAAAAAAATCCAGTATGAAACCACAAAGAGCTAATGAATCACCATCGCCATACATACTGTACCAACATACTTACACTGCAGAGGTATATCTCAGTAGTAGTTGCAGTTCCACTCTGTTAATGATGTGGTGATATTTCATTAAATGCTGTCTAACAGCAGCATATGGCACCTTGCAAATGGGGCATTTGTACGTCTCCTTGCGGGTCATTTCTCCTACGGGAACAGGCAATGGTATTGCTAAAATGAATAACAGATACTTCATTAACCCCAATGGTAAAAATCTTCTTTATGCCTCCCTCAACTTGCACTTTGTAGAGTAAGCTGTCTGTAAAGGGTAGCCACTGGTTGAGATGCCCAGGGAGCTGGGGGTTAAAGGTCTTGCTCAAGGAGCCACATGGGCTTGAACCAGTGACCTTGTGATTACAGGCACACAGCTTAGCCCACTGAGCCACACGGTGCCACCTTAGGTACAGCTAGGTACATTCCGGGAATGTCTGGCAATGCCTTAAAGGAACAAGGTGCAAATACATGGAACAGCTTACAGACACCAAATCTCCTAGAGATACTAATATGAATTATCACACACACACACATACACAGCAGATCTCTCATACAATGTGTGTCAGTGATTTGTATTCATTCATAGGAACACAGTGATTTCAATGGCACACTTGCAAGATTTATAGATTAGAATGCAAATATTAGAAGGGTTAGGGAATTGTATTTTGTAAGCGGAATACTTAGAATATCAACATTGTAAACATACATTGAGACTCTCAAGTGCCAAGCCACATAGAACAGTATGAAATACCAGTCTAGGTAGATCATATAATGTTTAACTCCCTTTACCTCAGTTCCAATAGTCCTTTATATAGAAATCCGATGGGGACATGCAAAATTTACTCAGCCTAGTGCGTATGTTTTCGAATGTGAGACTTCGCTCTCTTGCGGCTTTCAGTAAATTGGGTGATTTTCTGAGTACACGCTTAATCTGTGGATAAAGTTTGGAAAAATCTTACAATAGCTTAGCTCCGTAATGCTGTAATTCACATGCATTTTAGAAATCACACATACACGTTTTACACCATGTACACTGCAGGACTGTCACATACATGGAGTGGCTTTACGAGAGACTTAAATTTATTTGCATATGCCTTCCACAACCCCAAGGCGCTTTACGTGGGTGTTGTGATACATAGGAGAATACAACACACAACACAAATGAGAGATGGAAAGCCAGATGACAAGGAAGGTTGCTCAACCACCCTATACATTCTAACAATATTTAAAACAAAAGGAGTGGGCTTTCTTGCTTGCTAAAGGCAAGGAGTAAACGGATCAAATCCAAAGTCCATCAATAAGTCTGTTCTCCATGCTGGACTGTGTAGTGTGGCAGGTTGAAGGTTGCACCCATGTTACATTTTGTAAGTCACATCCATGTTATCATCTAAGACAATTGAAGGGGTATTTTATTAAAATGATGCATTAAAAACAAAAGCATACCCTGCGACGTGTTATATATTTTTCCTTTAGATCTTTCTTGAAACACCTTTTAAGGAGTTCATCAATTTCAGAGTCAAACGTCAGCTTTCGTCGTCCCCTCTATTTGGATGATTGCGAAAAACAAAAATGGGTAAACACAGTCTATTGAATATCCTTTATCCACAAGGTTTCTGTCAATGATAATTGCAGTAAACAACTTTATTCTTTCACTTACCGGTAGTGGTGCCAGTGTTGGCAGATCTTCACTGGAGGAACTGCTGTCCTCTGTAGTTTTACTATCCTGAAAATTAATGACAACAGGATGATGGAGCTTGACTGCACTTTTATGAAGTATTTGCACTAAATGACTACATGCATGAGTGTTATTTAAATATAAACTGCAATCTGAAATCAAAGCCTTTGAGAGGTTTCAGGATGTTAAGGCAGTGAGATTTAGACGCACACAACCTTTGTGTTCATACTCACAGATGGGGATGGCTCCTCTTCAACTTTTATATCTGATTCAGCAACAGGTGGAAATCTGTGATGAACTGCAATCTGAAATTAAAGCCTTTGAGAGGTTTCAGAATATTAAAGCAGTGAGATTTAGATGCACACAACCTTTGGGCTCATACTCACAGATGGGGATGGCTCCTCTTCAACTTTTATATCTGATTCACTGGCCACAGAATCCTACAACCCAGTTTTAACTGTTAGAAACATTTTCCATACATGCACAATGCTCATAAAAACTCTTGAGGCTCTCACTTAACCCTCTGGAGTTTGAGGCCTCTCAGCCACTTTTGGGGTAGTCTGACATGCCTTGAGATTTTAAACTATTTAAAAAACATTTATCCCAAAGTGTTACATTTGCTTTTATTCAGGACAAACTCAAATTTTATGTGTTTGATTACTAAAGTGTTAGAACTTTAGAGTGACACTTTTTCTCAGTCACTGGCTTATACAATGAATATTGATGAGATAGGTGTCCTCTCACCTGTAGTAGTTTGCATACTGTCAATGGCCCATCAGTCTGGATTGTCACTGCACCCCACACCCATCACTTTAGAGAAGCAGTTCAAAACACAAGAAAAGTAGTAACAATAAAAAAAGTCTTTTGTTGTAAAAAAAAAAAAAAAAAAAAAAAAAAAGGATAAACTCACCTTGTAGGACAATTTTATTTAAAACTATTTCAGACACCCCTAATGTGGACCGTACCATTTTAACCACCTCGGCGCTAGAAGCAACCAGTCGGTTGCATCATTCATTCTCATTGAGTGACCGGTTCATTGGGTTTGTCTGTCATGCATTGGTAAATGTAAGTAGCCAGCAGAAGTTGAAAATGTGTTGTTTTACAACCTTTATTTATTCGTTTAAATGTTTCATCGACTAATGAAAGCTGACGTCCTTATACGTTGAATTACCATTGTCCTTCTGAGGCCGGTGTTCTGTCGAGTTGAGCTACTTTGTCGAGGGAGACTACTGTAGTGCTAATCGATAGCCCTACCCATAGCTTATCTCAACAAAGTAGCTCAGCTCGACAGAACAGCGGCGGGATCGCTGACTCCAATTCAGTAAGTGTCAAATTTATTGGTTTATGGCAATTCACTGTTCCTTTGTTTCCTTTATATTGTTTATACAAGTTTTAAGTAACATTGAAGAAGCAATAAGTTGAAGCAGAAATGCAAATACACCTCATCTCATTTCACTTTATTACTGTGTGGACTGCAGTGACAATAAAGGCTCTGTTCACGTATTTATGCATACAAGCATGCATACTCACAGATGAGCTTAGCACCAGTCTGAATTCAGGACCAGGTTCTGTCTCTGTGGAACTAATCTCAGGATCCTGCAAAACATTGTCCAACAATAGAGCCACTGCCTATGCACAAAAGTTAATGTAAAATGAAATTAAAGAAATTAAAGAAATTAGCCATAGCCCAAAAAAATCTAAGCCATTCAGCCAAGCACATGAGCCTTTCAGTTTCAAAATACAGTGATCCCCGTGTAACCCTCTTTACGATAGAGTAACAGGTAAACAGTTATCTTTAACAGTATTTGGACCGGTAGCAGAAGATGCTAAGTCTTTAAGAACCAGTGGTTTGATATCAATAAGGACAGAAAACAGTCTTTGTTTAACAACAGGAACAATAGCAAACAGTGTAACAATTTGATTCAAAGAATGTATATAAAGAAATAAGAAAATAATGAAGCCGGCATAAGCTTCCCTTAAAACAAAAGTAATAAACCCAGTTCCAAAAAATAGTCTTATTGCTCGTTAGGGCCTTTTTTTTCTTTTGGTTAAATCAGTGTCATGACAGTACCAGTATCTGTTCCGGTATCAGTACGCCAGTACTCATGGATCCTACCACACAGTCCGTGAAGAAGGGAAGGTGAGACTGCGCGAGGACTTTTGCTCGTGGGTCCGTGGCTCGCCACCCAACGTACACTGGGAATCTTTCGGGGTTCAGGGTATGAACATCTAATTCAAATCCAACCGGAAGGGCTTCAACTCCAGGTTGGGCATAACTTCCAATCCATGTGCATCACTGGAATGAACCTGGCAAAAAAACCTGACCTATGGGTTGGCCGGAAGAATTCCAAAAGCTCATTACATTCATATTCTATCTATCTTGTGCATTATCACCAATCAATAACATTGCACTTTATATCAACTGGTTCAAATCATGTTCTTGAGAAGGTTCAGTCGTACGACCATAATATATCAAGTATCAGATCCAAGTGTTTATAGTAGTGAACTATAAATATACCCTAAAGTGCTTTTACATCCATATTCATTCATTTTAACAAAACCAATTTCAAGCAATTATGGTTATTGCTATTCAAAGTAGTAACAAACCCACAATACAAATACAATACAAATGAGAACTACAATTTGGGCAAAGCAAATAATGCAAGAACATTCATAGAGATGTAGAAGGTACCAGTAAGGCTAAGCGTGCTTTATCATCCCTCCATGCGCTGGTAACAGTGAAGGAATGCACCAAATACTGACCTCTTACATCACTGACAAGAAATTCACATATATATGCTTTGACACTTTTTTTCCTTTTACAGGTAACCTAACAGGTCTCAGAGTTTTTATTTTTTTCCACTCACCGTTGAGTCAATGAGTGGGTCTCTTTAAATTGGTTGACTGATCAGCGGCAGCCACCTGCTGATCGCGCTCTCCTAAGGATGGTAATTGATTCGGAATTCAGCTAGGCAAAGAAATAGCCATAAAGCCTTTCACTCAGGAAGTAGCTAACAGGAAGTGAAGACAGAGCTCGATTGCCTGAAGCTTTGGAGCTCAGTGATTGGTCAGCTCCTCACAAAAGGAGCATGGGAATTGTAGTGCGAGGATCAGGTACTCCTCCAATTTGGCCACAAACGGGTCAAGACCTCGGCTTTTATTGATTCAGGGGCCGCGGGGAACTTTATTGACCAAACATATGCCAAACAACTAGGGGTGGAGCTTGAGGCGTTACCCCAGCCGGTTCAGATCACTGCAGTGGATGGTCGGCCCCTTACCACCAGTCCCAT
>JAABNY020000025.1:7401158-7415173 GCA_015164015.2 Brevimyrus niger | reverse complement strand
TATATATGTGTGTGTGTGTGTGTGTGTGTGTGTGGAAGGCGACTGTATAATTCTGTTACTTCGATAAAAGCTATTTGTTTAATTTTTACCCAAATGTTCTAATGTCATGGTAAAAAGGGCCGGCAAGTCAACCACATTTGCCTACATAAGAATAAAATCTGTTATTAGGCAATGTATGGATATCATTTTGTGAAACTGTAATTCACTGATGTTTTAAATGACTGTTCTGCCCAGTATCTAGGAGCCGTAACTGGTGATTGACTGGATATAATAGAATCAGATGAATGTGCCTGTCAAACATCTGCTGCTGCAAAAATTACTCTTAACACTTTTCGTTTAATCTCAACTCCTCTGTTTACTCTTAACACTCTATTAATTGTTGCAGCAGAACCTGCTTTGCTAATTGCTATGCTTTCTCATACTAGTCGTATAATATTCAGGCAAATTCAGCTAACATGGAATAATGGGGTGAGACACTATACATGAAATGCATTTACTACATTCATTACTTGGTTTTAAATATATTTTCAATAAACAACACAAGGAAAATGAGAGGAGGAAACTGAAGTACGTTCTGTCAAAAATATATATCTGTTTTATCACAAAATCTTTGAACAAGTTTTACCATAAAAGAAATAAAAATAACTAACCAGTAAAAATGCATCCATCTTATTCCTGTTTTGCTGCTGGCTACCAAGTTATTGGTACTAGATTACAGATTTGAGTAGCAATGAGATAAATTAGTCATTGGATACAAATATTAACATCTCTGATGATTTGCATTAATGTAAATTGTTGACTGTGATATGACAGAATTGAGTACAATATCACTTTTAAAAAATATTTTCACCAAAGAATTAAAATGTAAAAAAGTAATGGTATTTTAGCTTTATTCATTTTAAAACATGAAGAATACTAAATTTCTGTGAATGTATGACAGACAATATCACAAATAGGACGAAAAACTAGCCAGCTGACCTAAAAAATATAGTTATTTTGGTTTAGTTAATAAGAATGATATATTTAAGCAATAACATATGAAAAGGAGTGCGGTTGTAATGTACGGCAATATATCACAGCTATGATTCGTTTGTAGGAGAGTGAAGGGGGGCATTGTAGGACAGTGAAGGGAACACAGTGAAGATAATCACAGCTATGATATACTGGAGTACAACTGCACTCCTTCTTGTATGTTATTACTTTGATATACAACAGTTAAATGAGTAGCATTTATAAGGTATCAGTAATGATATACAGCATATACTGTTTATTTATTCAAACATTATGGGCCTCCACAAAAAAACTTAAAATAGTTCCTGTAATGTCAGCAAAAGTGGGATGGGCTATCACATCCAAACCTTCTGCATACCCAGAATATTCAGTCCATAACTGATACAGTTTTGTCTAATTTCACCGGTGCAGCTTATTAGCAGAATAACTTGCATTGTACATTAAAACCATGCCACAGATCTAATAAATAAAATATTGTAGCTTTGGCGGGATTTTAATATCCCAGCATACTCACAAGCCTTGTATATAGCTCTGTGTATGTCCTTTTAATA
Source organism: Brevimyrus niger (assembly GCA_015164015.2). Lineage (NCBI taxonomy): Eukaryota > Metazoa > Chordata > Actinopteri > Osteoglossiformes > Mormyridae > Brevimyrus > Brevimyrus niger. The sequence goes on along the minus strand of JAABNY020000025.1, from coordinate 7,413,611 downwards.
GCCCTTTTATTCGTTAGTGTTATTACTTGTGCTCCTGAATGTCTTGTGTACCATTACCGGTGTCATATGTGTAATCCTGAAATGCTGTGGTATTGTATAATTGCCCTACTGTGTGTGAGCCTTCCCGTCTGGTGCATGGCCTCCCTGTATTTGAGAGCTGTGTTTTCCTCTGTGTATTGCTGCTTACTGCGTGGTCCTTGTAAGGACTGCATATAAAGAGCAACTTAATTTGAAACCGTGTCCTCTCATTATTCGCCGTTGCTGCCACAATGCCTCGGTCAGCCAAGCGTCACACTGGTGTCAGAAGTGGGATGCCAGAAGCAGTCCCACTGGCACTGCTGGAGTGGGTGCTCGTCATTGGCTATGCTGCTGCCTGGAAGCCTCCCCCAAGGCCACCAGTGGATGAGCTAGGAGTGGTACAGTGACAAAGGTGCCGCACTGTCCTCCTGGAGTGCCCCGGACATGTGCAGCATGACCTCAAGCCACTCCTGCCAGGCTGCTGGACCTTTGCCGGGGACAATGCCAACAAAAATAAAGGCAGGCACCTCGGTAGGCTCTAGCCGGGCACCAGTCAGCAAGTGCTTGCCACTTGCCAACTGCGACAAGCCTCGGCGCAATCCCAGCTGTGAGCATGACCAGCAGAGGGAGCAGAATGAGATTGCTCTCCTCAGTTGCGAGGAGGTGTGCCACAGCTACAAAGCCCGGCTAGCTCAGGAACCCCTCCAACTGAACGAGCAGTGGGAGCAAGACCAACAGGACTGGGAGCAGCTGTGTATGGTCCACAAAGCAGGAGCGGCGGGAGCTGGAGCAGCTGTGCAGCAAGCTAGCCAGCTGGAAGCGAGAGCGCGACTGCAAGAGGAGCCTGGTCGAAGCAGCGGAGGTGGCATTGTGTGGCCACAAAATGGCACTGCTTGGCCAGGAGAAGGCATGTTGTGGGTTGGAGGCCAGGATGGCTAAGGAGTGCCTCGAGCTGCAGAAGGTGGTATTCGCATGGCATAGCCACAAGGAGGCATGCCACACTCTGCAGGTCCAGCTAACAGAGGGTCTCCACAATTGGTGGGAGGAGAAGGCCCTTTTGGCACGCCTATGAGTGGCCACCTGAGATGTGGAGCAGTAGCGGCTGTCCAGGGTTGCCTTACCCTGCAAGCAGGAAGCCCCAAGGCAGGACCAGCCTACCACACAACATTGGGACCCCCCCTAAATGGGTAAGAAAGAGGGGCTGGGGCCAGGAGGAGGCTGTACCACTGGCAGTTTCCAGTTGCCTTGTGCACTGGCATTCAGAGAAGAGGGCCTGGTGTGGGAGTCATTGGGATTGGTGTTCCCTGGCCAGGAGGGGTACCAGAAGGCAAGCAAGAGGGGTCAGCAGCTGGGGAGCCTGTCAGCGCTCGTGAACATCAGGGGCTGACAACTCATTGGAGGTGACACTGGTGGCTGCCACCAGACCTTCGGACTTGTCTTAGTACAGAGGGTGGGGACGGGGAGTGGTGGTCACCTGGACCACTGACCTTTTGGGGGGACAGTGTAGCATCGGCAGGATTCAGTTGATATGCCAGCATGCTCACAAGCCTTGTATGTCTTGGAAATATCCCTTTTATGTATTTGTTAGTATAATTACCCGACTGTCGCGTGTACCATTACTTGTGTGATATGTATAATCCTGAGATGTTCTAGTGTTGTATAATTACCCTAGCATGTGTAAGTCTTGTGTAAACCATGTGTGTGACCTCGCCACATTTGTGGGCCATGCGTGGCTCTTTGTATTATTTTAAGGACTGCATATAAAGAGCAACTTTGAAACCATCTCCTTTCATCATTCACCGTCACTGCCACAACGCCTCGGTCAACAAAGCATCACAATATTGTGGCGCTTGAGTGGCAAAGAGATCATGAAGCAGACAGCTAAATTCAGTTATTAGCAGACTCTTTTATTGAAGGACAGTGGTAATACAACGAGCAAGAATAAAAAATAAACTCACTCACACACACAAATGGGGAACCTTTACAGAAACAAAACTGGATACAGGCAATAGAAACAGAGTGCAAAAAGTCATACTCTGAAAACTTCTTGTTCCATTCGGCAGCTCATAAAACAAAATCCAAAACAAAACGGAATACATATGAACCTTTACTTTACTCTCACTTCCACCTAACTTCATTTTTGAAGCTGGTGGAAACCCAGGCAGGTTCTCAAAAGGCACCAGGCAAGATCCCAGCACCAGCTCTGTGTGGGTGGAAATGAGGCACATGAAACGGTTTTTAGATGTGAAGCGGATTGGTACAGCTGATGTGAAATATCCGAGTGCAGTTATACTCTGATAACAGCACTCACAGAACGCCTTTAATCCAAACATATTTCTTAGTTGATACTAACTTTAATAATTTAGGTTTTTATACTGGAATATTTTGCAAATGTTTTTACACCAGTCAAACTACTATGAAATCCCAGATTGAGATCTGTGGTTCACAGTGATAGAATTTATAGCAGACATAAACAGTCAACTGTTACTTCAGTGATATTAGCACAGCTTTAAACATGATCCCACCAAAAAGCAGCGAGGAACATAATTATCCCATTTATTTATCAATATTTCTGACTGGAATAATCTTTAGTTCCCCTAGACCCTGACCAGAACGAGCAGTTAAATGTGGATGGATGGATTTATGAACATTTCGTAGAATGGCAACTGGTCCTGAAATAAACCAGGAAAACAGTTTGAGGCATTTCCTGGATATAACTTTGTTTTTATGAATAGAAGGAGAATTGCAAGGTGTTAACATGTGTCACATAAGCTTTTTCTGGCAGTCCAGTGATGTGCAGCATGGATGCTGCAATCATTCTTCAGTATCTGCTTTCAGAGTTTCAAGAAACTGACTGTAAATTACCCCTACCTCCAGACATTTGAAAAATAAAATTCTATATATTTAACTTGTATAATGTATTAAAAAATCTTTTTCAATTTTATGATGCTTAAATATTTATTAGTACAAGTTATCTGCCTGGACTGTCCCCAGCCATAGTATTCCTGCTTTGACGTTACTCATATAACTGTATTAGTTTGTCTAAATCTCTGCTACCGGTCTGCATCTGTATCTCCATTCACAGCAAAGATCCTCCTCCTGCCCTTCCAAGAGTGGTTGCTATGAAACACTTACACAACTGATTTACCCATTGCATACTAATGTGTGGAATATTCATCTTTTTTGTTTGCATAATAAATATGTTTTTTTCTCTTTTTTTTTGTCTAAGCTCATCTGCACGGCAGAGGCTGGAAGGGGAAACAAAGCGGTGATATGAACTGCCGAAGGCCCTGTGTATGCTGCAATCATTCTTCAGTACCTGCTTTCAGAGTTTCAAGAAACTGACTGTAAATTACCCCTACCTCCACACACTGTTTTTTAATTACATCCCTGCCTACAACAAAAGGTCCATTCATGTGTAGATGAAGATGGACTATGCATGTTTAGTTGAAAGAATCCATGTTTTGGTTAATCTCTATCAAAAGAACAGCTGGGTTGCCACTTTCTCTCAAATTAGATTTTACTGAACAGCACATTGGAAAATTCATGCATGCATCCATACAGCTCGTTCATTAATTCATTATAGAGAGGACTCATTATGGTTACATAAAAAGTCACATTTGTGCAGTTAAAAAGAAAGGAAAGGAGGTATAGAACTTACTATAACTGCAAATGCTGTAGGGTAAAATGGCTAAAAATGTTTCCAACACATAAATGGAATAAATATATTTATAGTGAATAAAATATTGATAAGTTAATTATTAAAAATACTTAAATGTCTGTACCAGAGTTTGAAAATAGGGGAACAAATGAAAAAAGTTTAAAATACATTTGTGTCAACAATGCAGTTTTGTGTAAGTATAATAAAAGTACATAGTACAGCCTCAATTGTACATGCCCTAACACCGTACGTTATTTTGTAGCATCCAAACTAATCATTGCTATTATAAGACACTGATAATCATCCTCTTTTTCAGGTAAATTCATTTTTGTAAACCATTGAGATAACCAAACTAGCAATAACGGAAGCAAATTAAATCAGAAGAAACTATGAAAAGGTTAAATAAAAAATGAAAGCTGCTGAAAGCAAGATCTGGTGTGCTTTATCTTTTCTTTACCAGTTATGCTTTCTATTTGTTTTTTATTTTCTTATTTAAAAAGTCAGCCTTTTTCTACAATAACACATCAGTCAATTATACTCAACTTATTATATGAGCTGCTATGAAGTGATCAGACAGTAACTTTGACCGCTGACCTCCTCTCTTTTCAAGCTAGCTGAGGATGAGAAACTGCAGTTCATTGCAAAAGCATGAAATGCTCTGAATGTTCATATATTATATATGACTATAACAAATGCATCAATAAATCATTCTTTTACTGTGAAAACCAAGATCATTTCAATTATAGGAATGTTTCCTGATTAAGAAAATTGTTTATCCCCAGATCCCTGTTTTATTTGGATGGTTCAGTCAGATTCACAGCCCTCCAGCTTACCTCTTAATGAATTCATTCATCTTTCCATCTTCCTCCTCAAGAAGTAGTCATTTATTATTACTATTATTATTATTATTATTATTGTTGTTGTTGTTGTTGTTGTTATTGATGTTGTTGTCATAACTGTATTAACATGATATTAACAGCAAATGCTCAGCATTTTAAATGTCTGATTTGGATTTATTCAGAAGAAAAAGTCAAAGACACTAGCAAACAACCCCCTTGTGTTTCGTTTTTCCAATGGTGTTCAGGCGTTCTAGATTCTGGGATTTGCCACATTTCAGATTAACAGGCACATTTTATCACTCTGTAGACAACTCAATTTTCATTGAGGGACACCAAGGGGGTGACAACTCAAGGCCGGAGTGCCGACATGGAGACCCCAGTGAGTAGAGCACTGTAGCTGATAATTAGACTTGCCTGTCCTTGGGGTCAAAGAGACAGAATTATTTGGCTTGTGTAGACAGCAATTTCTTCAACCCACATGAGATGAGATATCACAAGCTGTTACAAATGTGCATCAAGAAGCCATCCTCTCAGGGTGAGAATCAATCCTCTATTCCCCACAGCATTCTGAATATTGAAAGCAACTACTAACTAGGGAATGTATCATTTAATTTGACTTCCTTCAAGGGAAAATCTCACATAGCTTTCCATTTCAGAGGTTAGTTCACAGTTCCCACCGCCTAATAATCATGCCTATTTTTTATAAGAGAAGAAGAAGAAATGTGTTCTGGCTTCTAGCCTTATACTAGGTACACATAATAACACATAATAATATCAAAATAACATGAAAAGTGTATTTCCTCTGACACAATAAGGGGGAGGGGCTGTTATACATGTATAAGTACTTGTTTAGCTATACTGAAGACAAAGTTTGCTAATTTGTGGCTAGTAAATCCTGAAAAAAGTGATGTCCCCTTGAGACAATAATTTTCATCTGTTTGGATTGGGCATCATGGGAAGCTATACAAATGAAAGACAAATGATCTACATGCCTATACCAGTTAAATGCAAAAGTCAGTTGTGAAAAATACAGTAATGAAAGCAAATGAGGATAGGATCCTCATAAGATCTAGTGAATTCCCAATGAATCAGCATATGTTGATTACATTCCTTATAATTTTAGGTCAAAGAGTATTGCTTTAGTTAAACACTGGTATTAGATGTGTAGCTTCCAGATGTCCTGTGCCATTTTTTTCTTTAATAATTAGAGAAACGTAAACAAATCTTACTTGTATATTGATTGTCATTGATAAGCCTATAAAAATAAAAGTATTTTATTATTCATGAAATAATGCTTATATTTACTAAATAATGACTAACAGCAGACAATATACCTGTTCAAACCTGAACAGGCCCACAAAATCAAAAATCGTAACTTTATATTGACTCTTCCTTAATAAATCAGTATTTAGACTGCAGTTCTCAAAATGTCTTTGGGAGTTTCAGTGGTTAACCAGTAAAATTTGCATTGAAAATTGCGTCTTTTAGGTTCAATACCCTGCCTGCTGTACTTATGTTTTTCAGTTTGGCATGTGGCAACTTTGAAACAAGATGGAAGAGGAAATGTCTGAATTTGTTACAGGCTGTGTTTTACTGCAACAAGAAACAAAGAGACAAAAAGTTATCAAGACAAGCTGCAGTTTAGCATAGATTTAGGGATTTGAAAAGGTGCCTGGAAAGACAGGCACTGATGTATGGGAGAAGAAGGTAATGGAGGACGGATGTGTAATTATGCTATTTTTGCTGCCGGGAGCTCAGTGTGGGAGAGAGGAATTAGCATCACACCTGTGTTTAATTGACTAAATTAGCTTGTATAATTCTAGCTCTGTTTGGATGGAAGAATTGTGTTGGTTGTTGGGGGAGGCTGTTGAGCAACAGAAGTCAAAGAAGTTTAGAGCTGCTTTAGACTCAGTTTAGGGGAGGACATAAATTACATATAATCTCAAATGCTGCTTCGGTACCATGGTACCCAGTAAGAAGGAGCTAGTTTAGAGATCTAGTAAATTATGCCAAAATTAGAATTTTAATATTAAAACTTAATTGCATCATTATATTCCTTAGTAAAATACTAGCCATTTTCTTTCCAATTGAGTGGTATAATCTTCTACATATATACTATATAAATATAGAAATATCCATCCTTTAAAGTGGTCTACAGTCTGAGTTTTTGAGATTCATTTATTTCAGAATAGACTGACATTAAGATCAAATAATGTCACACAGAATTTTAATACAAAACCCATAAATTTCAACTTTAACCAAAATGTCCCTTAGACCTGTTATGATATTTTTTCCAAAATGGACATTAAACTCACTATGGCTAACAGGTTCAATTTTATAAAGATTAGATACACCTCACTAACAGCAGCATTAATGCAAATATGTACATTACCTCAGACATATTTTCTAAAAATACTTCTGTGGTTGTTAGAGAAGTTGCACGATTAGTACTGGACCACTTATAAAATAAAAACATATAGGTGTTGCATGCGTATACTAATACACATTAAACATGAATAATGATATACCATTAAAACTTTTAATCCACAAAACAAAAGATTAATTGATAATCTACATTATTATGTTATAAATCCACCAAATAATACTGTGCTCCTAAACAACCAGACATTCAGTTATCTATTGGACTCAATTGACTGTGTCGTTCTTCTCACCTTTTTGATTCCTCTGGAATTACTGTTGTCGCCTCCATTTCTTGTAACCTGGCAACACCTCCTAGTAGAGCCTCTCATTGTGTACCTTCTATTTTGCCAAGCACAACACCCCAGTGTAAGTCTTTTATTTCTTACATACTAACTATTAAGGGGGGAGGGCTCCTTCTCAGTAGCCATTGTTAAACTGCACTATAATTATTATTCATTCTGGCATGCTTCTACATTTTAGTACATTAACAATTGCACATATTTGTATTCTATAGGGGTTATGAGTATTTCACAGGCTGGATGGAGATATTTATATGAGGATGAATGACAGGACAGAATTTTACTGAGGTGTACCTGTAGTTGGCCATGATAATAGTTAATTAGAATAAATGCCATGGCTATGGGTTAGTAAAGAGCATGAATGTTTGGAGATTAATTTGGCGATAGAGAGAAACTAACACATACCTGCATCCAGGCTGGCTGACAGTGTGACATGGCAAACAGCCTGGAAAGTGGGGGAAGGAGAATGGCTGAGGTAGTGAATAATCATCTCAGATGGTGAATGTGTGTTTTGTTACTGATGTGCTGCTTCAGGCAGGGTAATAGGCCACATGCTTCTTAGGTAGTAGAAAGACTATGTTCCAAATTAGGAACATAACATATGATCTATAAGAGGAAAGGGGTCACAATGTATTGTTTTAAGGTAAGCTGGTTGAGGTATTAGGGAAGTGATTCCTCTACAAGGCACACGAGTCTCTTGAAGGGAAAGCAAAACACTTTATATTATAGCTGTCACATTAGAAAAATATATTTTTTAGATTGAATAGTTTTTTTTGGTTTCAGTTCAACTTGATTTGCAAGTACAGCTCAATCTCAAGAGCAAACACACATCCAGATCAGGATCAGCTGGCCACACAGGGTTTTTCAGAAACAGAAACCAAGTAAGCAATAGAAACCAAGGTAATGCATAGCTCCAGCAGCAGCCGACGTAGACACTCTGCAATAGCAGCTTCAGAACATGGTAAAACCTGCATTGTACCTGCTTTGAAATGTGCATCCAAAATCTGATCATTTAAATTGTATTCCTGCATTATGTTGTAGTCTCACCAGACAACACTGTATCAACTGATCTGGCATATTAACTAGGAAGCGTCTCTTTTTGTGACCGCTAAATTATTTTTCTTTCATGCTGTCATATTACCATATATGAATCAACTATAGACTTCATGTGGTGTTAGTCATGGGATACAGCTTCTGCTAAGGTAAGCTGATTATTTTAAAACATTGATAATACACCATAGCTTTTTTCATAATTCTTATTTGAATTATTTATTGAATTAGAGGTTGCTGTATTAAACCCTGAATCGTGTAAGAATGGGATGGAGAATTTCACAGTGGGAGACTTTATTTGGACTGTAGCCGAAGTCTTCTTTCCTGGCCCACACATTTGTGAAACTGAATGAAGTTATGAAGGAAAAGTATCATTATCTTATGGGTTAATTCAATCCATACTGCTCATTAAGAGAAACTGTTAACTGTGACAAAAAAAATGTGTGAAGAGCCCTGTAGTCACATGACTGCAAAAAAAGAATGAAAATGTGTTTACTTACAAGTTCAAGTTTATAATGATTTCTAAATTTGTCAAAGGAAAACAAACCATTGTTTCCCTTACAAACAAAAGAAACACTTTTTTATGAATTGAGAAAACATGACTTGATCACTTTATGCACCTCTTGTTACACACTAGCATTTTTTGAATAATTTTAGAAGAATGGATCCTAAGAATGGAAAAATTAATGCTAATACTATTTTATGAGACATGAATAAAAATCAGATGCCAAATGGAGAGAAACTAGACTAATGAATATTCTATTTTCTAGACAGCAAAATATGATAAAATATGTATGAATAAAATTACTGGGTGTATTGCTAAAAATGTAAACTATTTAAATATACAGAAATGTGTACATTTAAATTAAATTTTTTTAATTAAAAAGCTGCATATAGAAAATGAAACATGAATCAGATCTAAATCTAACTATAAAGGAGAATATTCTTATGGGGTTGCATTTCTAATGATGTGGTGAGGAAACAATCAGACAGGTGCACTTGAACTGTTCAGTGTTTATTGTGACAATTTCAGTTCATATATTAATTAATATAAGGGGATTTCATAGCAACCAGCTTACTTGGGTATTTGATATTGCAGCACATCTCAAACTTTATAAGCTATAAGCTATAAAAAACTACTAAAATGCCAAGAAAAGAAATGGTAGAACTACAAATAAAATGTACAACTTAGAAGAACGGGAAAGTACAGAAATTGCTAGTTATAGTTAAAATGGTTCGGCTGGTTAAATGCTAACTTACTTTAATGCCTTTTCAAGTCCCCCCAGAGTTGGGATAAGGTGCTCTAACCGATCGTATACTCTTTAGCCAGAGAGCATGGAATCAGTGTTTTCATATAGGATTAGTGTCTTTTTTTCAAATGCGACATGTACAGTAATATCGTAGCAGTAATACCCGGTAATCTTTTATTTTATTTTATTTTTTTTTTTAAAAACTGCATATTGTATTGTGTATGAAAGAATAATCGGCGAACAAGCAGGAAGCGGGTAATGACGAAGCAGGCAGGCAAAAATCCAGGACACGGGTTTATCAGGGCAACCCAGGATAGACGGCAACTAAACATTAATGACGGGAAAATGGACTCAGACCCGGACTAAATTCACAAGACAAGCCAAAAGTAAAAGGAAACGGGTGAACACAATCGGGGTAGTATGAGTAGGTAATGAGGGGGCGTGGCACACACAAGAATCGGATGAGCGGGTCATGACAACCAGGTATTAAAAATTCTGATTACTTAATCTTTTAATATTTAATTCAATATTAAAGTTTTATTTTAATATTCTTGTCTTTTTGGCCCACTTCTCAATTATTATTCTATTAAAATACATAAAATAAATTTCAGCTTTAGATGCTTGTAGATATGTTTTTAATTAAAATAAGTAATGAAATAATACTTATAATTGCAGATCTGCATATGTCAGGTTTTAATGATGAATTGGGTGCTTTATGGGTACCTTTTCACTATATTCAGGGTAGGAATAATAGACTGGACAGCCATGCGCATTCTCAGTTTACCCCACAGTACCCCAGTACTCCACAGTTAGCTGTCTGCTACTGTACCATTAGTGTCAACAGTTAATGTCTTCAATTAATGCATTTCCAGTGAATTCTCATAAATGAGTATATTATTTTGTATGGGGGTTTTAGTAGCTCAACAGTATGCCAGAAGAAGATTGTATTTGTTTGCTTGTTTTTTTTTATTTCTATGAGGGTTTGGGCCCATCCATGGCAAATACCATGAAATATACACTGCTCAAAAATTTTTTACGAACACTCTTTAATCAGAGTATAGCATCAAGTCAATTAAAATTCTGGGATATTGAAGTGGTCAGTTAAGTAGGAGAGGGGGTTCTTAATAAGTTTCAACTGCTTTGGTGCACTAGAGGGGCAACAATGAGACCACCCCCAAAACAGGAATGGTTCAAAAGGTGGAGGCCACTGACATTTTTCCCTCCTTATCTTTTATGACTGTTTTTTCACTAGTTATGCATTTGGCTACAGTCATTGTCACTACTTGTAGCATGAGGTGATACCTGGACCCTGCAGAGGTTGCACAGGTAGTCTGACTTTTACAGGATAGTGCATCAATACTTGCCATTGCCAGAAGGTTTGCTGTGTCTCCCTGGACAGTCTCAAGGGCATGGTGGAGATTCAACGAGACAGGCTGTAGGAGAGCTGGACAGGGCTGTAGAAGGTCCTTATCCCATCTGCAGGACCAGGATCGGCTCCTTTATGCAAGGAGGAACAGGATAAGCACTGCCAGAGACCTACAAAATGACCTCCAGCAGGCCACTGGTGTGAATGTCTCTGACCAAACAATCAGAAACAGACTTCATGAGGGTGGCCTGAGGGCCTAACATCCACTAATGGGCCCTGTGCTTACTGCCTGGCACCATGTAGCTCGATTGGTATTTGCCATAGAATACCAAAATTACAAGGTCTGACACTGGTGCCCTGTGCTTTTCATGGATGAGAGCAGGTTCACCCTAAGCACATTTGACAGACATGAAAGGGTCTGGAGAACATTATGTTGCCTGACATTTGTTCAGCATGACTGGTTTGGTGGTGGGTCAGTGATGGTCTGGGGAGGCATATCCATGGAGGGACATACAGACCCCTACAGGCTAGACAAGGGCACCTCGATTGCCATTAGGTATCGGGATGAAATCCTTGGACCCATTGTCAGACCCTATGCTGGTGCAGTGGGTCCTGGGTTCCTCCTGGTGCATGACAATGCCCGGCCTCATGTGGCAAGAGTAAGCAGGTGGTTCCTGGAGAATGAAGGAATTGATACCATTGACTGGCCCCCATACTTGCCTGACCTAAATCCAATGGAACACCTCTAAGGACATTATGTTTCGGTCCATCCAATGCCACCAGGTTGCACCTCAGACCGCCCATGAGCTCAGTGATGTCCTGGTCTAGATCTGGGAGAAGACTCCCCAGGAGACCATCCAGCGTCTCATTAGGAGGATGCCCCGACATTGTCAGGCATGCATACAAGCATGCGGGTGCCATACAAACTACTGAGTATGATTTTGAGTTCCTGCAATGAAGATTTGACAAATTAGACTAGCCTGTTGCATCATTTTTTCATTTTGATTTTACTTTTTCACTCCTCAGTGGCCGAGCCCCCGAGATGGATGAGATCCGCCCGAAGTTCCTTAAGGCTCTGGATACTGTGGGGCTGTCTTGGTTGACACGCCTCTGCAGCATCGCGTGGACATCAGGAGCAGTGCCTCTGGACTGGGGTAATGGTCCCCCTCTTTAAGAAGGGGGATCAGAGAGTGTGCCTCAACTATAGGGGGATCACACTCATCAGCCTCCCAGGTAAAGTCTATTCGGGGGTTCTGGAGAGGATGATCCACCGGATTGTTGAACTGCAGATTCAGGAGGAGCAGTGTGGTTTTCGCCCCGGCCGTAGAACAGTGGGTTCATGGGAGTTTGCCCAACCAGTATATATGTGTTTTGTTGACTTGGAGAAAACATTTGACCGTTGTTGGAGTCAGCGGCGACTCCACCGGGTCTGTTGATGGGAAGAGATTCACAGGCAAGACGAGGAGAATCCTCATGTCACCGGTTTATTATCCAACAGATTGCAATCCGGGAGCACCCATCTGACATACATTCGGCATGTACAGGAAGA
>JAABNY020000025.1:7385394-7396566 GCA_015164015.2 Brevimyrus niger | reverse complement strand
TTGGCAAAAGACACAGGTCGTAACCCCCCCCCCCCCCCCCCGGATAATTGTATGTTATGTCTTCTTTTTCCCCATGTTCATTTTCTTTCTTCTTGTACTTGCAAAAAAAACAAATAACAAATAAAGAGCATTAAAAAATGGATGTTGTCCAACCTGTGTCACCATTCCTCAAGGGCTGCTTTGATGGCTTGGAACTTGAGATTACCGATGTTGCCAGTTTTGTTCAGTGGGGTGAGCTTTTTGGAGAAGCGGTGCACAGATCTTACAAGTGGCTGAATTGCATTGGGACAGAATGGCTCTGATGCTGACTTCGGAAGCATCTACTTCCACTGTAAAGGGGATTGATGGGTCTGGCAGGTGCAATAGTGGAGCTGATCAAAACAAGTCTTTCAATCTATGGGAAGCGACGGTGGCTTCAGGTGGCCAGTGAAGTTTTGACCCTCAGGTTTGGAGAAGGTCTGTCAGGGGACTGGCCACAGTGCTGAATACCTTGAAGTGTTGCTAAAAAATTGAAAACCCTAGAAACCGCTGCAATTCCGGGGTTTGAGGTTAGGGCACAGCCCTTAACTTGTCCTCATCCATCTCCATTCCACCCAGGCAGATTTGGAAAACTGAGGAATTTGATGGTACATTTCTCTCCCTTCACATACAGATGGTTATCCTGAAGCCACTGGAGCATTGCTCAAACATTAGACACATGTTGCTCCAGAGAGTCTGAGTAAATCAGGATATCATCAGCATACATTAAGACAAAACAATGTAGCATATCACCCAGAATCTCTCACATAAAGGACTGACATCTGGAGGGGTTGTTAGCTAATCCGTAAGGCATCACCAGATATTCATATTGACCAGTTGAGGTAATAAAGGATGTTTTTCATTCATCCCCAGGTGGGATCTGAATCAGGATATATGCACTTTGCAGATCCAGCTGAGTAAATATGCATGTGAACTGTAATTGTTCCAAAGTGGTGGATATCAGCTAAGGGGCTCCCAGGACTTCTTGGATATGGCATTAAGCACCTGATAATCAATTCAGGGACAGAGCCCACTATCAGTTTTATTAACAAAGAAGAACCTGCGCTCAGAGGAGAGGTTGATGAATGGATGGATAATACCTTGTTGAAGGGATTCCTAGATGTATGTCGTCTCCCTGAGATTAGTCAGGATGGTGATCAATATGTAGCCCACATTGAATGAGGAACGCCTTATACTGTAGGTGCCCAGGGTACCATCATAACTATTCAACACAGCAACCTGCACACCTGGGATGACTGCTGGGGTGGAGTTGCCAGTAGTTGGACAGCAGCCACCACCCCCTGTTGGAGTTAGCCCACCAGATAGGTAAGCGGCGTGATCTGAGATTCGGCTTCCTAAAGTTGGGCTTGTACATCGGAAGGGACCATGCTTTCTCCTGAGGTATTCTATATCAAACGGAACTCTGAACACATCCTTGAGAAGCAACTGGCTTTTATTTGGTGCTTCTGGCAGACAAGCACATAGGGGACAGACAGTAGCATTTTCGGGTTAGAGAAACCAGGTCAGCACTGAGGGTTGGGGACAGGAGACCACGCGTAGAGTCAAGAGGCAGAATCAAGGTTGGGGTGCACAGAAGCCAGGAGGTCAAGAGCAGTAGGTCAGTACAGAGATGGAGATGTCACACAGGCTTGAGGCACATCAAGGAACTTCAAGGAGAGGATGAGGGGAGGGAAGTTGGTCCTGGTTCGAGGGCAGATTGGGCAGGGTGGTTCACAGCTAGACAAAGAACGCAAGTTAGTTTGCTCGGCATGTCTCCTTGAGAAGGATAATACCTAACGTTGATCCACTGATCATGCTGGGTTAAATAGACTTGTTAAGGGTCGCCAGCTATGTCTTTGTATTCTCAATAGGAAAGTGATGGAATATGTGTGACAATCTGCAAGAGTGGTGCACATTCTTTTTGTATGTATGTTCATTTTCTCTAAATTACATACACACTTTTCAGAAATAACCTTAGATTGAATGTAGATTTCTACTCAACTTTTTGGATGAGGCACCAAGAGTACTTGTGTTAGCTGTTATACTTAGCAACTGGTCTACTTCCAGACCGGAGAGTCACACAGTGGTCCTATTCGCAAAACTGAAAATTTTATTCCGTCCTGATCTTCAACTTTACAACATGTCTGCAAAGGTTGAAAAAATTCTGTCAAATAAGTAATTGCGGGATCAAATGTCTAAAACTACCCTGTTTTTGTTTTAACACTACTGTATGTGGTTCTACAATCTACGGCAATCTCAATATCTAAAAAAATGATCACATACAATTTGTCATTCCTACAATGTGCCTGCACACTTTGAAGAACATCTGGAAAGTACTTTTACTTTCATGACAGAGTTATGCAACATACAACATATCACAAAGAATGCTGGAACCTTCTGAGGGCTGTATTGTAATGTTCCAGCTGATCTGCCCAAGCACCCGTACTGTCTATGGTGCAAACAGAGATCCAGTAGCGGACCAGGCTGTTTTTGTCTTTTTGAAGGGGAAGACGTGGACTCACCAGTTATGCCAACTGCCCAGTCCTCTCAGTGCCCCTCCGTCCTGCAGCCACGTTTGGGGGATCTCCTATCCTACAGGCCCCTCAGGGCTCTTGTACCCTCAAGCTGCAGTCCCCTCTTTGCCCTACAGCTCTCTTCCTGCTGTTCCTGAGAGTCCATCACACTGACCTCCTGCTCCAGATGTGCCACCAATCAGCCCAGCCTCTCATTGACCTAGGTCTGTGGCAGTCTACTCACCCAGATCTTTTGTGTCTCATCCTCAGTCTGTTAACCCTCCAGTGTCCCTTAGACCATGGTGTGTTCTTACCATGTCCATTCCTCCTCTGTTTAGAAGCCTGTCACCCCATTCAAGCTTCTTTTTCCCCTTCCCTTCTGGTTCCCCAAATCCTTGTGTCTCTTCTCCATTTAGCCAGCAAGTGTTAAAATCCGTGTTAAATGTTAAATGTTTAAGTATTGGTTTTTGTTCCTAGTGTTTATTAATTCTTTGCTTCCCTGTTTTAATTTACCCTGCTTGTTTCCTATTTGATTCCGGTTTTACTTGTACTTGTTCCTAGTCTTTCTCTAGTTTCATTAGCCCTCTTTGTTTGCTAATGTTCTCTGGTTACAGCTCTTGTTAATCCTAAATTATTCCACTTGTGTCATGTTCTGCTCCTTTTTTTTTTTTTTGTCTTGGTCCACACCTGCCCTTTGTTATTTGAGTGTATATTAGTGCCGGCCTTTGTCCTGTTCCCCAGCCAATCATTGTACTCATGTTACCATGTGTGGTTGTTATAGTTTGTCTTCCCAGTCCTGCTTCCTGTGTTTAGTTACTTTGTGGTTCTATAGTTTGTTTCTTATTTATCTGGTGTGTTTTGAAAATCTTGTGGTCTTTTTGTTTTGGTGTATTTCCTCAGTGTGTGTTTTTTTGATTTTTTTTCCATTTTTTTTTTTATTATTAAATACACCCCTTGTCTCAGAACCGCCAGTGGATCGTCAACCTCATTTGACACTAGTCTGACACTGGTCTTGCGTCTCATTCTTAAATTACAAGTCTGAACCATAAACACTGTAATCAGAGAATCAATGAATGAGAGTCAAGACTGAATAGAAATGCTTTCAATTTTTAGACAAAACCAAGTTATTGAAGAATTGAGACCAAGACCATAAGACAATCAAAGGTGCTAAATACAGAAAGAATGGGATGGCTAGTGACACTTGCTAGCCAAATGGGGAATCAATGACAGAATTGGACAAGAGTGAGTATCGGTTCCCAGCAATCCTTTTAACATTTTGAATTTTATGCTGGAAACCATGTAATTACCTCTACTTTGGAAACTACTACTGTATGGTTTCTTTTCATCAATCATCTCCTGCACCTTGGAAACCTTCACATGTACATAAAAACAACTATTCAGGAAAACATTATCCTGTTCATTAGGTGGCAACTGCCACATTGTCCAATAAAATTCAGCAGATCATAGTGTCTGCATAAAGCTGGAATAGAAGATTAAGTCTATATAGTTCAAAATGGGGGCCAGCCTTGGCAGAAGAGTAACAAATCCATGGGCTCTTGAGCAAGACCCTTAACCCCCAGCTTCAGAGGTGCTGCACACCGGCTGACCCTGTGTTGTGACCCTCAAGATTGCTCTCACCTGCATCTGTCTCATGGAAAATAAAACGGGCAGGTAAAGAGAAGTATTCCAGTTTACTTATGCAAATGGAAAATAAAGTATTATTTCAATTAAATGGAACTGATTAGATTATTTCATGGTGGGATTGGAAATCTTATGAAACAATTTTTAAGTGTGTGGTTGCATTATAGATACTTATCTGCTTATGATGACTTAGGTGCTGACATCCATACAGTATCTTAAACTGATTTGCTAGAACATTATAAGCATGTACTATCACCAGATATTTCCCTTTCACTCCTATTTCCTGTTTTTAAACAATGATACAGTATCAAGTAAACACACAATCTGCAGACACTTTTGACACCCAAACAATATAAAAGGTGCCAGATATGGTGTTGTCTGATTAGACAGTTTAGGCAGCCACATGGCTGAGTGGTTGTTGTTAGACTTAATGGACCAACCAACATAATTTGAAAATAATTAATGCACTAGCGTTCCTTTTATCATTAATCACTTTTTAAATGTATTTAACTGTATTTAAATATGGGTGTATCACATATTCTATTTTTTCTTTTTCTAGATGTTTATGGCTACTTGCTGACTAGTTCTACTGAGACATGTGGGTGCAGGTTCAATGTAACAAACAAATTAACGGTCATTAACGATGCCCAAACATGTTGTCTGTTCAGTCAGTTTTATTTTTATCGACATTTGACCATTTTTACATGCTTTAAGAAAAACAATATAATGCTCTTAAGTATAGCAGCAATTTGTCTGTAATATTTTCAAGCAATTATCAGCATTGTACAGCTGTGTATTACCAGACCAAACTTAAAAATACATTTATCTGATATCAAGAAATGTCAAGCTTGTTAAATACAAGCTCATGTAAAAATAATCTTAACATACTCTACTCCTGTTCATTAATTTTAATATAATTATATAGCAATTTAGCAGACACCCTTCTCCATGGCAACAAACAGTACATGACCTCCGTGAAAATTGTTTTGCTTTTTCTAAGTAAAGTAAAACAATTCATTCAGTATAATAGAACAAATAATCACAAAATTGAACAAGCCACCATCATTAAACTCTTGAAATAATAGTTTTTCCAAAGTCCCGCCTTGATGGACTCCCATAGACAGAGTCTTATAGTATAATTACAGTAATTATTTCCTTTTTGTTTATTTATTTATTTGACTATCCATTTGTGCAAAACACCACCTTTGTGGGGCAGTAAAATGTCCCATTGCCTTCATTGCTGAAGAAATATGTTAGTATGCTCATATTAATAAAAGCAAATCACGAAAATAAAGCCCTTAAATCATATATTATTTCTGAAGCAAAATAAGAAAACAGTTTTTGATGCTGTGACATTATCACTACTTGAAATTAACATATATACCTGGCAATGCTATGGATCTTCAAGCCAGATTTTTACAAATAAAACAATAAATCAGTACTATGTATTTTACATTCACATACCAACATATTTTGGCCATATGTTTTATTATGGTTTCATGTATGCAGCAATATAACGCTGCATCTCAATTGTAATGTACATACTAATTAATGTGAAAAGTGCATGCTTTTCTTATAAATATTTATGTTTCTGTTTTGGATAATGAATGTTTTTATGTATCACTGGGAAATGTATTTGATATTAGTCTAATACGGTAACACAAATAAGTACAAAAGAAACATTTGAAACATTGCTATACTTGCTTTATTTAACATGCCTTTTCTGTGAACATATTGGGCACAAATGGTCTTGCATTCTCTATGTTATGTCTACAAGACAGTGTACTGTTCAGTAATTTGACACTATTAAATGAAATGGCTATTAAGCACTTCAGTCTTTAATTTTAAATAATTTTACTCTATATATTATACAATACAGATCAAAATACAGAAACAACATAAGTAATATGTAAATCATTACTTACATTTTTAACTTAAGCTGCCCAGTATGGTAGACACAAATGCCATCTATTGGTAAAGGAAAAAAAACCTAATAATCTAGCATATATGTTTGTATAATATGTCAGAAAATTAATTTCTTTTTATCTATAACATAGACATTAGAATAACAAACACTTGAAACCACAAAATGTTACAATTTTCTACACCGTAACAAATAATACTAAATTAATAGCAGTCAATCTCCACAATTTCAAATTTTGCTTGTGTGCTTTGCAAATAAATGATTTTTCAAGAACGTATGTGCACTCTACGTGTATTTCAGCATCCATCAAAGTCAGCGACGATCCCTCAGATAACAACATGCTTTTTAGCTAGACTTGTGCTAGTTGAATTATTTGCCCACTCTTACTCTCGGATTTAAATGTATTTGCTGACATCTTGTGGTGAAATCATATATAAGGTATATAAAAAAAATAAGTGGTGAAAAAATGACTTGGAGAAATTCCTTTTAAACGTAGAAACAGTTTAATTGTATTTTACATTCAACATCTTATAACATATTCCATAACTAGAGGTTCATGGTGTACATATGTATGCCTGTATAAAGGTGAATATAGCAACAGCAAAAGGCAATTGTGAATATTATTGGTTTCTTTTTATTCATTTCCCTTCCTCCCTCCATTTCCTTCCTTACCTCCATCTATATGTATTCTAATGGCTTATCCAGTGGACAGTCAATGGGGGACCCTATCCCAGGCAACAGGGGACAGTCACGAGTACACCCCAGTTCAGACTCAAACAAAATCACATGCTACCAGAGTTGCTGATACTCCTTAGCTGCTAGTTTGTGGACTGCTTTTTAAATTATAATTTTGACCTAATTTCTATTTTGGCACACTCAATGAATACCAGTCTACACATTTTATTGTAAATAAACAATTTAGAGAGTGTTTCATCCCATTAGCTTTAACTGACTGTAAAAATGTAAAATGATTAAATATTCTATTTTTAAATTCTAAATATTCTCATCATGACCTGTGGTAATTCATTTACAGTAAACTGTTTTTAAATAAAGCAGTATGCATCTTATTCATAAGCATTTCTATACATTTTGAAATATGTATATTTTTTTACGTAGCTGCTTGCTACATCACTAATCTTTCATCTTTTTTATTCTGCTTTATTAAATAGAAACTGGAATTATCACTAAAACTACATTTCACATATGATTTACAAAGTGATAAACTACACTAAATATAATTTAAAATTTAGACGCCCACTTTGTCTAACAGGATTTTAAAGGCATCATTTGCAAAGATGAAGTAATGAGAATACATAAACTGGTAATTTTATTTTTTAGTCATAAAAAGAGTACGTTATTTGGCCTACTTATTTCATAACTGTAAAAGAATGAAGTGGTATCATTTTTACTGTTAACATATAGCCAAGGTGTTGGAAGAAGGTGCTTTTTCTCACAGGATTGTTGGATCAAGTTCAGGCGTTTCCAGCCCTCTCAGCCCAGATGTCTGTGCTGGTGCACAGCTCAGATTGTGAGGAGTGGAACAGATGGGACTCCAGTTCCTTGCCCCGGTAAAGATGGTGACATCCTGTCATTGCCAACAAGAGGTGTCTGTGATTTTGAAATGGTGGCTCCTGAAAGTGATTAATACATGTGATCTCATTCACAAGTGGGGGGAGGGAACCTTAATGTTATTTTATGGTGAGGTGTAGATTTAATTTTCACATGCACACTTATGTTTGCTTTCATGCAACTCCTCAGCCTATGTGATACATTCAACATTGCCAGAGGTGGGATAAATGCCTGTTTTTCATACAACATTGGTGACATATAAGCCTGAAAGAAAGTGTTTCCCTAATGACCTAAATACTATTCAAACTGTAGTAAAGAACTATAGAAATTATTTGCTTAACCAAAATTTTCCTGATTTTGCACTCTCAATCTCTCTCTCTCTCTATATATATAGAGATTATATATATGTATATACATATCTCTCTCTCTCTCTATATATATATATATATATATATATATATACATTAATGGAATTCGAAGAAAATATATCATTTTCATATAGCCTGCTATTTATCAGTATGCATTTGCCTGGCAAAGTATAGTTTTGGGTATTTTTATTTTTGAGCTTCACTCAATTATGACAAAATAAAAATGAGTAGAAAATGAGTAGAAATGGAAAATCTGGAGCATCTGCATTATTGTCACAGTCTTTGGAGAGTTCAAGGAAACTGTAAGGTGTCTGAGCCTAACAAGATGTTTTTGCATTACAATGAAATCATTCGTATGATAATGCAGCATAATAATTTCAATTCAATTGATCTGAATGGATTTTCTTTGTTTTATTATTAGAAATTACAACTGTACTGTTTAAACAATAATGGATTTTCTTATTCGGGGAAAGTCTATTTTACACATATACATAATGAATATTTGTATATTTTGATATATTTTTAAAATACATTAAATACATGATCATAAATTTTATGCTATTTGCCTTCTGCTTTTTGGAGGAAGGTGGATGACATGATTCATTTTATTTTGAATGAACTGTGAATACTATTACATTCTCATCTACATTCAAAGTATACCATAGTTACTAGTGTTTGTGTGTTTAGTCTGTGGCTTGCTATATAGGTTGCTTGTTAGAAGGGGAGCAACTGCAGAATCTGTGTATAATTATATCTGGGACAAAACTTGACCAACATAATTAGCTGAATTTCGATTTGTTCTCAATTTCCTATTAAATGTGCTCAATAGGAAATCATATAATCCATTAGCCACAAACAGCTCTTTAAAAAGGAGCATTTGTGAAGCACAGATAATAGAAGATTTAAAATCCTGTAATACAGAGGCTATAGCTTTGTTCCTTGATTGCATAATCCCATTTCACATGCATTTCCAATGTGTTCTTTTATTTTTTTTCTCTCTTTTTCCAAGAACCTAAGCATTACTGAATTATGCAAAATGTCTGTCTGCCTAATAATCATGCCATGGGTTTAAAATATAATATTGCAAATAGTTATACACTGCTTAATATTAAATTTTCCATTTCGTTAATATAACTGAGAATAATGGTGTCAGGACATCCCTGTGAATGTGTTGAAAGACAAGTGTTATGTCATAAGTATATGATTGCTGCTATACACTTGCTGGAATACATTATGAGAAAAACATAGATCTGTGTTTCCTGTACCAAGTTTAAATTTTTACACATTTTAAGTATTAGAATTAGGTGATCATTGTTAATACACCACAGTGTGCAACAACAAAATGTGTCCTCTGCATTTAACCCATATATAATTTTTTGTGACATAAGAGGGGGTAGCTAATTCAGTGCAAGGGGACGGTACCTGGCTCAGGGTACCTCAGTGGTGACTTGCTGGTGGGGGATTTGAACTTGAATCTTTTACAAGTGCACTTCCCTAAACATCAAGCCACCACTGCCCACAGTGAATACAAGTATACAAGTAACATGGCTGTAAGAAATAAACTGAAATTGAGTCATTCATAAAATTGGTTTGCACACATTCACAAATACAAAATTCATTATAATTGTTCTATTTACTACTTCAGGGGACTTAACCCAAACTGTGCAATACCTGAGTATTATTCACAGTTTAATCAGTTTTTTCAGTTTACTTGTAATGGATACTGATTAACACACATCTAACCTTAAATACCCCGGCTTTCATGATTTTTGTTTTATTTGGGAAATATTAAGTTAATATTTATCCAACAATGAAATGTACAATTCATTTGATATTTCTTACATATTTTATGTGCATGTAAATGATCTGCAAAATCTAAAGGTTTATGGTACATGCCAAAAGGAGAAACATCACAGAAACCACTGTTCTCCAATCTGCCTAAAATGCCTTGTTGAAATTCCAGCCCTAACTTCATTGCATAACAGTCCTTATTGGCTACCTACCTGCAAGGATCTGTCTACAGACTAAGACAGAGATGGAGTGTGTAGGGCAAACAGAGAATTCAGACAAGCCGACCAATCAGAGCATACTGGGCTCATCAGAGGTGAGGCTTAAAGCTCCATTGCAGGGTGTTTCTCAATATCAAGAATGCAAAGATTGTACCCATCATCTTGGCAAAAGTTGTCTTGCTAACTTGATTCCCAAGAATAAACCTGGGGTGTAACGCATCATGGTATCGGTTGGTGAGGATGCAACTGATGAATCCTTGATATTTGGGATGGGGCAAAAACATCTGAAAATTTTGACCATCCTCTGCACTTCTGTATTGGAACTGGAAGATTCTCATTGATCCCTATTAAAAAAATGAGTACAAAAGTACGGTCAAGCACGTATACTGAGAAATACCCTGAGCATTTCAAACACAGGGTGAATAGCGCTGTACATTAGGAGAAAAATCTGTTTTTTGGAAGCACACAAGTCTACTCAAGTAGATTCCAAAAATAAAATTACCCAACAGTGAAAAGGAGCATAAAAGTGCCCATTTAATTGCCCCCCCAAACACCCTCCCTGCCACACAGTCAACATAAATACAGGATTTTTTTTTGTGTAATTCATTTACATGAAATATATTGTGATTTTTGTTTTTTTTTTTACTTGCACAACCACTGACGTGGCTTGTATAACTGTTACTTTATGCATTCTCTTAGCACAGATGGCTCAAAGTATCATTCATACAAGCCCCTTGTTTCTATATGACCCACAACTTTTAAAACCTTCACTCTGTTAGCAGGCCAGATTTATTGTATCAACTAATTCATTGAAACTAAGAAGCCTGTTACTTAGTTACTTCCCTAAGGATAGCTTGCATTTTGCATTGTGGCGTAATGTGATTGAAAGTGTATAATGTTTGATGTGTTGCCTGTATTGGTTATTATGAGCATCTCCAAATGCTCTAAAGATTGGCGAGTTGTTCTCATCATACACTCACCTAAAGGATTAGTAACGCCACACTAATACAGTGTTTGACCCCCTTTCGGCTTCAGAACTGCCTTAATTCTATGTGGCATTGATTCAACAAGGTGCTGAAAGCATTCTTTACAAATGTTGGCCCATATTGATAGGATAGCATCTTGCAGTT
>JAABNY020000025.1:7357918-7370415 GCA_015164015.2 Brevimyrus niger | reverse complement strand
GTATGCGGGTTTTCGCTGCAACTCCCTAATTAGATTACTAATTAGAGGACTGATTGGCTGAAAGAGTCCTCACACCTAGGTTTAAACCTGCATACACACCGGCCCTTTGCGGATAAGATTCTCTTTGCTCTATGACCATAGCAGAAATACATGTCAAGCTGAACGTTCCTTCAGATGATTCATTTCTCACAACAATATAAGCTCAGGATTTTGTTGACTGAAAAAACAGCATAAGTAAGTCTTTAAGTAACATCACTTAGTGACAGCAAATGGAAGAGGGTGAGAGCAGATGACAGTTGAACTTGTAAATGTAATAAGTTAAATAATAATAATAAAGATAACTGCAAGCAGTGATAATTGGGTCCAAAGTAAATGGATAGAATGAATGGAGAGGAATAGATTGAATGGCATAAAATTGGAAGTTCACTAATGATAGGAAATGAGGTACAGACTGTAACTGATGGCCAATGCATTTAAATAGTGAGAAAATAGGAAATACTACTATGATAGAATGACACCTGACATCTGGGCATTACAGGAGAAATGTTCATCAACATAGAATAAAGGGAAAATGGTAGATGGGAAACAGAAAGGAAATGTGGTGACTAGCTATTGAGAAAATATGCAATTGCTGAAGTGTAGACATCCTGAAATATCACTGAAGTGGAGTGCCTGAGCCTGACTGAATGCATGGCTTAGGTCAGATGGTCTGAGTAGTAGGTAGAAATGAGGATGGAGATTGTTTAGTGTTAATGTAACTGGTAAGCAAATGCAGGATAGAATGTAGAACCTTGTGGTGGAGTACCAGAGCCTGAATGAAGGCATGGTTTGGGTCTGATGGTGTGAGTAGTTGGAGGTAATGGACAGTAGCAATGGAGAGGAATTGTTTGAATGGCATAAAATTGTAAGCTGACTAATGATGGGAAATGAGGTACAGATTGTAACTGATGGCCAATGAATTTAAATAGTGAGACAATAGGAAATTCTAGTATGATAGGATGAGACCTGACATTTGGACATTATAGTAAAAATGGTAATGAAGTTATCACTAAAGTTTGATAGATTTCTAAAAGTCAGATGGCAGGAAAATATAAGGGGACTAAAAATATGGACTTAAGTGAAGGGAAAGGAGATTAATATTTCAATGTCTCAATAAGAAATAGCGAGATTTCAGCTGCATTAATAAAGATGGGTCTTAGGCATAGTAAGGCAGTGGTTGTAGCGCCCCTGTTTGATCGATTGCCACCAAACTTGGAAGGCCATTCTGAAGTCTAGTAATACACATGTGAGTCAAATTTTGTGAGGATTGGATGAAGTATGACAGAGATATAGCTGTTTAAATGAAATGGGAATGAAAATGGTGTGGCCAGCAGGGGGAGTCTGCGCTCCATTTTTGAAATTCTATTCAATACTTTCAAGCTTTCTGATTTGTAAATGAAGTCTGACAATGATACATCAGGTAAATTGGTAAACAATGAAAGGAAATTTAAAATATAGACTAAGGTGAAGGGAAAGGTAGCAAATGTTTGAAAGTTTCATGAGAAATAAGGACATTTCAGCTAAATTTCCTAAGGTGGGTCTTAGAAATATATGGACAGTGGCTGCAGCGCCCCCATTTGACCGATCGGCAACAAACTCTGAATGTCTCTCTGGGGTGCAGTGCTTAATCAACTGGTGAAATTTGGTGAGGATTGCCTGAAGCACGGCTGAGATTTAGGTAGTTGATTGAAATGAGCATGGAACTATTGCAAGTTGGATGTGGCTGGTGGCCATACTGTACAGGCAGGTCAAGATATCTTTATATCCATGAGGGCAGTGTCCTGATCAATCCATTGCCAGAATGACCTACTTGGACTGGACACTGTAGAAGTTAAAGCAATATGTTATTTATTTAGTTTTTAAACATCACTAGGGAATGCAAATGACAATCATTAATCAATGCATATATTTTGATTTGGCATGATCTAAAGAACATTCAGTACAAAGGAGTATAACCAGTAATATGTCACTGGATCAAAAATTAGATAAATGTAAGTTAAACTGATTTCCCAGGTTAATTCAGACATGTTATATTGCTGTAGCGCCCCTGTTTGACCGATCAACACCAAATTTGGAGGACCCTTCCGTAGTACTATACTACAGGATATATTAAAGTTTGGCGATGATTGGTTGAGGCATGACTGAGATATAGCTGTCTGATTGAAATGGACATGGCACCTGTATGATTTGGGTGTGGCTGGTGGCCGTACCTCATGGAAAGTTTAGGATTTTTTAAATAATTATATATGAGGACTGTCTCTTGATTTAAAGGATACCAGATTTATGTAGGTTGGTTGAAAATCCTAGGAGGTTATAGAAAAAGCCAGTTTTCAGACATATATGAATTATGCAAAAACGCAAAGATGGAGAACCAAGTTCTATATGTTGATAGATTTGTCATAAAATAATGAATTGGATTGGAAATAAATTTCAATGATTGGCTTTACAGTTTTTGAGAAATAGGCAGAAATGCAAATAATGGCGCTGCAGCGCCCCCATCTGGCCAAATGAGGTGTCCTTTACAGGGTAGGCTGAGGGGCGGAGGACAAATGTACCAGTCAAATTTGGTTTGGATTGGCCTTCGTTAAGCCTGTCAAATGGCTGCTTGATTTTGATTGGTCAATGGCGGCCACTCTTTAAGGAATAATGACTGCCATTGTAGGTGGCTGACCTCAGGCTGGGTCCTAGTACATATCTACCAAATTTCAGTTAGATTGGCCAAGGCAGTCAGGAGATATTGTCAGTTTTTAGTTGTAGCGCCCCCTATGGACGAAATGCGGCCCGCCTCGGACCGTGTCCCCAGCATGGTGTAGGGAGGTGGGATTTCAAATTTGGTCAAGGTAGGCCAAGTCACGGTCAAGTTATAGCCGTCAGACCAAAATGGGCCAAATTCGGATATTGTTTGGGCATGGCTAATGGCCGTAGGATATAAAAATGTCTTAATATTTTGGATAATTCTTGATCAGCTGAGAGTTCTGATTCGTTTGACACCTCATTTGTCTGATTTCGTAGGACAAGCTAGGACTTAGGAAAAACCAGGATTTGCAGATTATGCAAATTAGCTAAAAATCTAAGTAGGCGGAGCTTCATAGTCCAAATTGCAAGTTGGTAGGGCATGTCTGTCTGTATCAGCTGAAAAAAAAAATTCGATTGTAGGACAAGCAGGACAGGAGATATCGACCAAAACGTGTTGGGGGGCGCTACGGCGCCCCCCTAGTGGCCAAGTCGGACAATCTGAGTAGTGGGTAGAAATTGTAATCATCCTACCAAGTTTGGTAAGCCTAGTATTTACGGTTTAGGCTGGGCATTCAGTTTTAGGGCAGGAGAAAAATAATAATAATCCTAAGAAAAACAATAAGTGTCCAAATACTTTGGACCCTTAAATATGTATTGAATAAAACATAACATGGATGAAGATCAGATCATTTCAGAAGCCTTTCGTGCATACATCCAGATAATTTCCAAAGGTTCACAAACTGTTAATTGTACGTGTTTATGCAAACTTTTCATTTTCTTGTGTGCAAGGTAACACGACTGCAAGTTAACACTCATTCCTAATATACAGAATTCCCATCAACAACAAAAAAAACTTTGACTGCTACAAGACTACAAAAGATTTTGATCACCTAACTTGATTTTCCCAGCCAGGTTCAAATTTAAACCATTTTAAGTGATAAAATAAACAGAAAACCATTTATTCATTCTAAAGAAATTTAAGGATTAACATTGCACACAATTACACTGGATTGGATTACAGGAACCCACAACACAAATCTTACGATGCGAATACAAGGCACATAATGCTCAACACAATTTATCAGCTACTAGTGGTGCACCGATGTGGAAATTTTAGCTTATACTGATAACAGACACTGATTACTGTGATAACTGAAACTGATAATCAGCTGAGCTTGATGTTCAACATGAAAAACACTATGCTAACTGTGAAGAAGTTGGTTAACCCTCCATGACCAGCGGTCCCGCCGAACAGAAATTTCGTGAACCGCTTAAATAACTCTGCGAGTTTTTGTCATATACAAATAAAAAAAATAATACCCTCAGAAACCTTGGACAGTCTACTTTTCAAATGTATATAGGTAGAAACTAAATATATTTTTACAGCTTCGTGATATGAATAGAAAGAACAAGAGTGACTAATTTAAGCGTCTGCGTCTCAAAGCAGCTCTGATCGCCTTCCCACTTCCAAATCGTGCTATTTGCATAACATAATCCGACAGTTAGTATTTGGTAAATAAATATGTGAATATGCCCATTGTGACCAAAATAAACAAGAGCACGTGTCTGAGTAGTGTTTACAACAGTCGGCTACAATATGGCACATGGATATGTCTCTGCCGCTGAAGCTTTGCGCTAATGTTGCCATTTTCAGTAGCAAATCTCATACCTGTGTCCATGGCTCAGTGTGCCAAGCCTGTGTGCCGGTAATCCCAAGATTGCTGGTTCAAACCCAGCCTATTTAGAACATGAATAGTGACCTTCAGCTGAGAGCAGTACTATACGCCACCGATGCAAGTAAAACAAAGAAAGGTGATACGGTTTGCTTTTCTGCCTATTTAACCTAATTTTTTTTACTTTAATACTTCAGACAATGTAAGTTTTAAAAAGAAGACCAGTTAATAGTGTCTGTGCCCAGCCCAGTAGCATTGACTTTGGGAGACTACAGTGAAGTCTTATGTGGTGAATGAACTGACAAAACCACTCATTCTCCACTAGAGAAAATGGCTGATTGTCCAATGCAATCATCTTGATCATTTAAATTGTGTTTTTAGATCTGGTGCTACTAACATTGAATATTGATTGAATAAATAGGATGAAATATCAGACAGCATATCATCGAAAATTGCCACACTGAACCAATAAAAATGTTTTCAGGAACATCACCCAATACTGGTATATATTGTGCAACTTAATCAGCTATCACTTTCTAGTTTGGTTTAGAAAATAGGTATATTTGAGCAAACAGTTCATTACGAGTTTCAGATACCCCACAAAACTCTTAAAAGGAGAAGAACCACTATGAATCTGGTTTTCAAGGACAATTTATCCTCTATCCCAGTCCTCACATGACCATGATGGAGAACACGGAACCCCACAAACCCTTACCATTTTTATTCACTACAGGCCGGCAGTCACTGCAAACCCAGTCACGCTGGAAGGGCTTCAAGGAAGAGCATAGCCGATGAGTTCCCCTGGAGCCACAGAACTTACACCGTATAATCACCCACTTCCTGGAAAAAAATGATAAAGAAATGTTGTACAATTGTAACACGTGAAGAAAAAAGAAACTGTATATGTCACAGTGGTTATCCTTCACTTTTCAAGATTTACATAAAAACCTCATACTTTATAAGATAAAAAAATATCCTTGATAAACATTTAAATAGCAAACAATCACAAACCTAGCATAGCAGGAACAGCACAATCATTATTGACAGTATAAAAAAGTAAGGTGCATCCGGGGGGTGTTACTTTAAAGGGGCAGTCCCATAAATATATTTTGCCAAATTTGATTAACAGGTTGGCCACAAAGGAAATAAAGCATTATCAATCTTACAATCGAGGGCTTGGGCACCCCTGCATTAAGGCAAGCGGTCCTAGTGGGTCAGGTGGTGTAATAAAGCAATAACTGCTTTAATGCACACTTTAGGAATAGAACGTATTTGTACTCTGTTGTAACACCAATAATCACAAGACGATATTGTGCAGACATGCAGAGGATGACAGTAGTCAGAGTAAAAAAAGTATGCTTTTGTCTTGTTTGCCTTAAGTCTTGGTTAATGCACATACATTTTTTTTTAGAAAAATATTACAGAAAGGTAATTCATTTGGTTTCAGTCAAGTGGTAAAAATCTCCAAGGCGCTCACTCAGGTATTGTGGGGGCATGTGGGGGCCACCACCCCAAGTAAAAAGAAAGCAGCATAGAAGCACAAGCAAAGTCAAGAGAATAGAACTGGGACACAAGCCAAACAATGGAGTGCATTCTACAAAGCCTAGGCAATAATTTATAAAATGGCAGAAATTCAACTATGAATATCATCGCAGGAAATTAATAACTGAATAACTTTGCTATGACCATGAAGACCAGTCTGAAGGGTAACATCCTGGATGCCATGATTAACACAGCTCACCACTCAGAACAGTGGGCTCCAAGAGAACAAATGGTGAAGTGCGCGTAATACAATGAGCGTCAATACAGACATTGTCAAGAAACACTGCTTTGATGACAATGCTGAAATGCAAACTACTATTTATTGAGGGAATTTACAATGGAAATTCTGGTCACTGTCTACATACTGCTGCAAGGTAATAAGCTATACTTGTATACTTATAAGCTATACTTAGCTTGCTAAACTCATCATCAGCATACAAAAACCACTCCCTGGATGGGCTCTATTCATCAGGGGGGTTTAATTGCGGCAACTTCAACACAGCCCAAACAAAATGTTAATTTTGCCAACTAGCAGGGAAAACACACTGGACCTAGTTTAGACCAACAGTACAGCAGCATACAAGGTCAAAACCCTATCCTAACCCGGGACAATCAGACCACCTCTTTGTTCTTAACCCTTTGGGGTCGAGTGCATCGTCGGCGACCCAGCATACTTTTCGTGTCAATTTCCATTTATATCTCACTGAAATCTTTACGGATTTAGCCAGCGTTTTTTTCATGACTACACGTTATCTGACTTCTTTTCAAAATGTCTAGTCAGAAGTATTAAAGTTTTTTAAATTAGATTAAATCAGCAAAAAAGTAAACCATGTCATCTTACTTTGTTTTACCTGCATCGGGGGCATGTAGTAGGGGTCTCAGCTGAAGATCGCTATTCACATTCTAAAGAGCCGCATTCGAGAGTATTCAAATCGCATTTGAATGGTAATTTGATTAACAGCGCAATGGTGAAACGCGATCCAGAAACATTCCGATCAGCACCATAAAAGGGGGGTAGCAAAGTGGCCAGGTGACAATGGATCATTCATACGCATGAAAGTTGCTACATATGAAAAACATTGAGCCAGAAATAATGACATGAGTTCGGTTTTTCTTATTTATTTATCCAACTGAATGTTGCAACTACACCATTTACTCATCTTCATGTAGCCAAGACTACAGTCATCAGATATCTGGGATCAAAACAAACTGCCACCATTGCTTACTATGTACTTCTATAATGTTTCTGCAAGTGTTCCAAACTGCATTTTGCAATGTCTATACTTTGATGTCAAATTACAAACTTAAAAATCTCACATATTTACTATATACAATAAAATAAAGATGACTGTAATGGCTAAAACAAATAAGGAATAATTTAATTGCCATGATTTAAGTTCATGATATTTGAAGAAGTGTGTGATCATGCCCCAGTCAGTGAAAGTGTGTTTCCTACCCCTAGACCCCAGAGGGTTAACCCCAGCTAAAAGACCTAATTAACAGAAACAAACTAGCGACCAGGACAGTGAACACCATATCGGAACTGAAGGTCTGCTATGCGCATACAGCTTAGCCTGTTTACACTAGGCTGGTCACAATTACTACACAATTGCTTGCTATGGATCATTTTGCATAAATTGACAGACTTGCATCCATTCATATGTTTAAAAAAGCTGTATGAAAATGAACGTCATTTCTATCACCATTTCCATCATACCGTTTTCTGCCTTGTAAGATTTCACTGATGCTGACTTAATGATATTTTCACCAATTTTACAAGTGAAGTATACTTGTGTATCCCAAAACCCTTTCTTTGTTAATTCAGAATTAACTTCCAAAATTTAAGTAGTACTTTGTTGGCTCCTCCACAGCCTCTGCGTAAGAAAAGCACAAAAACGAAAACAGGAACATCGATTCCACATGCATTTCAATGGTGAAAAACACAAATTAGAAAAATGACTAAAACTTACCAAAGCAACCATAATAAAACAACCTACTTGTTGAAAATACAAAATAGGCTCAAACTGTGTTGCTTCCTTGTAAACAACACACAATGGTGGGCAGCAATAGGAAAATAAAACTACTCAAAAGAAGTCTTCATCATACATTAGATAATATAATATATAATTATATCAAAATCATGCATTATATAAAAACCATCCCCATGCTAGGTTGTTCTCCTTGTACCCATAGCCTCTGGGGTAGGCTCAGGACCCCCCCACAACCCTGAATAGGATAAATGTTTATAGAAAATGGAAAGATTGAAAAAATCATATTTTAATAAAATAATTACTACATTTCTGTACCTTAAAAAGGTCAAATTACCTACAGCTATATTGACAGAGCCTTAGGGGTACGACCCCAGCGACAAGCAAAGGTACAAAATTTGATCTTTTTTCTTTTTCACATGCCCAAAGCACCCTCTATAACAGTTTTCTGGTATGTGGTGTTATACTTCTCAGCAATGGTTTGGGGATTTAACACTAAAGTCAGCAGGTATTCGTTAAGAGGATACTTTGTCTCAGCCACCAGCAAATCCTTTGCCATCTGACACACTCATATCACTTTAACTTTAATAACTTTGCATATCACTTGGACATTTAGGGTAAATGCAGGCCTAATATGTGCAAGTGTAGGAGCAAATATGAACAGGGTCAAGGGGGTCCCTTAGTGCACCTAAAGAAGAGTTAAGGGTGTAATGACATGGAAATCAATTTTAGAGTCATGCAAGACATGCCCTCCTGCTGGACACTGTAACAGAAATATGATTAATTTATGGACAGTTGCAGGACACAGCAGCTTTGCTAAGGCAATGTGCATCACCTGCACATGAAATTCTCACATCCCTGATTAAGAGCAAGCTTACCTTCAATTCTGTATGGACATAATTGCACAGGGAGTAAGAAGTTTCACAGAAAGAAAAAAAAGTTTTGCAATTTTAATAATATCTTTTCAAGACTATGTAGCATATGTTTCAAAATCATTTTAAAGTTTACTGCCGCTGCTTTAGCATGAGCACTGCATGCATTCTCTGAGAGAAATGGAATTTTGCTTACACTGATTAAGGAGCTGCAACCTTTTATTTTGTGACGCGAGAATTTTCAGACAAAATCCGATAAAAAATACATCTCTTCAATTCATAGATAACTGTGACACACTAAAACACATAATTCACATAAATGAATCAACTTGTGTGTTTGCCGTTTGCTCAAAAACAAAATGACCAAAGTTGCAAAGCAAAATTAAAAAATAAAAGCAGAGCGGGGGTTTCCCAAAAGCATAGTTGTTAATTACATTATCCATCTGGCCCTGGACAGATACGAGTTTGTCTACAGAAGAAATAGAACCACTGAAGCCACCACTTTATCTGCTCTCTACATTGTTCTTATCTGCATAGACCATAACAACATCTATGTGATAAAGCCATTTGTTTAATTTTAGCTATATATATATTCCACGACATACAGTGGTACCTTGGTTTGCGAGCATAATTTGTTCGGGACACCTGCTTGTAATCCAAAACAGTCGTATATCAAAGCAAATTTTCCCATAAGAAATAATGAAAACTGGAGGTGATTCATTCCACAACCCTAATATTCATATAAAAACAATTATTACAAAATACAAAGTAAAATATATGTAAAACAAATTAACGTACACTTTACCTTTGAAAATAATAGTGGATGGTGTGAGGGAGACGAGAAAGAGAAGAGAAGGGTTATTTTGTAGACAGTTTGTTGATTTTCACTTTAAATAACGGAATCACTGCTCTGTTGGCTCACAGGAATCTTTTTCTTTTTGTGTGACTAACATGGAACCTATCCAATGACAGCTGCGTTAGTTTCCTTTTTGATTTTGTGGAAATATGGACACTGCATTGTCGTTAAACAGATTCATTGCTGGCACTGGTACGATTCTGGTGGTGCTTTTCTACTAAAGTTTGACTATACGAGTGAGGCACGCTGACCAAGAGCATGGGAGACGATTACCCAAAATCCCGCAGCAAAACAGTAAGAATAAGAACCATCGGCTCAGTTGTGATCACGTGATGCTCAACAGAAAAAGTCTATATGTAATACTCGTACTGCAAGATCTTGCTCGCCTTCAAAGTCAAAATTTAATAAAAATCTGTCTTGCGGAACATTCGTAAACCGCGTTACTCGTAATCCGTGGTTCTACTGTAATTCCTACACTCTTGGCCTGAACACACAACTTTGCAAATAGGTAATTAGTTGTCTT
This sequence comes from Brevimyrus niger, assembly GCA_015164015.2. NCBI lineage: Eukaryota > Metazoa > Chordata > Actinopteri > Osteoglossiformes > Mormyridae > Brevimyrus > Brevimyrus niger. The sequence goes on along the minus strand of JAABNY020000025.1, from coordinate 7,360,186 downwards.
AAAAGACCACAAACTATTCAACCTGGCCAACAACTTCTCTACCACCTTAATGGCAAGCACAAGAGCTCTCACTCCACGTTTGAAAACTTGTTTGAATTTTTTGGCTTTTAACCCTCTGGAGTAGACGGCATTGTCGGCAATGCATAGTATCTTTCTCATGTATTTCAGTTCACAACTCACTGAAATCTTATTATAGAAACATGACAAAAGACTCACTAAATCCGTAATCGGTCTTCTTTTTAAACGTCCATTTTCAGAAGTGTTAAGGTTTTTAAAATTACGTTAAATTGACAAAAAAAGTAAACCATGTCACCTTTATTTTTTTACCTGCATAGGGGGTGTGCAGTACCGCTGTCATCTGAAGATCACTATTCACATTCTAAATAGCCGCATTAGTGCGTATTCAGATCTCATTTGCATGGTAATTTGATGAACAACGCAGCGGTGAAATGCAATCCAGATGCATCCCCATCAGCGCCATAAAAGGGGGGTAGGGACGTGGCCAGGTGACAATAGCTCATTCATACACATGAAAGTTGCTACATATTCAATGAAAGGAGCCAAAAATGGTGACATGGGTTAGCTTTTTATTTATCCAACTGAATGTTGCAACTACACCATTTAGTTATCTTTATGTAGCCAAGACTTTTTGATCCCAGATATCTGATCACCAAACTGCCAGCACCACTTATTATGTACTTTTATAATGCGTCTGCAATTGTTCCAAACTGCATTTTGCAATGTCTATACTTTGATGTCAAATTACAAACAAACATAAATCTGACATATTTACATAATACACTAAGATAAAGATGATTTTAATGCCAAAACAAAAATGCAAGAAATAATTTATTTGCTGTGAATTAATTTTACAATATTTGAAGAAACATGTGACTATGCGCCAGTCAGTCAGTGTGTTTCCTACTCCTAGACTCCAGAGGGTTAAACGCTCTAAAGTCTGGGACACATGGTCACTATGACAGATTTCTGTCAATTGAGTGCATTAAAAGTCCATGAGATTAATATAGATCGGAAGAAAAATGGGAGGGCAGCTTGAAAGGCTGTATTTCTTTTGTTTAATTACAATTTAATTATTTTACCTAAAAATAAACATTATGGTTTCGGCAGTTCACTTAAACATTAAACGGCTACGGAGCTTATAGATTGCAAGCTATTTCTCAACGCTTAAGATACCAAACTTCAAATCAGCGTATTCAGCCTTTTTCCAAAAGGTAAGACAGGACCATACATGCCCACGCAGCCAGACTCAAAAAGCTCCTTGTACTGATACGTATTCGCCATATAAAATACACATGGCAGTTTGTCAAGACAGCGTATATGCACTTATTTTATGTGCATCTTCTGCTAGGAAAACATTGTCTATATAAATGTTAAGATGCCTAGTAATTTGTATAATTGTATATATGCCAATCATGCTATGTACTTACAAAGGCAACTACTAAATTTCATTGTATTTGCGTAATCTACTACCAGTTAGCATTATCTCCACAATGTAAAATAAAAGCACAGAAGCCAGCTAATTCAACCTTACCCATCAATTGCACTGTACCCTCGGCCATTATCACATCTGCACTTGAGAGCATCACAGTGCTGGTACACCTGCAGTAACTCCCCATATGCATTTTCCTCAAGTTCCCATGATGCATCTCTGTATAAAAAGGGCACACAGTACCAAAGTCATTACCATGTCTGTGTTAATGACTTTAGAAAGAAAGAAAGAAAGAAAGAAAGAAAGAAAGAAAGAAAGAAAGAAAGAAAAAAAATCTAAATTGATTTACCTTTCTGGTATGTGAATTCCCATTCGGAGCATTTCCTGTTGAAACTTATCCTTATTGTTGCAAATTGTACACCTGAAGAAGAACATTGCAGCACTGTTTGCTTGGCGCTGAAAATAAAAAGGCCAAATGATTCTCAAATTAGGTTTATACACTCAGCATAAGCTTATAGATTTGATTGAAGTCAAAAGTTTAATATTTGTGTTTTAGAATGTCAGGAAAAAACACCCCACAGTAAACTGTAATTAAACCCCGTATTCCCCGATAGCCTGAAATTCTGCACTTTTGGCTCCGTTCCATCCCTGCTTGGCACAACAATATTATATTGAAATGTATTCATGGTTTATTATTCCATCCATCCATCCATCCATCCATTATTTTCCGCTTCTCTGGGATTCGGGTCACGGGGGTAGCAGCTTCAGGAGAGATACCCAGACCTCCCTCTCCCCAGCTACCTCTACCAGCTCCTCGG
>JAABNY020000025.1:7308413-7325114 GCA_015164015.2 Brevimyrus niger | reverse complement strand
AGGGAGAACATGCAAACTCCACACACATGTAACCCAGGCGGAGACTCGAACCCGGGTCCCAGAGGTGTGAGGCAACAATGCCGCCCCTTTTTCTAAATAGCAAAAGTTTTTAAATAAATCTCTCAAAATTTGGTCTCTGCTGTAAGGTAAAGCTTTTAAAACATATGAATTATTCTGCACTGGGATTTACAGTTTTATTAAATGATGTGCTATTTTTGACTGGCTTTTGTCTAGCAAGAAACTTGTTCCACGCTAAAGATGGCTCCTAACCAGAACAAATAATGAGACTGCATAGAATATCATAACAACCACCACAGTTTGATTTATTATGGGATTTTACAGACTACATTCATGCAGATACATTACAAATCTTTTTTTGTTTGTTTATAAATGTGTATGGCTTTGTTCTGTGGTATGAGTCTAGTCCCCAAATGATTGATTACTTTTGAACTACAGACTACAGAATCATATTTATTTTTATATTTCTTTGAACATTGCACCTTAATTTAATTTGAATAACTTTCCTTTGGCTGTTTGTGATTATACAGAAGATAAACACATCTGTGTCTTTTTTTATCATTTTTTTTTTTAAGCCATGGTAGAATTATTTTACTTTTGGCATGCTGATACATGTGCTCTAACTTTTTCTCTTATAAAAAGTCTACACCACTGTGTAGTAATCCAGTAAGGTTCTGTAGTTTTTAGCAGTATAGCACCAAACTGATGGGGCAAGGTATCTCATTCAATCTGGCAATTATTTTGTAGTGATTGAAAACATCGGTCACACTGTTAAATATATTATTTAAATTTTATAAAAATGAATCCCGTAATGTTAATTTAGCTGTCTCTTCCAGTTTAAACAATTTTGTATATTAATCAAACTTGGGCATGGGTAAGCATTAAGTTCAGGCTGTGCTGGGGCATCTGACCCAAACTACAAAACAAGATGCTGTCCTCAGATTCCAATGTATCTTCTGTGAAAACCATCCGTGCTCCCCATGAGTGAATTATATTTTTGTATCAGGTGCTGTCCCGATTATTCGCTGCCCAAGAGGAAACGCAGCAGAGATGGTGGCTGTGGTAAGAATTACATTTCATTGTAATGCTGAAACACTGCCATGGTATAATTGAGGTAACATTACACTGGGTCATTTGTGAGGTCTTTTTTATGTTGCATTTTTCTTGTATTTAACTTAATTTAGTGTATATGTGTTAAAGTTATACAGGGGTTTCTAAAAAGAAAGATCCTATTATAGAGAAGTCATTATTAGTAGATTACGATGTAGTAAGCATTATTAATTATGTCATTGTGCATGACATAGAGATCCAGGGCCTAGTTGGGGATTTGCTGGACTGGTGTAGACTGTTCACTCTTTGTTTCTTGCATTTTGTGATCTTCATAAAGTCTGAGTCGTATTCACCACTCACTAAGTATTAGGGCTCTGTGCCATAAGCTTGAGATATGTGGCTGAATACAGTTCTCTGATTGTTACAGAAATTGGACAAGAAACTGCGGGAGAATCTTAGAGATGCCAGGAACAGCCTGTTCACTGGGGACACAATGGGAGCAGGCCAGTTCAGGTGGGTCACTTTAACTATCATGCATAATGTCATACATAAGTGCTATTGTTATGTAACTGAAGGATGGCATTCCTTAAACCAGATGCTGTTCAGAATGCCATATTGTTCTCAATGGTAAAACAACTGTATACTTTTCTTGAGATTTATGTGCAGTGATCCTGTAAAAATTAATACTCCCGCTTGTGTCTGTTCAGCTTCCAGAGGCCACTGATTGTCCTTGCAGATCGAAACCTCGATTTAGCAACCCCACTGCACCACTCATGGACCTACCAGGCTCTCATTCATGATGTTCTGGTGAGGAATGGAGTAAAAACACTATCCCCAGGCAACTTCTCTGTGTAGATTTAATTCGTATTTTTGTGCAGTGATATTTTTCTTGAAGGAGTGAGAACTTTATGTGATACCAGTCAGTAGTTTATTAACATAAGGTTTTGTAAAGCAGACACTATACTCTCAAGAACTTTAATATCTCCAGCTATAAGTCACCTCCTCACTTCAAAGTGTTGAAGGTGTGCAAGTCATATCAGCCAGAGTCAACCTCTACTATAGTGCTATAGTTAACCTTGCTTCATTGGCCCATACGTTAGGTAATATGTGGCTTAATGGCTGTGGCAATTTCTTGCATATGCATTCCTGCCCCCATTCTTACTGAATTTTGCATCATTTTGAATTGTAATTTGAATTTGAAAATGCTGCATTTTTAAAAATTCATATTGGCTGTCATTTTGTTTCTTCCTCACATTAAGTACACAGTTAACTTAGAAGAAGGTCCATTGTCAGAAAGTCAAAAATGGGTATAATTAAAATTAAGAGCACATCTTCAAAATCTCTTGAAAATGCATGAAAAATAGGATGATAGTAGATAGTTCTATACTTAAATATATTTTGTATTGTACACTTTAATCTGTAGTATGATCTATTTTTAATTTGGTTAAGCATTTGTGCCTCATTTGCATTGAGAATCTTGCAGATAAGTGACATGTTGCCTGCAAAACTGCAGTGTGGAGTCAGGCCTTGTTGCTCTGTCCTATTGTTTGTCTTTGTTGCTCTTCTTTGGATGGAATACGTAGAATTATAAGCTTCCCTTCCATCCATCCGTCCATCCATTTTCTCCCGCTTATCAGAGGTCGGGTCGCAGGGGCAGCAGTTTCAACAGGGAAACCCAGATTTCTCTCTACTCGGCCACGTCATCCAGGTCCTCTGGGGGAATCCCGAGGTGTTCCCTGGCCAGCCGAGAGACATAGTCCCTCCAGCGTGTCCTGGGACTTCTCTGGGGCCTCCTACTAGTGGGACATGCCCGGAACACCTCACCAGGGAGGCGTCTAGTAGGCATCCTAATCAGATGCCCGAGCCACTTCATCTGGCTCCTCTCAATGCGGAGGAGCAGCGGCTCTACTCTGAGCCCCTCCCGAAAGACCGAGCTCCTCAACTTCTCTCTAAAGGAGAGCCCAGCCACCCTGCAGAGGAAACTCATTTTGGCGGCTTGTACTCGCAATCTCATTCTTTCAGTCATTACCCACAGCTCATGACCATAGGTGAGGGTAGGATTGTAGATCGACTGGTAAATCAAGAGCTTTGCCTTTTGGCTCAGCTCCTTCACCATGACAGACCGATGCAGTGCCCGCATTACTGCGGACGCCGCACCGATCTGCCTGTCGATCTGCCGTTCCATTGTCCCCCGACTTGTGAACAAGACTCTGGGGTACTGAAACTCCTCCACTTGGGGGAGGACCCCATCCCTGACCCGGAGGGAGCATTCCACCCTTTTCCGGCTGAGGACCATGGTCTTGGATTTGGAGGTGCTGATTCTCATCCCAGCCGCTTCACACTTGGCTGTGAACTGTCCCAGTGAGAGCTGAAGGTCATGGTCCGATAAGGCCAACAGAAACACATCATCTGCAAAAAGCAGAGACCTAATTCTGAGGTCACCAAACCGGACACCCTCAACAATGTGGCTGAGCTTAGAAATTCTGTCCATAAAAACTATGAAAAGAATCGGTGACAAAGGGCAGCCTTGATGGAGTCCAACCCTCACCGGAAACAAGTCTGACTTATTTCCACCTGTGCGGACCAAGCTCTGACACCGGTCACACCCCCCACAGGACTCCCCGACGGACACGGTTAAATGCCTTCTCCAAGTCCATAAAACACATGTAGGCTGGTTGGGCAAACTCCCATGAACCCTCCAGAACCCTGCAGAACCCTGCAGAGAGTATAGAGCTGGTTCACTGTTCTACGGCCAGGGAGAAAACTACACTGCTCCTCCTGAATCCGAGGTTTGACAATCCGGCAGACCCTTATCTCCAGAACCCCCGAATAGACCTTACCAGGGAGGCTGAGGAATGTGATTCCCCTATAGTTGGAGCACACCCTCTGGTCCCCCTTCTTAAAGTGGGGGACCACCACCCCGGTCTGCCAGCCCAGAGGTATTACCTACGATGTCCATATGATGATGCAGATGCGTGACAACCAGGACAGCCCCACAGCATCCAGAGCCTTAAGGAACTCCGGGCAGATGTCATCCAACCCAGGGGTCTGGCCACTGAGGAGCTTTTTAACCACCTCAGTGACCTCCGCCCCAGAGATTGGGGAGTCCACACCCAAGTCCCCATACTCTGCTTCCACATTGGAAGGCGTGTCGGTGGGATTGAGGAGGTCTTCGAAGTATTCCCTCCACCGACCCAAAACGTCCCGAGTTGAGGTCAGCAGCACCCCATCCCCACCATAAAGTGTTAATGTCGCACCGCTTTCCCTCCTGGAGCTGCCAGATAGTGGACCAGAATTGCCTCGAAGCCATCCGGAAGTTGTTCTCCATGGCCTCGCCAGACTCTTCCCATACCCAAGTTTTTGCGTCAGCGACCACCCCGCTTGTCCTGCCGGTACCTGTCAGCTGCCTCTGGAGTTCCACAGGCTAAAAAGGCCCAGTAGGACTCCTTATTCAGCTTGACGGCATCCCTCACCACTGGTGTCCACCAGCAGGTTTGGGGATTGCCGCCGCGACAGGCACCGACCCCCACCAGTGGAGCCAACCTACCACCAGTTGACCAGTGATCAGTTGACAGCTCCGCCCCTCTCTTCACCTAAGTGTCCATGACATGCAGCCGCAAGTCCGATGACATGACTACAAAGTCGATCATCAAACTGCAGCCTAGGGTGTCTTGGTGTTAAGTGCACATATGAACACCCTTATGCCTGAACATGGTGTTCATTATGGACAATCCATGATGAGTACAGAAGTCTAACAGCAAAACACCGCACGGGTTCAGATCGGGGGGCGTTCCTCCCAATCACACCACTCCAGGTCTCACTATCATTGCCCATGTGGGCATTGAAGTCCTCCAGGAGGAGTGCTCAACAACACCCCTTCCAAGGACTCCAAAAAGGGTGGGTAATCTGGATTGCCGTTTGATGCACAAGTACAAACAACAGTCAGGACCTGTCCCTCCCAGGTAGAGCAATTCAGATTTGTTCCTCCTGAACATATTCTGTATTTTTCATTTGCGAAAGTCCCATAACCATAAAGTAATGATATTAGTAAAAATTTGCTGTTTCTGACTTAAATATTTTGTTCCTGGTAACTTATTTGTAAGACATAATATATTCCTGTAAATGTTAATTATATGAACTTATGTCAGTTCATATCCATCAGGATGTGTTCAAAACGCAATCATGAAAATTGTCACTTTGAGCTAAATTAATTATAACATGCACTACTCTGACAGAGCAATCTTGAGGGAATATCTTTCCATGACTGTAACCAACTAATAAGCCCACACAAGGACAGAGGGAGGTTTGTATTCTAGGTTTCTGGTTATTGAGACGGGTGCCTCGAGACGTCAGACCCATCAGCCTCCCATCTACCCCACCAAACTTTAGGTTTCCTAGAACTTGGTGAAAAGTTTGATGTTCGGTAACAAATACAATATCACTTTACTTATGAATTATGGTATGATTATCACAGTGGTTACTTATGACTTTGTAGTGAATTGTAGTGAAATGCCTTGAGACTGCTAGCACTATAAATTTGGTATACTTTAGGACTGCAAGCTTCATGATATTTTGGTCATATTTTTATCTAATAGATGACCATTTCTTCAGAGAAGATATTTGGTTGAGTAGTAGAATTGTATTCTTTCCCAGATATATGGAAAATTGTTGCTTTCTGTGGCATTCTATACTTTGTCCTGGAGTACAGTGATACCTTGGTTTGCGAGCATAATTTGTTCCGGAAACGTGCTTGTAATCCAAAGAACTCGTATATCAAAGCAAATTTTCCCATAAGAAATAATGGAAACTCAGATGATTCATTTCACAACCCTAAAATATTCATATAAAAATGATTAATACAAAATGTAAAGTAAAGCATGGGAGATGATTACCCACCATCCCGCATGAAACAGAGAGAAGAACCATGGGCTCAGTTGTGATCACGTGACGCTCGACATTCTTCACTATGTCATACTTTGTTGTAGCTAGACTTTTTTCTACAATTTTCTGAAATTATTTTGCCCCCTCCAATGGGTTTACTACCTGTAGGAGGGGCCAAAGGGGTCAGGTGCAATGTGAGTTGGGCAGTGACTGAAGGTGTGGACCTTGGCGGTCCAATCCTCGGCTGCAGAAGCTGGCTATAGGGACATAGGAAGTCACCTCTCTGATGGGGAAGGAGCCTGTGCTGGTGCGTGGGGTTGTGAGACTCCCACTAGATATAGTCGGGCTCACCTTGACGCACAGCTTGGGCTCTGAACTCTCCTCGAGGGGGGTTGGACCCTCTTACACTCATGTTGCTCGCGGGGAGAGGTGCCAAACAGGGGTGGTCATACTTATTGCTTCCTGGCTGGACACCTGTACATTGGGGTTTACCACAGTGGACAAAAGCGTTGCCTCCCTTCACCTTCAGGTGGGAGGATAGGTCCTGACTGTTGTTTGCGCTTATGCGCCAAATGGCAGTTCAGAATACCCACCCTTTTTGGAGTCCTTGGAAGGGGTGTTGGAGAGCACTCCTCCTGGGGACATACTTGTTCTGCTGGGGGACTTCAATGCTTGGGGCGTGATTGTGAGGAATGGCCCCCCCTGATCTGAACCCGAGTGGTAGTTTGTTACTTCTGTGCTCGTCATGTATTGGCCACTCGGGTGAGAAGAGAGGCGGAGCTGTCAACCAGTCATTACCTGGTGGTGGGTTGACTTCGCTGGTGGGAGAGGAAGCCGGTCAAGCCTGGCAGGCCCAAGCATATAGTGAGGGTGCTGGGAACATCTGGCAGAATTCCCTGTGAGAAGGAGCTTCATCTCCTACCTCCGGCAGAACTTCACCCATGTCCCTGGGGAGGTGGAGAACATTGTCCAAATGGGCCATGTTCCGCGCTTCCATTGTGGAGGTGGCTGACCGGAAATGTGGCTGTAAGGTGGCCGGTGCCTGTCGTGGCAGCAACCCCCGAACCTGCTGGTGGACAACGGCGGTGAGGGATGCTATCAAGCTGAAGAAGGAGTCCTATCGGGCCTTGGCCTGTGGGACTCCAGAGGCAGCTGACGAGTACCGGCAGGCCAAGCGGAACATGGGTTTGATGGTCATTAAGGTAAAAACTCGAATATGGGAGGAGTTTGGCGAGGCCATGGAGAACAACTTCCAGATGGCTTTGAGGATATTCTGGTCCACCATCTGGCAGCTCAGGGTGGAAAAGCGGTGCAGCATCAATACAGTTTATGGTGGGAATAGGTCGCTGATGACCTTAGCTGGGGACATTGTGGGTCGGTGGAAGGAATACTTTGAAGACCTCCCAAATCCCACCGATCCCACTTTCTCCAATGAGAAAGCATAGTATGGGGACTTGGGGGTAGACTTCCCTATCTCTGGGATGGAGGCCGCTGAGGGGGTTAACCCTCTGGGGTCTAGGGGTAGGAAACACACTTGCACTGACTGGGGCATGATCACACACTTCTTCAAATATCAACTTAATTCATGACAAATAAATTATTTGTCATATATTTCTTGTATATTTGGTTTGCCATTTACACTTGAGGGTGTCTGGTTTGGTGACCTCAGGATTAGGTCTCTGCTTTTTCCAGATGATGTGGTTCTGTTGGCTTTATTAGAACGTGAACTTTGGCTTTCACTGGAGAAGTTCACAGCCGAGTGTGAAGCGGCTAGGATGAGAATCAGCACCTCCAAATCCGAGACTATGGCCCTCAGCCGGAAATGGGTGGAATTCTCTCTGGGTCGGGGCGGGGGTCCTGGACGCCTCCCTGGTGAGGTGTTCCGGGCATGTCCCACTGGGAGGAGGCCCCGGGGGGAAACCCAAGACACGCTGGAGAGACTATGTCCCTTATCTGGCATGGGAACACGTCGAGATTCCCCCAGATGAGCTGGATGAAGTGGCTGGGGAGATGGAAGTCTGGGTTTCCCTGCTTAGACTGTTGCCCTGTGACCCGACCCGGAAAAGAAGATGGATGGATGGATAGATGGATGGATTTGCCATTTATGATTTAAGTTGCCTGCCTTTGTTTATGTCTACACTGCTACTTTACAACGGAGATTTCAAATAACAGTTGATCTCCATCTACAGAGGGGTTTTCACCTCATTTACAAAATTATTTCCATACACATATGATATAGTTATTAGCCTACATTGAGTTTTTGCACATCAATTCTGTAATCAGTAAATTAGTTTCTTTTGTGCAACAATGCAGCAGTCACACTGTTTAATACGCTATTTAGATGCACACAGGCCAGCAACAGAGAAATCTCTATTGAAAGCAGTTCCTTCGTATCAGAATGCTGTTTACTTCCATGTAGGATGACCAAGTGACCAATCAGATAATGACCGGGATCAAATTGGGTATGGCCCATATGCTGAGTAGAGACCAATTAGGGCAATTTTACAGTCTGTTTTTTCAAAAGTCTTAATTTTCGTCCCTTCATCCACACTGTAACGCTAAAACAGTTTTCAGAAGAATACAGCTGTGAAACAGCTGTTTTTGGGGGCTGAAATCTCTGGGGTATTTTGGACAAAATGTGAAAATGGAAACCTGTGTCTGTGTTTTTAAACAAAAATGTAGCAGGATGGACTTAGCCTTAGTGACACAGTATTCATGACTGAAATGTTAAAAATGAAATTAATAACAGTATTTTCTGAGCTGAATGGTTTCCCTCTTCCTGAATCGGAGACATTGTGTAGTTTTCTGAAGTATTTTCCAAATATGCAAGTGTATTATTTAAACATTTCTCACAATGGAATGATTTTTTTACCAAACCGACACCAAAAGTTTAAATTATATAATGTGCATTTGATTTTGCCATTGTTGGGACCAGGGGTGGCCATGCCAGTGAGTACTTTTGTGAGATGGGGAACATGTTTAACAAATATTTTCAACAAAGTATTTTAACAAAACACAGACAGGTTGCAGAGCCCAGTGTGTCATTTGCTGTACCCTTAACAGATGTATTTATGTCTCAGGACTTCCACTTGAACAGGGTGACTCTGGAGGAGGGTGCTGGGTCTGAGGCCCTTCCTGCAGGTGCCCGACCAAAGAAGAAGAACAAAAGGATCTATGATCTCACAGCTGCTGATAAGTTCTGGCAGAAACACAAGGGCAGGTGAACATCTTTAATTACCTGTGGATGGAGTTCTAATGTAAATAATCCCCTATCACATTATAAGAGAATTGTTATTTTTAAATAACAAACTTGGTCCAAGAATGAACAATGAAATACCTGTGCAAAGTCATTTCTGTCACTCATTTAGGTCTATGGATTTACTATAGTTATGGTGCTACAGAAGGACATTTCATAGGGCCTATTTCATTTGATTGCTCTGGCTCATGCTACTCTTGATAATACTCGCACTGCTTCAAGTAATGTTTTTCATATAAAAATACTTGAAAGCACATTGTCTCCCAGAAGCTACCCTTTCTGGTGTTGTGTGTTGCATGTACAGTATTGTCCATTTGAATTGAATCTGAATTAATCTGAATTTGTGATTATTTTTGAGGGAAAAAAAGTTTTGTTTTACAGACATTGACCCGGAAGTAGTTGTTAGAGGTGTATTTTATGTTATAGCATTAGTGTGTATATACTTACAGATTCTTCTAAGGATGATTTGCAGGTGGCTTTCTTAATGTATTGCAGCCCATTTCCTGAGGTGGCTGATTCTGTGCAGCAGGAGTTAGACACATACCGGGCCCAGGAGGATGAGGTCAAACGACTCAAAAGCATCATGGTAAATTTAATTAGTTTTAATGTTGCTGTTTTTTTTAAGACCTTAAAGAGTTATATGGATTTATGCATACTCAAACACACATTCCATGGGTTATTCATCCTTCTATTGATAAAAACCTTCCCCTTGGTCCTAAATTTAATGAATTCGAATGACCCTTTCATCATTGAACTTGCCCACCTCTTTTGCTGACCAGAAATGGCAGCTCTCAGCCTCACAGTAAAATCTGTGATAATAGATAGCATTCACCTCCATATGCAGCCAGTGTTACCACATTTTCTATTATGATTGGAATTAAAACAGTGACAGGGTCTGATTTATTCATTCTTTTCCCCTTGGGGAATATCAGTGGTTTTCTTCCGGTTCCACAGATATACGGATCATAACAAGGATAATTGAATCCAAAATCCATCTATTTTCTTTTTCCCCATCTCATCTCATCTCTGGGAACAGTTATGTAACTAATATCCCGCTGGTCTGCCATGCAGTAAATTTGAGTGTGATTCAACTGGAAATCTTGTGGATAAAAAGATCACACTGTTATTTCACTTTTTAGGTAGAAAAATACATTTTATTATTGGTGCGATTTAATTCTATAATAATTAACTATACATTAAAAGTGCAAAGGAGCTTGCATGCATTTACTTTATGCAAATTGTGTTGATAATTTAGTGCATAAAAATTCCAGATTTGAACTTAATTTTGTAGAACATAATATAGGTGAAATGATTTATTTGTATTTTTTGCAAAATTCCATTCCTGCTTGGTGTTACACATGATGAAAGCTGTGAATTATGCATTTATCCCCTGCTTTACTGGATTTCTGTATAGCACTTTGATTGTGATGTTCAGATGTATTCTAATTTATAAACAAAGTACTTCTAACATTACCCATGATAGCAGCAATATGTCTGTTGCCCAGCAACAGTGTGTTTCTGTATTTTCAAAATTAGCTTAGACTATTCACAAATTAAATACAGTCATTTGAGTTTTCCAGGAAAGTCTTGGCAACACTGCCTAAAATTTAATCCTCAAGGGTCAGGGAATTATTTTGTGTCTTTCCCACATAATCTGGTGTCTGTCATAAAATAATATTATATATAAAATGTATGTTTATTTAAGTAACTATAAGTGCTTTTCCCCAATCAAAGGGCTTAGAAGGAGAGGATGAGGGAGCCATCAGCATGTTGTCAGACAATACAGCCAAACTGACTTCAGCTGTCAGGTAAAATACTGCTTTTAAGTTATAACACCATAATTGACAACATAAGACAAAATAATCCTTTGGCCATATTCTGTGAATATCGCAGGTTTTTTTTTTAATTGACCAAAGATAGGTACCTTTTAGAAAATGCTGGGTTTAGGGGTCAGATTTCACTGGCACTGTCCACATTAGAGATATGCATGCTACATTAGAAGTACTAATCCCCCATTCAGTTGAAAAATCCAAGCTACAGTGGATGCACCGACTTGACAGTTAACCATTATATTTTTGTTTAATTGTGATATTCCTTTTTACCTGCAACAATGCCAGTTAGTTGACTTTGCCACAAAACCATTTGCCTGAAGCAGGTGATGCTACAGTTAATACTGTTATATTCGGACTATAAACCGCTACTGTTTTCACTTGCTTTGGACCCTGCGGCTTGAACAATGGTGCGGCTTATCCATGGGTTTTTACAGCTAACGGTCACCAGGGGCACATTATCAAGGAAGCGCAAGAGTGAGACAGACAGTTTGCGCCAAGGAAGTGTTCATGCACACACCCTCATCACGGAAAACAAACGGAGAAGTGCATATGATGCTGCTTTTAAGTTAAAGGCCATCGATCTGGTTGTCAAAGATGGAAATAGAGCTGCTCTTTTCAGAAAAGATGCTGGTTATTTTGTTAAGCAGCCATGTTACTGCACCTTTACTGCCGTGTTACAGGCAAGCACTTATAAAAATGAATTAAATTTTGCCATTTAACGTTATTGCCTTGTCAAGTGCTGTAAGCTTTGTTTTTTGTTATACTGCACTACTACGGTACTATGACTGCAGGACGTGCACTGGGACTGCACCGTTGCATTTGTGCACTGCACAAATGCTGTTCGTAATGTCAAAGATGTGAGTTTAATTAATTGATTGGTGCGGCTTATATATGGAACAATCTGTATTTTTCCCCCGAATTTAGCTGGTATGGCTTATATTCAGGTGCGCCTTATAGTCCGGAAATTACGGTGCTTGTTTAAACTGCTACTGCCTTGCCTTGGATGAGACATTTCAGTGATTGAGCCAGATCATTGTGTTTATCTTGACAATTGACCATAATTAAACATTCTCCTAATCAGTTCATTACCAGAGCTGCTGGAAAAGAAAAGATTGATCGACCTTCATACCAATGTAGCTACTGCTGTGCTGGACCACATTAAGGTTGGAGAGCAAAACTCTTTTGATAGTCTAATATGCTGTCTTTTTGTGCGTGTGCGTGTGTGTGTGTGTGTGCGCGCACCATTGTATCAGTATTCAAGTATAGCAACCTTTTTAACAATGCTTGGTCATAAAATCATTTGTCAATTAATCAACCTTGTTCAATATTTTTGTCAATTAAAAGACTAACAGTGTGTAGCTGGCAGACCTTTTGGTTTGCATCCAGTTTTGTTCTGTTAATGGATTTTTTTACTGTGTGCCTTGGTTGACAAAATGCAGATGTCATCTTTTGTGGAAAATATGTTGGCCTTGGAAAACCAAGTCAGTACTATAATTGCATGAGAAATATTGTAGTGATTGACATTGTGTAAGTGTCTCACGTTATTTTCAGCGGTGTGTTCTATATACTACTGCTGTAATGTATTAGTTTAAATACTGGTTTCATGTGGATTTCTTTAATACTGGTTTTAAAGTACATCCCAGGTATGCCTGGGAACCCTCTGGAAAACTTACAACAATCACATAATTCAGTAATTTTTATGCATATAAGTAACTCATGTTTGGATTTTTCAAAACACTCGCAGACCCGTAAACTGGACTTGTACTTTGAATACGAAGAGAAACTCATGAGCAAGTCCACCTTAGACAAGTCTCTTTTGGATATCATCAGCGACCCGGACGGTAGGCATGCAATATAGTACATCCATTTTCAAGTGGGTGAAATGTGCAACTTTCTTCTTGGGAAAGAATAAAAGTAGCATGCTAAAACAGATAATTATATGCAAGTAACTGTAGATCAGGGGTCTCCAGGGACAAGTAGGATTGAAAACCGACTGGACAGTAGCTCTCCATAGACCGGAGTTGGAGACCCCTGGTGTAGATGCTTCCAGTGTATTTCATTGTGATGTTTATTCTTTTTGCCTTAAATTTTCTTCAGCAATGTTAATATTTTTTCTAATGCATAAAATATATCTTTCATGTGTGAATGTATCATTTTCATCAGAGCTGTCTCAGAGCTATATGTATGTTCTCAAAAGTAAATGGGAACAGTAGTGGTGGGTGAGTTTAAACATACAAACAAAGTAATGTCTTAATTCATCACTGAAGTCTTCAGGTAAATCTAAGATAAGTCATACTTGCCTTTTTGTCTGTGTATGGCAAATCTAATGACTTTGATCATTATCTTACCAAAAAGTAACATTTTATGCTACACAAACGTGAGATTCACATAAACACTTTCAAGTCTCAGTTCTCAGTTGAGCACTGTTGTATCTTTTGGTGACTCAAATCAACACAGTTGAGCATGCACTCTTTTACTAGTGTTATCTGAGCATAGGGGATGTTGTGGACAGCTCAATACTGGATAGAACTGGGAAGTACTAAATGTGGAGTGGGAGGCATTTCCCAGAAAAAAGAAAAATTAATACCCTCTTAATACGATTCAGTGATGCCGTTTATCCTGAAAGGTAAACATTTCTTCCTTGACTGGCTAATAATAAAAATGTTGTTAAGTTTATTTATTTTATCTTTCCCTTTATTATTGGCTTTACAACTTTTACCTGCCAAATACTTCATAAATAGTAAGTTTCAGCCCCAGAGGAAAAAAAGGATTTTTTTCCCTTCATTTTAAGTCATGTCCAAGCCTTTTGAGTGTCTTCCAATTTCTCCCCCTATTGGTTTGTGTAAATAATATCATTTTTGCACATGTATAATCTTCTAGTATGTTTACATTATTGCCCTCTTCATGTTAATGGAATAGAAATGTGTGTTTTAATAAATAACAGGAAATGTGTAAATCATTCTTTTTACTAAGATCACAATATTTCTAATGTATATCCTTTACATGGGAAATATACATTAAATTTGGTGCAGATTAGTGACATGCCAGAGAAAACATTGTGTATCTATAAAGATTTTAAATGTGAATTTTCTAAGTTGTATGAATACATTCTTTTTACTTCAGCGGGAACACCAGAGGACAAGATTAGGCTTTTTCTGATCTTCTACATTACATCACAACAGCCGCCTTCAGAGGTAAGAGTGTTAGATGCTATATCATGAAAACTTATAAGTTGTAATGTATAAAATAACTTCTATTACTCTATAAACTACGGAGCCCCTAAAGGGACAAAGGAGGAGGAAGAAAAAATGGTAGAAGTAAAAAAAAAAAAAAAAGTCATGTTATGCGTTATAACCCAAAACTTTTCCGTAGTAATGCACCAATAAAATCAGGTTACTAGCATACTTTTGATCATTCAAGTGCTCCTTCCAAAGCCACTGTTTGCATGATGTGGCTGATCCCTGTTTCGCTTATTCATCTAATATATCGGTTAAAAAAATCTTTAGAGTTCAGTGTGGTAAGATTTGATTGTTTAATTCATAATTAGTAATTTGTAAAGCAAGCCTTGGTAAAGTTTCAGTAACATTTCTATAATGCTAATCTGTTGAGGTTGATTTAAGTCTAAAGAGTTTTTCATTTTTTGTTGTTTCGTGTTTATAATAAATGAATATAATATAAATTAATTTATTTATAGTTTATTTCACATGGACAGTGCACATTAATAAACATAAAATGTAAATGTGCCAGAAATAGCCAAAATGGCTATTTTACATCTGTAAATCCAACACGCATCCTCTTTTCTCACATGAAGTCCATTTATTCTGCATTGTGCGAACATCCATTGATAACCATGAAGGTGCCCAGAGTGCAAATGCTGCTCGCAAATAAAGTTAATTACATCACCCAAGTCAGAGTAGTTTTTCTGTCAGATTAAAAAGTCTCATACACTAAAATTCACATAAAATCTTCTTAATCTGCCTCAGACTTATGTGAACATCATGCCTAGATCCAAGAACAAACTGAATGTCCTTATATTGTAGACCAAGATCAAAGTAAAATTCGATTAATGCTCCATGTTTGTACTCAAATTTCCGGTTTAAAGTCACAACAGTTTTGCGTAGTGCTGTGTCAATAAAATCAATTCTCTGATTTTTAATCGATTGTCATTCCTATAGATAGATTTGTACATCCAAAGATCGATTTTACCCTTTAACATTTTCTGCTGTTTTTACAGATAAAATAGGGAAAAAAGTAACACAGATGGGCATTTTGAGGCTAAGGTGTTAAAGGGTTAATATCTTTAATCACGTGCATCATGAATTCAATGACAGTAGGTGATGTTAAAGTTCACCGGGGAAAAATGTATTAAAATCGTGGTGTCAGACACTAGCGATGCTTTGCTAACACCCGTAACTTTAAAAGCTGCAGTCTGGCAGCATTTCAGGTTCAGAACGGACAAACAGACAGATGCGCTTGACAAAAGCAAAGTAATTGGCTTTCCCTCAGGAGTCTAGAGGTAGGGAACACACTTTCAAAGACTGGGGCATGGTCACACATTTCATTCAATATCTTTGTAAATATGTCAGATTTATGTTAAGTTTGTAATTTGACATCAAAGTATAGACATTGCAAAATGCAGTTTGGAACAATTGCAGCACATAAAAGTGCATAGTAAGCAATGGTGGCAGTTTGTTTTGATCCCAGATATCTGATCAGCAAAGTCTTGGCTACATGAAGATGACTAAATGGTGTAGTTGCAACATTCAGTTGGATAAATAAATAAGAAAAACCGAACTCATATCATTATTTCTGGCTCCATTCATTGAATATGTAGCTACTTTCATGTGTATGAATGAGCCATTGTCACCTGGCCATGTTCCTATCCCCCTTTTATGGCGCTGACAAAGATGTATCTCCCCATTACGCTGTTAACCAATAATTACCATGCAAGTGCGAGTTGAATGTGCGCTAATGAGGCTATTTAGAATGTGAATAGCGATCTTCGGGTGAGAGCGATACTACACGGCTCCAATGCAAACAAAGTAAGATGACATGGTTTACTTTTTTGCCGATTTAACCTAATTTTTAAAAGTTCAATACTTCAGACAATGGATGTTTTGAAAAGAAGACCGATTACGTATTTAGTCAGCGGTTTTTTTCATGTTTCTATAATAAGGATTACAGCCATCTTTAACTATCAGTACTTCATTAATTTGTCATGGAATGTCAATATAATACTAGTAATAACCTGTTGCGCAACTACAGAGTCATGTAATTAAGGTAACAGCTAAAAAAAACTGTTTTAAAAACACCAACCCAAATCAATATCAGATCGGATTGGAACAGATTGGATTGAATCCTGATAATGGATTCTAAATCTTGAGAATCGGAATTGAATCGACTCTCGAAATTATTAATCAATACCCAGCACTAGTTTTGCATCATATCGCAAAAGTTTTGAGTTATAACTCAATGGTTTTGGGTTATAAAGCAAAATAAGATTTTTTTTCCCCTCTATAAGCATTTCAAAATTTTAAATGTGCTTGGAAAAAAAATGCCCGTGGCCCCTCTATAAATTAGTGTATCAGTTCTTACTGTTATGCGACAGGAAATTTTTGGTCATAATACAACAATAATATTGGTGAGTGCAAAACAGAAGAATTA
>JAABNY020000025.1:7292560-7308313 GCA_015164015.2 Brevimyrus niger | reverse complement strand
TATATATATGAATAATGTAAATGATATTTTGAAATATGAAAATTATTGATGGTGGAAAAAGATTCTGCAAATTGTCCTATAATTGCAATGTGCAATTAAGTGTAAAAGTGTATTTTCAGAACAAGGACTAGGATGTTTCAGGTAAAAAAAAAAAACATTACCTTTAATTTACAGTTTTAGTTACATTTTCACTGCCTTGTGAATTTCTCTACACTCTTCCTTTACTAAAAGAGAAAAAAGATCCTTCCATCAAAACATCTGATACAATGTATAGTGCACTTTTGTCCTGTGATGTGTGTGTAACTATATCCTAGATGCCTTTCACCATTGTTTTGTGTTTCCAAAGACCTCTGGATTATAAAGTACTTGGATATGCTATTGTTGAAAATAAGTAAATGGGGAAAGTCAAAATAATTTCCTTAGACATAATATTATGTAAATGCTCACACCCCGCAGTGTGTTCACAGCTTTATGACAAAATGTATTACATGTGAATTTAGAACATCCTTACAGAACAATCAAATGATAGATTACAAATGGGAAGCTATCGAAATTGCTATTCCAATTTTACTGCTTGGATTGACTTTTCGTCTGTATATGGGCAATACAGAATGCACACAGTTTAATTTCACAGATCAAGAATAAAACTGGAAAGCATTGATCAAAATAAGTCAAACGTTATAAGTCACTGTCAACTTAATATTAAAAAATATTTAGATAATAAACAAGAAATGGTTTGAATACTTAGGCATTATTCAAAAGCTTCATTGTTCCATGGAACAAACATAGTTTTTATTTCAGAAACTTCTGATGTCATGGCCAAGTATCATAATGTTTGAAGTCAGATAATGCATCATTGTTCTAAGGATGTCAGGACCTTTCATTGAATGTTATCCACCTAGCCACAATTTTTCTGTTGATTGTATTGCATAACTCTAGTGACTTAGGAGTATGAAATATGGATGACCCTTAAATTTGTGCTTTTGTACACTGCTTTGCCGTCTCCTCTGTGACCACAATCCTCTATGGAGTCTTAAATCCATTCTCATCAAGGCTGTCTCTTTGATGACCTGTTGGTAGTACACCAAATAGGGATCATCCCATTCCTTACTGTCACAGTGATCAATGGGGTGATTTCTCTTCTGTTTTGGGTCAGGCTTTGACAGTGGGAGTTGGGGGGGGGGGATTGTTCCAAATATTGTTCTTTTTTTCTTTCATCTATTTCCTTGGCCTGATTACTCCACGCTAATATGCCACTCTTTGGAAAAGTGTCATTTATCATACATGGCTGAAGTTTATGCGTGTTGTGCTAAGTACTTTAAACAATTTGCACTGTTAAAGAACTCTACCGTTCAGGGAGCCATTTTTAATTTAGAAAATCTTGTTTTTAATATAGATTTTTTGCAATTAAATATCTGTTTGTTGTCATAAGACATTTCATTATAACCTGCAGGGCCATGGTCCCCGAAAACCAGTGTAGGATATACAGATACTATGTTTATAGCAATTAACATAATTTGTGTAAATGACTAGATATTCCCATATTTCAGGCTGACTTAGATCAGTATAAGAAGGCTTTGGTGGATGCTGGCTGTGATCTGAGTCCTTTGAGCTACATAAAACAGTGGAAGTGAGTTATCGTTTTGTTTATATTTTTTCATTCAAATTTGCTGTTATCTCTTATTGTATGTCTTATATGTCACTCATAACAAGTTGCTTGTTACCATTGCATTTGAATGACACACCACAGTACAGTGGTACCTTGGTTTGCGAGCATAATTCGTTACGGAAACGTGCTTGTAATCCAAAGCACTTGAATATCAAAGCGAATTTTCCCATAAGAAATGATGGAAACTCAGATGATTTGTTCCACAACCCAAAAATATTCATGTAAAATGAGTAATACAAAATGTAAAGTAAAAAAAAAAACATCAAATAAATTAACCTGTACTTTACCTTTGAAAATAATCAAGAATAGTGTGAGGGAGACGAGAGAGGAAGAGGAGAGTTATTTTGTAGGACGACTTTCACTATAACTAACGGAATAACTATCTGTTGGCTCACTGGAATATTTTTCTTTTTGTGCAACTTTAACAAGGAACCTATCCAATGACAGTTGCTTTTGCCTCCTTTTCGTTTTCTCGGAAATGTGACATTGCTTTGTCATTAAGCAGATTCATCACTCGCACTGGTATGGCCTTATTCGGATGGTGCTTTTTTACTAAATTTTGACTATACCAGTGAGGCACTCAGACCAAGACTGAGCATGGGAAATGATTACCCACAATCACACAGCGAGAAAGAGAGAGAGAAGAACTGTTGGCTGAGTTGTGGTCACATGACACTAGGCAGACCAAGCATATTTGTAATACTCGTATTGCAAGACCTCGCTCTTTTATCAAGTTATTTATTTAAATTTTTTGCTTGTCTTGCAAAACACTCGCAGACCAAGTTACTCGCAATGCAAGGTTTTACTGTAGTTCCATTCTAGTCAACTTCATTAATAGTAAGGAAAAAAACAATCCTACAGTGCCAGGTCCAGAACAAAATCACTAAAGGTGCATCTGAAATTATTGAGAGCATGATCCCTACAACCATGTCACAGTATTGGCTTAAGATACAAATAGCTAATTTGAGGGTGCTATGCCCCCTTGCAAACCCAGGTCTGGACACCGATAAGATATGAAAAGTTATTTATTGGGAGGTAGTAACCACTGTATTTTTTCTTTTCTTAAACACCCCAGAGCATTCACCAAGATGGCTGCCACACCAGCTAACTACGGGAACAGTGGGGTGAAGCCAATGGGGTAAAAAGCTACTTAAATTTCATCACCTTTAACAACAAACATAGGAGGTGGCAATTATAGGCCTTGTGGTATGTTGGCTTTGTTCCCACTGTGCACTTTAATTAATTAGCCTTCAGTTGTTTGTTGAATTAATTATTGCATAGAAATAACAGGTATCCAGCTAAAAGACATTACTTGAAGCTGCCATTTAAAAAGTAAAAAGCCAAAAACCACCTAAGATTAATAATAAGATTAATAAGGGTTTTTTCCAAACCTTCCAACCATCACATTCTGGCTGATGACACCAAATCCTGGTCTAATAAATTCTTGCATTGCACAAGTGAAAAAGATTTTTCTTAGTGTGGTCGTCCCTTTGATGAATTCATTTTTTCTTATCCAACACCACTCTTACTAATAAATCTTTCACATATTAAATATATATTTAATTTTAGCCAAGGTATATAAGGAGGGATTCTGAAGTACTCAAATTAATGTTATATTACCCTGTTTATTGTTCCATGTATTAATCACAAGTTACACTTCATCACTATCTGTGACATTTATATAAAAATAAAGTGAAATACCAAAGTGGCACAACACATTCAAGCACAAAAATAACACTGTATAATGGCCATTTGTATTAAGTTTTTCTTATTGTTCCCTCCACTCAAGCAGGTTCAAAGCTCTTTATCCATTGTATCTCTCCTACAGGGCCACCCACAATGTACTCTATCTTAAAATAAAAGATTCTTAACTGAATAGTGAAATGAATGTACACAAACCATGTCTAGAGCTACTTTGTTCTCCCAGCAGCCTCTTCTCCATGGTTATGAACACAGGCTCCCAGTTTGTGATGGAGGGCGTAAAGAACTTAGTGCTGAAGCAGCATGTAAGTATATCTGCATCTTCATCATCTGTGTAGAATTAAGTGTGTAGTTAGAACATTATATAAGGTCCCTAAGCCCCCTGTAGCAGTAAACTAAGTTAAATCTGTATAGTGAGTGAATGATATTATGAAGCACATGCTGTTGGATAACTTTTTTCTAAAAAGAAAAGTTAGCTTTGTGTATTTTTTGGTAAATATATTTTTCCTACTTGTTTGCTTTTAACAGAACCTGCCTGTTACACGCATTTTGGACAACCTGATGGACATGAAATCCAACCCGGTGAGTGTGTGTGCTCCTCCACACAGTGTGCCTTTGTGCCCAGGAAAGGTGATCAGTAGGGGTGCTGACATCCTGTAGGGAAATGTGTCACTGATACTAGACGTCAAAGTCAATACAGTCCTTAAGCTTTCACCGTAACATCAATCTCAAATCAATTTTTCCCTAGAAGCATAATATTTTCTTACTACAGTGACACTTTTAATTGTGTTCCTGTGAGGTTGCCAAATAAACTGCTTTAAATAAAAAAAAACCGATTAGTTCAAACAAAAGTTCAAATAAACTTACAGAATCTGAGCAGACCAAAGCAGGATAATTTCACATCTACACTGAAGAGGTGAGACACTCAGCATCTCGTTTATATGTAGCTAGGCAATTTAAACCCTGTCTTGATTGCTATTTTACACTGTTAAATGCATCTTTTTGTTTTGAAGGCAGTGTCTTTGCTATTATTGATGATTAATTACCTGATGGAAAGTACTGCAAGGCTGATAACTGCTCTTCCCCCCCATTTTTTTAAATCATGTTTCAGCTCATGACATGTGAGCAGGTTTTTGTGATGCCAGTAGAAAGAAAATCAGACTTTGGTGGGAGATTTCAGTGGGGGTAGCATCAGCATCGTACTGTAGAAGTGACAGACGCCATGTAGGACAATGAATAATAAATTTGGTGAACAAATAACTAATTTATTGAAAAGAGACTTAAGAATAAAGTGCACTTTATTGATCATAGGGAGAAAGCGGCAGGAATGTGGTTCACAGACAAACATAATTATACTGCCAAACAGACAAGGTTAAAAAACAGAACACATACAGTAAACAGATTTGAAGAGCACACATCACATAAATAAAATATTGTGAGAATATTGTGATACTACAGAATTAAATATTTAAAAATAATAATAAATTGGTGATAGCATTTGTGCAATTAATGAACAGATAGCAGCAGCCGTTTTCTTTATGCGATAGATGACTTCCTGATCTGTTCTGTCTGAGTGTGGGGGGTGGCACTTTGGAAGGAAATACTGTGGTTTCTGATGGTAGCAAGCAGGAAAGATCCCCAGCAGTGTTTGTTAGCATATCATAATGGAATGAGATGGTGGCTAAATGTGCATCCGGACAGCACCCCCTGAAGCGAGTGGAAGAACTTTTCATAATATTGTTAGATTTTGCCAAAATCCTCTATTTGTAGCCTTGTACGTAATGCACTTATCAACAGTTAATGCTCTGGAAAATATTCTGAACTGTATTAAAAAAAAATGCTGACAGAAAGTTATGTTGAGTAGCAGGTTGCATGCAGACTGAACATTTTTAAGACGGCAATACACAAGAACAAGGTGAAGTGGGAGACACTGGGAACAACCAGAAACCAATTAGGTAGATGATGGAAGCGACTTTCTACTGCCAGAGATGAATTGTAGCATAACATCAAGTGACCTTCAAAAGGAATGGGAAATGTTAAGTGCAGGTCCAACACGTTGTCCTGCTAAGTAGGAAATCCTGCTTCTTGAAACAGGCCCCTGATATTGCTATATGGTTTTCTGACTTTTTGTACTGGAACGCGGTTAACTTGAGTGTGACATCATTCCCAGCTCTGAGGTAAATGGAACGCAGCATCACTCATCCACTTTGCAGTTGACTTTAGCACAAGATTTGCTGTTTGCTGTCACAAACATCAAGTCAATGTACTGTTATTGCCTATGCCCAGATACCAGTCATCTCCTCCCACTGCTCTTACACAGCTGTAACAGCTCACCTGTCTGTTGACACTAGGTTAATGTTTCAGTCCTGATCTCACTGCTCCTGCTAGTCCAGCTAGCAGAGACATTTCTTATCAAGGTATTTCTTATCAAGTAAAGCAATAGCAAGAAATTTAAGACTCAATATCAAGTGGTAGGAAGATGACAAATGGACTGATGACAGACAACAAATTTTATAACATTCTTATTCTCAGTTCACAGAAACCCATTTCTGTTGCTTGAAGCAGACTGTTAAAGGAAGTAATGCTTCAAAGTATATTTAGATTGTTTTTTGCTGAGGGAACTTTTAATGTGGCGAACATTTTGCTGTGAGTGTGTCTTAAGATGATATGGTAAAATAGTTTTTTTTAAAAGCTGCATATTATACAAGCAGTAAGCCTGCAAACTTAGAGGTTCCCATAACATTAACAGGATGTTTTCAATTTAGAAGATCGACACGTTGCATTTCTTTCTGATTTTCAAAAATTCAGCTCCTTCACTGTCCTGACCCAGCCCTCAGACTTGAAGAAGCAGAATGAAAATTCTTCTTTGACTTTAGCTTGTATAACATTTTACTGTAATGTGACTTTCATCTGGATTTTGTTATTTGTCCTTTGCAGTAACTTTTTTTAGAGTGCTGAATACCGCAAACATTACATACTGGATTATGTGTAGTCACATACAGACTAGAACTCTGAACTGATTAGAAAAAAAATACAAATCAGATCACACAATTTTCTAAAATTAATTGTGATTCATCACACCTAATATTAAAACTTACAATCATAAATATTTAGACATTTAATACCCAAATTAATGTACAATGAACACAAAGGGAAGTATATTGTGTTTAAGAATAAATCCTTTTTTTTTTACCTTGTTATTCCAAGCAATTCTGTAAACAAGCAAATATGCCTAACCAACAGATATGGTGAAAATGTTAGTATTATTAGTAGCACACACTGAAATGCATTGCTGATAAAATCATAATGCAATCAACTGCATTGTCCTAACAAACTAATACACTACTTAAACTTAAGTGCATGAGAGAATTGACCCCTATAAAACTAAATGAGATAAAGTATGGATTAAGCAATGGACTATGCACACCACTTGGTTTTAAAATTTTGTATTTCTGTATATCTTTATTAATAATTGCAGTGTCCATTCATCACCAGTGAGTATAAATGAGCAACAAATGTTGAACGTGAAGTGCACATGGAAATACTGGAATATTTGTTCAAATTTGCCACAAATACAATCTGGAAAACCAGAGGGTGTGAGAGAGCTGCTATCAATTCAAAAGAGATTGCCTCTTGTATATAATAAGATGATGAAGATGATTTAGCGCACATAATGAAAGGGCTCGAAATACAAAAATGATTGGTGTGCATCTCTGCCTGTGGATATCGTATTTCTGTGAGTAAAAATTGCCTGGCTTGCATTTTTTGAAAGATATTTTAGCAAGAAAACTGAATGTTGAATAGGTTTAACTTAACTGCGGTCACAGGATTCTCGTGGACTTGCCATTTTCAGAGTATGGGACATCCCATTTGTTATGTCAGGTAATATCCTGACTTCTTAGTTCTGATTGTTCCCAGCACTGTTAGTAATCCGTGAGCCTGAACATACCTGCACCTTGCTGTTTAGTAAAATACAACAAATAAATAAATACATGGGGGAAGGCATAAGTCATCATTAAATCATTGAGTCATTAAAACCAGTATTGAATAATTAAATCTGTGTTCTCCCTCCCTTGATCTTAAGATTGTAAGACAATACTTCAATAAAATAAAACAAATACTGCAAATTACAATATTTTTTTTTATTGTATGTAACCCTCCATCTGACAGTTTTTTAAAATGACATAAACCAGGTAACATCTGCTTCTCCATGAGACATTAACTGAATATTTTGATTTTAGCTTTGAATTCTGTGCATTGTCAAAACTTAAACTCTTATGTTATTTACAACAAGGTACGTAAATTATAGGTCTTTATTAAAAATCTTTGCTTATACTATTCTCCCATTTGGGTATCACAATGTTTCATGCCATAATTTGATCAAAGAAATAAAGTGTTATGACTTTAATATTGACGCTATGCATTAAAGGGGACAAATTAAGCTTTTCCATATAGAGATGGGGGATTTGAGCCCCTAACACCAGAGGCGTAAAGCAACAGGGCTACCCACTGAAGCACCATGCTGTCTCTGATGGGCTTACAGTATTTTACAATTAAATGTGGTCACCATAGCAGTCGTGTGACTTCATTAACCAGGATGTATTTTGTGTATTATGTCTAGTTGTACATTTGCTCCTGTTTGCTGTCTTCAACAGGAGACCGATGATTACCGATACTTTGATCCGAAGATGCTTCGTGGAAGTGAGAGGTGAGAAAATTCACAGTGATACAAGGAACTGATTTATCAGAAGCCTTTCAGATTTTAGCAACAAATGGAAACCTCAAAAGTTATCTGCAATTAAGTAGACTAATATAGCTAATAAAGCTTAATGTCAAGCTGTATGTTTCCAACTAGGTAAATCTGTATAAAGTTCTACTTTAATTAAGCTTTAAAGTATTTGAAATGCCATATTATAGGATGTTAGTATAAGATTTATGTAGGGAGTCATTGTAACTATTAACAGAATTTAGCCAGTGTAGTGCATACCTTGCTCCCCACTGCTGACATTTTTTGTTATAGTTCCATCCCAAGAAACAAGAACCCCTTTCAGGAGGTGGGTCTCACTATAACTACTATTATACAGCTGTTCAGACCTTTTGCAGTGTTCATTCCTGCATTTCCAGGAATTGTTTATGTAAAGTATTATCCTTTGCGAAATTCATAGGGTTACAAAGACTCATGTTTAATTCAAAATGAACTCTGTGAGACTCCTGTTGACAACACTGGTTAGCCTTTATTATGCCATTTTAATCTATTTCCAAAACAAAAGACTATGTTAACATATGAAAGCCTTTAACTTATCTATCATGCCACTATGAAAAAATGTAGCCATACATATATAATCAAGTATTGAATAATCGTCCATTAGAAATTGTGTTCTGATGCCGTTGCATGATGATAATTTGCATATCCTTTTCAGATATATTCAAAGAACATGCTTTATACACTTCTCTACAGCTTCAGTAGTCTACTATTGCCTGTATAAAAGAATGCATAGCATTTATGGGTAAAAAAATTATAATAATCTCCCCCCCCCTCATTTCTTAGGCTATTGTTTTTGTGGTTGGAGGGGGCAATTATATAGAATATCAAAACCTAGTAGACTACGCAAGGGTAAGTAACATTCTGGAATTGATTTTCTGAGGTATAAAAAAACTGTCTAGAATCACTAACATTCCAATGAATTGTATTGTAAACAGAAACGATGTGCAAAACAATTTCTGAAGTCTTTGTTTTCCAGACAGTATTAGTCTTTTACTGATTAAAAGCCTCCACCCAACAATCAAGAAAGCTTGTGTAGCATGTAGTATCCACTCCATTTAGGAAAATCAGCAGGCCTCACCCTTTAAACAAAAATAACTACTTTAAACTTTCTTTTTTTGTACTGCAGGCAAAACAGGGGAAAAGAGTGCTTTACGGGTGCAGTGAGCTGTTCAATGCTGCTCAGTTCGTCAAACAGGTAATTCTAATTTCGGTGAAGACAAACAGCGGGGACCAACAATACAGCCATGGCCAGAACTTTTGAGAATGACACAAATATTGATTTTCACATAACCTCCTGCCTCATTTTTTATGATGGCAATTTGCATATTCTCCAGAATGGAATAACCCTTTATCTCTGCTGATGTTGCAATACCATGTCACTAGTCACAAGTACTAGTGAAAAACTGGCGATCAACCCGACCGTACATATACAAACATCACATTACAGGGGTTGGACAGGTCAGGAAGAGGGGGGATATAGGAAGAACAGAGAAACAGGATCCCAGAAGAGGCAAATAGAAAAACAGCTCCCAGACTGTACTCCAGTAGGGAGAACAATGTACTGTAGGAACAGAAAAAAACACCATAGCAACATAAGCACATGGTCACTACATCTTACAACATAAAAAGTTGTGATTTGCAACAGGGAAGGGAAATGGGGAGGTGGAGGTAGGCCAGCATAGAACAAACAGCCATCCGGTCCTGCAGCCAGAGGCGCTGGTCACAGACCCACCTGTTCACGCTTCGGGTATGAAGCGGCAAAGGCGTTGGATTGCGGGAGGGTGTCCTCGGTGGTTGGGGGAGAGGAATGCAAGAGAGTCTCACTGCCTTGTTCTTCTGGGGGGGAGTTGTTGAATTTCAGCAGCAGCATGGCCAAGGCCCATGCTGATTAGGGGGGAGCCAAAAGCAGATAGAATAGGGTTGTTTGGGTTTTCGGGCAAGAACCTGGAATTTTTGCAGAGTTTTGCAGAGTGAGCAGATAAATTGCAGTTAATTGCAAAGTCGTGAAAATGAACTTCCAATATAACCAATTTCCACTGCTTTTCAGCCCTGCCACAAAATAACCTGTTGACATCATTTCAAGGATTCTCTCGTAAACATAGGTGTTGATGAGGACAAGGCTGTGTTAGAATAGCAGTCTGGATGCTTTAAATAGAGGGTGGGGTTTGAAATCATTGATCTTCCTCTGTTAGCCATGGTTACTTGCAAGGAAACACATGCTTTCATCGCTCTCATCGCTTTGAACAAAAAGGGCCCCACAGGCAAGAATATTGCTGCTCGTAACATTGCACTTAAATCAAACATTTATCATCAAGAACTTCAAGGTTCAATTGTTGTGAAGAAGGCTGTGGGACTGGGGCACTGCAATTGCAGCGCTTGCTCAGGAATGGCAGCAGGCAGATGTGAGTGCATCTGCACGCACATTAAGGTGAAGAATTTTTAGGATGGCCTGGTGTCAAGAGGGGCAGCAAAGAAGCCACTTCTCTCCAAGAAAAACAGAAACTGATGGGGGATTGATATTCTGTAAAAGGTACAGGGATTGGACTGCAGATGACTGGGGTAAAGTAATTTTGTCTGATGAATCCACTTTCCGATTGTTTGGGGCATCCAGAATAAAGAACGCAGCCGTGAATAAAGACGGGTACCAAAACATCATCGGAAAGCAACTTCTCGCAACCATCCAAGAACAGTTTGGTGATGAATCAGCATGATGGAGCATTGTGCCATAAGGCAAAAGTGATAACCAAGTGGCTTGAGGAACAAAACATTTTGGGTCCATGGCCAGGAAACTAACCCAGACCTTAATCCCATTGAGAACTTATGGTCAATCCTCAAGAGGCATGTGGAGAAACAAAAACCCAGAAATTCTGACCAACTCCAAGCATTGATTATGCAAGAATGGGCTGCCAGTCAGGATTTGGCCCAGAAGTTGATTGACAGCATGCCAAAGTGACTTGCAGAGGTCTTGAAAAGAAGGGCCAACACTGCAAATATTTAGTCTTTGCATAAACTTAATGTAATTGTCAATAAAAAATTTTGATATACTTCAGTATACCATAGGTACATCTGACAAAATGATCTACAAACACTGAAGCCACAAACCATGTGAAAACCAATACTTATGCCATTCTCAAAACTTTTTGCCACAGCTGTAGTGATGTAACAATAAATAGAACTATGAAGTGGGTGGAAAAACTAATTAATTTAATTCTTTGTTTTGAATATGCTTAATGTTTATTCTTGTCATTTTACAGCTTTCGCAGCTGGGTCAGAAATAAACATTTTTTTTCCCTGGACGCCATAGTGAAAATTTTATCTCCAATCAAGACTTATCAGTGATTCTATAACAATCTTGCAGCTCCTGAATTTCTAAAATTCCACATCTTTGATAATGTTTACTAAACCAAATAATTTGTGTTAAAAATGTTTACCTATGTTTTCTTAATTCTGTGGCTATGTAGAAGTAAAGGGTTAAAAATGTATGCAAGCTTTAAATAAACTAAAATGTCAGCTTTTGTCAAAGCAGATCAATGTATCTTGTAACTGCATGTGGTCAGGATTAATCTATGAAAAAACATTTGTTGTGCAAGCTTTGTGGTGCTCATCTTTATTGTATTCTCTTGGATAGGGAATACATGGGTGCTTTTCCACCACACTTTTGGTATGGTCCTTTTGGTATTTTAACTTTTCCATTGACTTTCGGTTGAGTACCAGTACCAAAAGTGCCAAACCAGCCGGGGTACTACTTTGGTACTTTGAGGTGGGACCTGCAAATGTATTTGTTGTCGATTGGTTATGCAAATAACTTGCCACTAAAACACAAAATACAACCACCATCTTTTGAAACAAACAGTGCACAGCAAGAAACGAAATAAAAAGCAATAGAAACAAAAATATTTTTAAAAAGTCAAATGGAAGGATGGACAATCAAGGAAAAATAGGCTTTAATTGCCATATGGTCGGATGAACAGATCCAGCAGGATTTGAATGGCACGACTCAAAATAAAAAATAGCCGTAATAGCAAGCCGCTTGGAAGAAATGGGGCACATGCGAATCACCGAACAATGCCGCTTGAAAATCAAAAAATCTTAAGCAGGACTACAGGAAAGTAAAGGATAATAATAACATGTTTGAATTCAGTGCAAGAAATGCCATACTGTGCTTTGTGATGATTTCAGTCAGGGGCGGTCATTGATGATGTAATTTGGCACCGGTACCAGTTTTTACGCCAGTGGAAAACCAACATAAAAGTACCATATTCCCCAGTCTAGGGTTGGACATCGCCAGAAAGGTAAGGGAAAGTGGAAAAGGGAAACAAGAGGGATTTTTTTTTTTTTTTTTTTTCACCAGGTGTAATAGATTTCGGGAGTGACAATGGCCAACACAAGAAACAGAACACAGCTACCAAACAAAACCCAATCTAAGATAATCCTGCGTGGGAAAACAAATTACAAACAAAACAACAATACTAACACCTAGCTCCCTAACCAAACCAACAATAAGCACCACGTCTCACAAAAAAAAAAAAAAAGGCAGTCACTCCTTACACACCTGTATGGAGGTAAATTAATGACAAAAGTCATCGATGAAAAAAAACATGTTGAATTACACTTATTGAATAAAAACGCATTGCATTAATGACGCTTTGAATTTTTGGGGACTAATTTAGTATGTGCATACATTGAACATCTCAACTGGAAACATTTCAATAGTAATTTCATTGCTTAAATATTCAGTACAAAAATATTCGGCTTCCAAAGTTCAGTTTCAAAACATGTATTTTATAATTCAACCACATGAATTCAGTTCATTTAATTTCACCTCAAAATAAATTTCAAAAGAACAAATTCATTTCAATATATTCCATGTGTTTTATTTGCATCTTTATTATTCAAGTAGTAACATTTAGTCCTCTTATTTTCTTTTTCAAATACGCTGCCACAATTTTAGTGGTTTAAAATACGATCCGAAATTCAACCCTCTACGTCCGGGACTAGCAGGATGAGCGATAGATTGCCTATAAAGTTCTCTTTGGGAACCGCAATCAAAATGGAGCAAGCAATCAGTACAAGTACTGATTGACTTGGCAGCAGATTTTCGTTGATTATGTTGTGTTTCTTGTCTTTTACTGGTCAATACGATAACTTATTGCACCCCCACTTAATAGGTTTTTATGTAATTTGCCAGCTGCATTAATTATCACCAAACTTGTCTTGCTAACATAAGATGCCTGTGGGCAACTACAAGGTCTGCTAGCTTGCAAGCTGGCCAGCTAGGTAGTTGGCATGGGATAGTAGTCAACTTGGGGACTGACAGGTCCGTGATATCGGCGATGACATCAGAAGGGGCCTTAATAGCACTTTGCTAGCTTGCAAGGGGAACAGAGGGATAGTAGTCGACTTGGGGACTGACAGGTCCATGATGTCGGCGATAACACCAGAAAGGACCTTAAGAGCACTTTGCTACCTTGCAAGGGAAACAGGAGGATAGTAGTCGACTTGGGGACTGACAGGTCCGTGATGTCGATGATGACACCAGAAGGGACCTTAAGAGCACTTTGCTAGCTTGCAAGGGGAACAGGAGGATAGTAGTCGACTTGGGGACTGACAGGTCCATGATGTTGGCAATGACACCAGAAGGGACCTTAATAGCACTTTGAAAGTATAATATACCTAATTAATTAAGGAAAAGACGGTGAAGATGAAAAGGTATCCAACTGGGCTGGACCGTGAAATATCGCGTCATTTTTATGAACTTTCATATCGTCATCAGTGTATAATATTTAAACTCTTGATGTGTAAACCTTGTAGTTGCCTGTAGGTATCTTACGTTAGCAAGACAAGTTTGGTGATAATTAATGCAGCTAGCAAATTACATAAAAACCTAGGCCTATTAGTTGAGGGTGCAATAAGTTATCGTACTGACCAGTAAACGACAAGAAACATAAATAACACAATCAACTAAAATCTACTGCTAAGTCAATCAGTAGGTTACTTGTATTGATCGCTTGCTCTATTTTGATCGCGTTTCCCGAAGAGAACTCTATCGACAATCTATCACTCATCCTGCAAGTCCCGGATGTAGAAGGTTGAATTTCGGACCGTATTTTAAACCACTGAAATTGTGGCAGAGTATTTGAAACAGCGATAATAATGGGACTGAATATTGTAGAGCAGAAATAAGAGGACTGAATGTTACTGCTTGAATAATAAAGATGCAAATAAAACTTGAAATATTTTCAGCTGAATTTGTTCTTTTGAAATTTATTTTAAGGCGAAAATAAAATGAACTGAATTCATGTGGTTGAATTATAAACATGCTCTTTAAAATACGTATGTTTTTGGAACTGAATTTTGGAAGCCGAATATTTTTGTACTAAGTATTTAAGCAATGAAATTACAATTGAAATGTTTTCAGTTGAAATGTTCAATGTTTAAATTTATACACATATTAAATAACAGTTCCCAAAAATTTAAAGCATCATTAATGCTATGCGTTTTTATTCGATAAGTGTAATTCAATGTGTTTTTTTTTTCATCAACGGCTTTTGTCATTAATTTACTTCCATACCACGTGGTATGAACACACACAACAAGCACACTAAACACAAGCAACGATACCGAAGGGAGAAGGTAAAGAGTGGTCAAAAACAACCGCGAGATCAAAGAAACAGGAAAACAAATCAAAGCAAAGCGAAAGTACTGAAGGGTGAGGCAAGAAATCAAAATCCGAAAACCAAAAACGTCACACAAATAAGCAAAAACCAATAAGCAAACCAAATACAATCCAACAATTAGCAGAACTCCCTAGGGTCCAATCCCAAACTGGTCCCTACACACTCCACCTCACCACTTTGCCTTCGTTTGCGTGTTCCCAAAAAAGAAAAAGAGTTCAAAATAAATTTCTCACAAACCCATCTATGAGTGTTTTAACCGGCAAGGATAAGATAAGATAGGACTTTATTGATCCCACAAATTTGTGTGTTGGCACAGTTCCAGACAGATAGCAAGAAAGAGTACAAGAGTAGAGAATATAAAAAATACAAAAGAAGAAAAATTTAATAAAATAAGATAAAAACACTAAATACAACAGTAGTGCCTATGTACACCCATACACAGTATGTAATATGGATAGTGAGTTGTGGAGAAAGTGCAAGTAATAATAAATATCAACTATTTTCCTACTATAGCTACAATTTACTATTCATGTAGTGCTGGGTATTGGCATGTACATATACACACCCGTGCAATGCACATACATCTATACATTATATATAGATATACATATGCCTCTACTTGTATGTATACAGTAGATGTAAAACCATATACATACACATATACACTCACCTAAAGGATTATTAGGAACACCTGTTCAATTTCTGATTAATGCAATTATCTGGCAGTTGCTTCAATGCATTTAGGAGTGTGGTCCTGGTCAAGACAATTTCCTGAACTCCATACTGAATGTCAGAATCGGAAAGAAAGGTGATTTAAGCAATTTTGAGCGTGGCATGGTTGCTGGTGCCAGACGGGCCGGTTTGAGTATTTTACAATCTGCTCAGTTACTGGGATTTTCACGCACAACCATTTCTAGGGTTTACAAAGAATGGTGTGAAAA
>JAABNY020000025.1:7261122-7273922 GCA_015164015.2 Brevimyrus niger | reverse complement strand
TGCCTGTTTTCTTCAGTAAAACCCTTTGATTCCTCAACTGGAGTTCCCTTGCCTCGTTGTCCGCCCGTCACTCACCCAAACGCTGACAAAAACCTCTTTGGACCTCATGCTGAGTTCCAGTGAACAGATACCAAATGCAAGTTTGGTGCTTCAAATCAACCCCTGACCTTTCAATAATTTGTCTTGGAGTAATAAGGGTAACGAGGCCACACCTGGCCATGAAACTGCTTGCCAGTCACATGTCAAATACTTTTGAGCTTCTGAAAATAGAAAATGGCTGTAATTTCTGAAAGCTAAATGTAAAATCTTTGTTAAACCTCTTGAATTAAAGCTGAAAGTCTATACTTCCATCATATCTTGATTGCTTAATTTCAGAAATATTGTGGTGGTGTAGAGAGAAAGTTACAAAAATTGCATCCAAATACTTCATCCAAATGTTCAAATACTTATTGACCTAAGTATGATAATTAGTGTGTTTTTTCCTGACTTCATGGCCAGCAATACCAACAAGCTAAATTGTTTCCTTTTAGAGTGTATGCCACTCGGATGATTTAAATGATTAGATGTAACATGTTCTTGAGAGCAGGGAGTGTTAATTTATTTTTTGTTGATGCATTAATCAGTCCATTCAGTTTTTGTATTTACAAGCTTTTCATAGCTTATTTTTGATTAATTAAGTAGTTAATTAAATCCACTTGAATTGAAATGAGCATATTTTAAAGGAAAATGCAAGGCAGTGTGTGGCTCAGCAGGTTAAACCTCTTTGCCCCTGAGCCTATGTTTGGACAGCTGCTGGTCACATTTCTGATGGCCCTTAACCCCCAAAAGTGCTACATGGGCACCCTAGGCTTGGACCTCAAGCCTCACTCTCAACTGTGTATGTATGTCCTAAAGGAAAGCAAGATCGAATACACAGGGAGAAGCATTCCAAATTACTTGTGGAATGGCAAATAAAGGATAATTTAATTACATGACAGGGTAACTAGGTCTTTCTAGTCAACCAGTACAAAAAAGCAGCTTCATTTATGAGTATAATTAATAAAAATTTGTGAAGTTTGTTCCCTCAAACAAAAAATCATTATTTTTGTTCTTCACGGAGTAGGAATCCAAAGGTTTAGCCAAATAGACTTGACACTGGAGAAACATAAAATGAAAAAGGTTATGTAAAGTACTTCATGGAAAAGTTCTACATTAAGCGAAAAAATGCTTGAGCTCAGAGATGGTCCTTCCAATAGCTGATACAGTCCGCTGCCAAGAGCACCAACTACTGAGGGACCACCAGCTTCACTTATGCACAGTACACATATCTGACTCCAAATTAAACTGGCAGTGTAGTGAAAGCTCTCTCATGTTACTTTGCCATCTCCAGAGGGTTAAGTTTTAGTAATGGTTTTTAAATACACCTGTAAAGCAGAGTGATATATCTAATGTGAATTGAGTGTGGTCATACTCTAATAACAGTGCTCATAGAACACCTCTTGTCCAGATTTCTTGGCCGGAACTATCTCTTGTATAATCTGCTTTGAACTGCCACAACTGACAAGCAATACATACGCAGCCACAAACAAGGCAGTCATGGTCAAATTAGATGCAGATGTTCTTGCTTGGCAAAGACAATCCTCTCCTTCTTAGAGCTTCTGTTTCTGCTGGATGATAAAGGATATTCAGAAGACAAGAGGATACTGTTTCAAGGGTGAGATTGGGGAAAGTGAGCATGATAACTAAAAACAGTTGTTCTGGTTGAAACATAATACTGGACCTCACCCACAGCAAACCTTCATATATGATGATCCAGCATAAAGCACATTTGTTGAAATTGCTGAAAAACTAACATTCAGAAAGAAAAAATGTAAGCTTATGATTTTATTCAGAAACTTCTGTGCAGTGTCAGTGATTGTGAAATATACGGTAATAATAAAAATAGATTACCTAGATTACCTCTCTATGGTTCACTTTAAATCAAAGCAGTGCAATGGCATGGTGTCTTGCTACAGTTAGGCTAATTGGTGTCTCCACATATTTCATAGCATATATGTGGTCTGTGATGGACTGGTATCCCAGCCAACCCTAAATTGCCTGGGATAGGTTCCCGACCTGCAGACCTCCACCCTATAACTATAATTGGAATAGGCAGTTAGAAGAGGAATAGATGATATAAGACAATGACAGCAAGAAAATCTTTTTTTAAAAACAAATGTATGATGTAAGGCAGGAACCCAGTGATCTGACAACACCAGAGAGCAGATTCATTACAAGCCACAAGTATTGGTTTTCTTAGAGCAGCTCTTCTCACCTGGTAATAGCAGCAGTAGAAAACTTTTCACTTTCTCATGAACTTTCAGGCTAAGAATTCAGCCTTTCAGTATCTACTCACATGGCCCTCACAATCTTGGCTAACTCACTTTGCAGTTGAAAAGAGGGAGGATTTCAGTTCTTCTGGGGAGATGCAGTAACAGATTGATAAGGCCAAAGTACTTGCAGTGTACCCACTAGCTAAAAAAATGGTTTTCCAGGTTTCATTAATTATTGTAGGCCTTTTATGCTCAATTTCTTGGCTTTAGCCTGCGCCCTTCTGGAGCTCAACTATGAGTGTGTAACACATCTGGTCCAATGGATAGAGCTCTACCAGATAGCACTTCTGGCTATTAAATTTCATGGTGTCCCCCCTGCTGCTGTCTCCTGATTCTTCTTATTTTACTTTTGAAAAAGGCTTGAAACAGTTCAATGTTACACATTGTCTTCAAGCAAATGGATAGGGAGGCTAAGTGATGAACCACTGAGAAGTAGTTGAGCTATCCCAAACCCTAAGGTGTGGATCTTCACCTTCTGTTCTGACCATGCCTCCATACACTGGCTCTACCATATAAAGGATATACATGGCACAACTTAGTGCAGCTGTCAGACATAGGGTCCACTTTCACCCTCATCCAGCTGAGTATGCTCCTTGATACTAAGCAGTTGGCCCCACCAGTGTGGAAAGCAACGAAAGTATGGATTGTAACTTTCATTGGCTGGAGATCTGGCTTGCAGACATCTGTGGCCACTGCATCATAATGCTGGACCTGTTGTGCCATCTGAGGGCACACATGCCCAAGGCCATTCTTCACCTCAGTGCCCACAGTGTAACTCTCCAACAAGACGGTGGCCAGACACAAAAGTGGAAAACATGGGGATGAATTGTGAATAATGGAAAATCCAACATTAGTTTCTCCTTTAGGGCATTAAGCCTATTCAAAACAAAGAAGTAAATTAATTTTTGTATTTCACCCACTTCATAGTTCTGTTTATTGTTCTTTCTACAGTTATGGCCAAAAGTTTTGTGAATGACACAAGTATTGTTTTTTGCTGCTTCAGTGTTTGTAGATCTTTTTGGCAGATGTTTCTATGGTATACTGAAGTATAATTACAAGCATTTGATACATGTCAAAGGCTTTTATTGACTTTATGCAGAGAGTAAATATTTGCAGTGTTGGCCCTTCTTTTTCAGGACTTCTGCAATTCACCCTGGCATGCTGTCAATCAACCTAGAATTAGGTGATCAGTGGTCATTGTTAACACACCACAGCACGCAACAACGAAATGTGTCCTCTGCATTTAACCCATATGTGACTTTTGTGACATAGCAGGGGGAAGCTAATTCAGTGCCTGAGGAGCAGTGCTTGGGGATGGTACCTTGCTCAGGGTACCACAGTTGTGACTTGCTGGTGGGGGATTCAGACCTGCAATCTTTCAATTACAAGTGCGATTGCCTAAACATCAAGCTACTTGTGCCCTGTGCCCTTGTGGGCCAAATCCTGACAAATGGTAAACCATTCTTGCATAATCAATGCTTGGAGTTTGTCAGAATTTGAGAGTATTTGTTTGTCCATCCGCCTCTTGAGGATTGACCTCAAGTTCTCAATGGGTTTAAGGTCTGGGGACTTTCCTGGCGATGGACCCAAAATGTTGATGTGTTTTTCCCTGAGCCACTTAGTTATCACTTTTGCCTGATAGCATGGAACCATTCTTTATTTATTGCTGTGTTCTTAGGCAAAATTGTGAGTGAGCCAACTCCCTTAACTGAGAAGCAACCCCACACATGAATGGTTTCAGGATGCTTACTGTTGGCAGCATGACACAGGACTGATGGTAGTACTCACCTTTCCTTCTCCAGACAATCTTTTTTTCAGGATGCCCCAAACAATTGGAAAGGGGATTCAGCAGAGAAAATTACTTTACCCCAGTCTTCAGCAGTCTGATCCCTGTACCTTTTTCAGAATATTCAGTTCCTGATGTTTTTCTTGGAGAGTAGTGGCTTTGTTGCTGCTGTTCTTGACACCAGGGCATCCTTCAAAAGTATTCAGCTCACTTTATGTGCAGATGCACTCACACCTGAATGTTGCCATTCCTGAGCAAACTCTGCAATGGTGATGCCCCAATCCTGCAGCTGAATCAACTTTAGGAGACAGTCCTAGCACTTGCTAGACTTTCTTGGGCACCCTGAAGCTTTCTTCACAACACTTGAACCTCTCTCCCTGAAGTTCTTGATGATCTGGTAAATAGTTAATTTAGGTGCAATCTTACTAGCAGCAGTAACCTTGCCTGTGAAGCCCTTTTTACTGTATGTAAAGCAATGATGACAGCAAGTCAGGTAACCATGGTTAACAGAGGAAGAGGATTTCAAGCACCACCCATCTTTTAAAGCATCCAGTATGCTATTCTAACTCAATCAGCATGACAGAGTGATCTCCAGCCTTGTCCTTGTCAACAGTCTCACCTTTTTTAACGAGAGAATGACTGAAATTATGTCAGCAGGACCTTTTGTGGCAGGGCTGAAATGCTGTGGAAATGGTCTTTTAGGATTAAGTTACTTTTCATGGCCAAGAGGGACTTTGCAATTAATTGCAACTTATCTGATCATAAAAACTGAGGCTGCAGACTTTGTGAAAATTAATATTTGTGTCATTCTCAAAACTTTTGGCCACGCCTGTAGTGTTATGTCTAAAATTAGCTACCAGCCACATCATGTTAGCCCTCCTTGCAGGTGGTTTCTGGACCAAACATGGTCTGTGTGATGCTGATCGACAAATGCTTGTGCATGGTGGATTCCCAATGGATTATTGTGCCCCAGCATCCATCTTCATGCCACTTTTTATGGGAAGGATGATCACCATTAGAAGTCACCCACTAGCACCACAGACTCTATAGGAGGTAATTATCACCCCAGTCCATGTCTAAGAAGGCCAATTGTTCCAAGCTACTGCTTGCTGAATGCATGCATACAATTGTTTTCCTCCAACTGTACCCCGGTTGCACAGTCCATTAGAGGGTTCTCATCACCTACCTGATCTTGGCCTCCCATTTTTTTTTCTGCTAAAGAGGCAACTTTCCACATTCCAGAATATGTTGTTTTGTTCATCTGTATTTTACATGCTTATATGAGTTGCTCAAATGGCAGACAACCTTTGAGGTACCTGTTGGAAGGCTTGGTTTTGTTTGGTATGATTGGATTTGTATCATTGTGTATAAGACTTGCATTTGCTGGGACTAGGAGCAGATCCACATAACACAGATGAAGGTGAGCATTTGATAATACCCTCAGCATACAGAATTTTAGTTCTAACAAAAGATGAGCTGACAGGTACTGGTCTCATTTGTTATGCACTTGCAAGGAAGTACTGTCTGATAATGCAACTGCACTTTCTAGTTCTGCTCAAAATTTTACATCACAAATGTTGAGGTGCAAAAGTCCAAAATACAGTGGTACCTTGGTTCTTGAACTTAATCTGCTCCAGACTCCGGATCAAAGTTGTCTGATCAAATTTTTCCCATAAAAAATAATGGAAAACCAATTAATTGGTTCCTGGTCCGCCAAAATTACACCTAAATATGTTTTTTTTTGTATTTAAACACAAAATGAACAGCATAAAACAAGAGGAACATTTTTTTTCTTAATGGCTTCCAAAACGATAAAGCTCTTATCCCAAAATTACCCCTGTCCTGCCCCATCGTCCGCTCCTTCTGTGTGCCACGTCCCCTCGTTAACCTCGTGTGGGATCCCCATGTGATCAGCTGTTTCTGGTTGTTGTCATTAGTCCTCTGTATAAAGTCCGCGTTTCAGTTTTGTTTTTGGAATGATTGGAAACACTCAAACAGTTAAGAGCTGCTAAGGCATCCTTGCAATTGTATGAGCAAGATGAAGATTCAAAAAGTTAAGCAGCTCCTACATGATTGTAAATCTGAAGGCGAAGGGGGAAGAGATCGAGTTCATAACACAAGTCACACTCACGTATATAATGCTCCAGGGCTTGGTCTGCCACAACAAACTATTATACAGCCACAGTATGATGGTAGCATTACAACACTCGCTATGGTATTAGCAGATTTTATTACTGCTAGTCATCTTCCTATACCAGAGCCAACAATATTCAGTGGTGACCCACTAAAGTATACGAATTGGAGGGCTGCCTTTCAAACCTTAATAGAAAGAAAGAACATACCAGCATCTGAGAAAATCTACTATTTGTACAAGTATGTTAGTGGGCCAATTAAGAAGGGTGTTGAAAACTATTTCCTGCTTTAGCCAGTTTGTGCAGTTTCTCATAAAGGAAGTCAGAATTGGATGTAATCCTGTGACTTCACTCCATGCCTTGAAACAATATGAAGGGGAAGAGGTAAAAAGAGGTAAAAATACAAGGAAAACCGACTCCTGCAGCTAAAGTTCTAACAACAAGCGTTGAGGAGAAGATTACTATCACCAGTTGTGTATTTTGTGAAGGATTAGGTCACAGTCTGTACAAGTGTAGGAGATTTCTCGAAAAACCAATGTTTGAACAACTCAGGTTTGTTCAAGATAATAAGCAGTGTTTTGGCTGTCTAAAGCCAGGACACAATTCTAGGTACTGTAAGTGCAGAAGTACTTGCTACATATGCCAGAAAAGGCATCCAACATGCTTACATGAGGATCGGAGAGAAGAACAGAAGTCACAAAGGACTGAAAGAATAAAGCAGGAAGGTAGCTGCAGAGAGAGAAGTAAAGAACAGCTAGAAGAAAGGGGAGCAAAGGTAATAAGTGCAGCAACTTCCAACAGAGTTCAACATGGCAATGCCAACTCTCACACATCCACAATCATTCCTGTGTGGGTTTCAACAACAAAGAGCCTGACAAAGACATACTTGTGTATGCGCTCCTTAATACAAAGAGCAACACAACCTTCATCCTGGAAGAGACTGCACATGCTCTAAGGGTGAAGAGGTCAAACTAAGGTTATCTACTGTGGCCTCTGAAGGCACTGTTGTAGCTTTCCAAAGGATCTCTGGGTTGCAAGTTAGAGGTTTTGACTCTGAGAAAAGAATATCTCTTCCTGCAACATACACAAGAAAGTTTATTCCTGCAAACAGAGACCATATCCCCACATCTGGTGACAGCAATGGAATGGCCTTATCTTGATTACATAGCTAATAAGACAGCTCCTCATCAAAGTTGTGATATTGGTTTGCTAATAGGTCATAACTGTTCTTAAGCTCTTCTTCCTAGGGAAGTGATGTCTGGTGAAGAGAATCAGCAATTTGCACAGAGAATAGACTTGGGATGGAGCATTATTGGGTATGGCAGCCCATACGTAGACTGTGGAGATGTTATTGGAGTAAGTCATCAAGGGAGAGTGTTGTACAGTATGTGGCCATCCTAAAGAAGTTATCGGACCACTGTGATTTTGGCACTCATTTGTAAGTCACCATGTGTAATAGATTTGTGTTTTTGATGAAATATCTTCGTCAACAAACCTTTTTGACATGACAAAGATGAGACGCAACATAAATGCTGGTTATGTGACGATAACTATAACAAAATATATCATTTAATATTGTTGACGAATAAAAATGAGTTTTTAAGTTTGGTTTAATAAAAACTATACTAAAATCTCTTCATCTTCGTTGACGAAAACAAGACGAGACGTTATTTTCTCTCTTTTATTCACGTTATTATTATTATGCAGTATTTTTGTTTCCTGCATCTCCCATTCGGGCGCACAGATAGCGGAGAAATGCGGCCACAAAATTTCTGGAAAAAAACACCACAAACTTTAAAACTTTAAAAGACATTTCATGGCATTCCCCAATGACACTGAGGTAATGAAAGACATTAATGTAACGCATTTAATTTTAGAAAGCTCATGCCAATGGTGGTTAACATGTTACCATTAGCAGTAGATGTTAGCCTGCTAGCTTTAGATGTTTTGGAGAAAATTATATTTCATAAGCATGGACACTTGGCAATCTGTACAAAACATCCTTTCTGGTAAGATGTCTGATAAGAATACATGGGTAAAGGGAACACTTTGAAGCTATGTAGGCATTTTATCAAGCTATAGCTAAGTAGCAATAAACTGAGAACGATGGCGATCTAAACTTTCAAGCTTTCATTACTGCGTGACTATAGATATATGTCTAAAGGGGTAGTGTTTGAAACATTGAAAGAGCGTTTTTTGGAACATGATGCGTCGGTCTGGCTGGCCAGGCTAGTTATCATCCACGGCTCTGGCTACAGCTCATGTAATTACCTGCTAATTGTGAAATAATGTTCTTGTACAAAGGATGTTTGTGAATTATTCGGAGCATGATGCATTTTGATTGGCATCCCTTGTGGCCTTGTGAGGCCTATTTTTTCTGTTAAACAATTGTAGCTGATAATAAACAGCCGAATTACAACCAATACTTTCAGTCATTGAGGGAAAAATAGGCCTAATAGCAAGGATTTATGATACTTAATATTTACAACAGTTAGATTTTCCAGAGGCTACATCTGTCCTGATATTGTATCTATTCCTATGCTAGATTCCAAAAACAGCTTCAATGAAGCAAGTCCATACAAGAAGATGGACATTATCTATTTATTTTATTTAAATATGTGTACTTCTAAGTTCAAACATGTTTGTTTGGCAAAATAAATGTTAAAAATTC
Organism: Brevimyrus niger; assembly: GCA_015164015.2. NCBI lineage: Eukaryota > Metazoa > Chordata > Actinopteri > Osteoglossiformes > Mormyridae > Brevimyrus > Brevimyrus niger. The sequence continues at coordinate 7,264,982 of JAABNY020000025.1, read as the reverse complement.
AAATGAGAGCGTCTTCCGTGTGTGGAATGGATGTAGAGTATTCTTGATTCTATAAGGTAACAATAATATAATAATAAGAACCTTGTTTTAATTGTGAAATGCGTTTGACTAAAATAAAATTTTGTTTTTAACTATTCTACTAGATACTTGTACCATACTTGTACTTGAACTATAATATGACTAAAATGCTCAGACTTTTAGTTGACTGAAACTTGACTAGACTAAAATGAGTATGGATGTGACTAAGACTAATAATAACTAAAATGACAGCTTGACGCAAGGACTTGACTAAAACTAAAATTAAGATAGGCCGCCAAAAACAACTATAGCGTGCAGATTCAGAAATGAAAGTATTCAAAGGAAATTGCTGATGGAGGAAGCTCTTACATTTCAGTAAGCGGTCGATATTGCATTATCAATGGAAGCAGTAGCGAGAGAATCAGAGCACTAAAAGTTCACTAATGGTACATGTATATCTTTCGCCATTGCAAGGGGGCGAAAAATGATTTTGATGTGGCAAGATAATGTGGCATGAACGTGATTGATACTACAAAGATCAGCAGTTCCACAACTGCAGGATGAAGGGCCACATTGCTTGTTTGTGTAAAACGAAAGGAATGATCAAAATTACCTGAAACACTTTATATACTGAGTAACAGTATATAAACTGCAGGTAGCTTAAGGCATATACAGTGGTACCTCAGTTCTCAAACTCACTAAAACTTGAATTTCTTGAAAGTCGAACACACCAGTTTGACCTAGAACTCGATCTGAATATCAGAAGTCGAACCGTGATGCTGACCTAATATAAATTGTACGCGCCCGTACCTTCTTCACATACTGGATGATTAACCAAATAAAGCAGCGCAGTATTACAGTAACTAAGAATAAATAAACCACTAACTTATGAGTACTATTATAGCATTTATGTGATTTATTTAAACTTTATTTTACCAGGTGAATTAACTGAAAACCAGTTCTCACTGCTTTACGTGATACTCAAATAGGATAAATAGCAGATTACGCATCGGAACTGTCTGGGATACAAACATCATGCGTGTAACTAAACTCTGCAGCCAATAAGGTCAAAAGTGTGTCATCACGGAGGCGGTTTCAGTTTGTGCAGCCGGGTGAGGTTGCAATGCATCTAACCATAATGCATTGCGTCAGGATTAGAATGCGTTGCTTTAAGCCAGCGCTGTAAGCAAGTCGAACGCACCCAATGACCGGATTGAGGAAACAAACTGAAACTCAGACTTAATACATAAGACTAATGACAACAACTGGAAACACATGCAGATCCCACATGAGGTAAACGAGGGCTTGGCACACAGAAGGAGTGGACAATCGGGGCAGGACAGGGGTAATGTTGGGATAAGATCTTTATCATTTTGGAAGCCATAAAAAAATGCCCTTCTTGTTTTATGCTGTTCATTTTGTGTTTAAATGCTAAAATTATACACATATTTAAGTGTAATTTTGGGGGGCCAGGAACCAATTAATTGGTTTTTCATTATTTCTTATGGGAAAAATTTTATCAGAACTCAAACTTTTTAGGGTTCGATCCGGAATGGATTAAGTTTGCGAACCGAGGTACCACTGTACTCTTAGAAATAAGAGTGCAAGTGTTTATTTGCTGAGACATTCAATAATAGCAACTGTAATGGTAATAATAATAATGGTACAGATATGTTCAATTTGCATAGTGCAGAGGTAGTTGGTCCTGTGGGTCAGAGTATAGAGTGTTTTCTTTTGTAGATTCCAGGTTACTTGCCAGTATGATGGCTCTGTTGGCTGGTGCTGAGTGTGGGGGGGAGAGAGTTTAGTAGTCTCACAGCTTGGTGGATGATGCTGTTGCCGAGTATGGTAGTGCAGGAGCGGAGGCTACTATACCTCCTTCCAGAGGACAGGAGGCTGAACAGATTGTGTGCGGGGTGGCTTGCATTGCTCACAATTGTGATGGCTTTGCAGTTGAGGCGGGTGGTGTATATGTCTTTCAAGGAGGGAAGTGGTGCACCAATGATCCTCTCAGCTGTGCTCAAAATGCACTGTAGGGCTTTCCTGCTGTATTCAGTGCAGCTCCCACATCCACACAGTGATGCAGCTGGAAAGGATGTTTTTAATGGTTCCTCTGTAAAAGATGGCCATGATGGACGGTGATGTTCTTGTCTTCTTGAGTTTATACAGGAAGTAGAGGCGCTGCTGGGCTTTCTTTGCCAGTGTTGCAGTGTTGGTGTGCTTTCCATGTGGGTCACATCATCAATGCATTTAGTGATGTAGGAGATCACAGTGTTGTAAGTGGCTGCCTGCTTAAACATTTCCCAATCTTTTGTTTCAAAGCAATTTTGAAGAGTGCAGAAAGTTCCCTCTGGCCATACTCCTACTTGCTTTAAAACCGGTTTGGTGACTTTTAATCTGTATGCTGGCATTAGCATAACAGTGATGTGATCAGAGAGGCCGATGTGGGAGAGGGGGCAGGCTTTGTATGCTCCTTTGTGGGAAGTGTAAACCAGGTCCAAGATGTTATCTCCCCTTGTTGGGAAATGCACATGCTGATAAAATTTCGGAAGGACAGTCTTGAGATCAGCATGGTTGAAATCTCTGGCGAGGATGATGAAACCATCTGGTTGTGCTGTCTGCTGATTGCTGATGGCCTGATACAGTTCATTAAGCGCTGCCTTCCTATCACTGTTGTTGTTAGTGGGAGGGATATAAACAATGACTAAAAAATCGCACTTACCTCTCTGGGAAGATAGAAAGGACGGCACTTAATGATCAAAAACTCCGCCAGTGGTGAACAGTGTTTGCATACTACAGTGGCGTCCCGGCACCACGCATCCCGGATGTAAACACAGACTCCACCGCCTCCTTTCTTTCCTCCATCTAACGAGTGACCTGTCTGCTTGCTAACATGCTAGCTGCTCTCACTTTTCGATTTACTAATCGCAGCAGTTGTATGTGATTCATTTTGTTGTCCAACGATCATAGATTAGCCAAGAGGATAGATGGTATGGCTGGGCGAGTTGGATTAGCCTCTAGCCTAGAATAAAATGTATTATAATTATTATTATTTAACCCATATGGGTTAGCCCAGATCCTGCCCATATGGGGCCCATATCATTCAACTCCAGATGGGTTTGCTCAGATCCTGCCCATATGGGCCCCACATGGGTAAAATGTGAGCTGGACCAGCCCAGATGGCCCATGTTTTTCCCATGTGGGCCCCATATGGGAATGCCAATTGGGAAGTGATCTTCTAACCGCAATGTAATCTTTAATTAAAAAAAACAATATAAAGTTTTGTTCAATCACTATGCTGGCTTCTCTTGTAAGGAGAAGTGCACGCCTGTGCCTCCACCATCCAAAACTGCGCTGCTTTTTGATATGACGTGAAACAAGGATCATGGTTTTTTTCTCTGTACATGAAAATCATTTCTAAAAATAATGAAAAACTTTATTAAATAATAAAATTGGTTTGTGGAAAACCTCACTCCATTTGCAACCATGTTATTTAAAGGGGTTACACATACATGGGATATGTGTATTGCAACCTCTTAATACCAATTAGTGGTTCAACTCGAAATTAATCCATTCATAACTCCTGATTGAATTTTCCCCATAAAAAATAATGGAAAACTAAGTATGTTGTTTCTTTTTTTTTAGTATTTAAACACAAAATTAACCCGGATAAAACAAGGGCATATACTGTACTAAACACATCTAAGCACATTTATCAAAACATTAATTTGGCCGGACTGGCTCCCCGTTTGCCGGGGGGCCCGGGGCAGTCCCTTCCTTGGCTGCCGGCTGGGGTCCCATCGGGTGTGGTGGGGCGGGACACTCCTGGTCTGCGCCTGGGG
>JAABNY020000025.1:7237818-7248374 GCA_015164015.2 Brevimyrus niger | reverse complement strand
AGAAGAAGGTTGTTAAGGTTGTTGATGACAGGGTGGAAGCATGAGATCCAATTCACATTTTTGAAAGTGTACTGGATCTCATATTGCTGCAAAAAAGAGTCTGAAATGATGCAGGCAAGAACCCCGCCTACAATGACATCATCAGGACCCAGTTGGTTGAGATGCGGCAGTAGATTATTTAAGGAAGAGCTGTGTCTAGAACATCCAGAAGAAATCCCAGGGACACACATGACAGAATTTCTTGTGAAAGGATTTATATACCTGTGTTCCTTACAATCAAAAGAGGACTAAGCACCTTAAATCTAAAGGAATCGTGCTTTACCTGTCAAGTGTGAGCTAAAATTTACTTTGATTTAAATTTTCTTTTGTCAACTACAGATATATTGTTTATTTGATAGTGAATTCTGAATTTTTCATAATGTAAAAATCTTATTTTGTTGATGTTTGTGTATTCAAACTTTACCTCTTATATAATGCAGAAATGCACTGTTTATTTCCATTTTCCTTGAATTTTTTATATCTAAGGTACAGGTTGCGTAGTTGGGACTTATTGACATTTTTTTTATTTATATTTTTTTTCTTCAATTTTCAATCAGCCAGTCTACAACTGTATTAATTGATGTAAATATAACAATGCTGCAATTTCCTTGACTGAACAAAATAATTTGTTTTTATTACTTTTTTGTGTTATTCTTTAATATTTAAAAATTTAAAATAAACTGTATATGTGATAGATAGATAGATAGATAGATAGATAGATAGATAGATAGATAGATAGATAGATAGATAGATAGATAGATAGATAGATGTAACTATATGGGTTTAGAATTTGGTATTACATTTTTCAAGATATCAAGTGACTCACTGTCTTTCTTTGTATTTCTTTTATCTGCAGGTTTGCTTACCATGTCAGTTATGCTTGCTGTCATACACCTTTTAGGTATGCAATAATATAGCGTTATAAAGTAACACAAGAGAAAAACAGACCAGAAGCTATTAGCTCAACTAATGAAAGACATTTGATTATTTTAAAAGATTTATTCATCAGTTAAGGTTCAATGTCATTTTTATTTTCAAATAGGTTTTTTGTCTCTGACACGCAAAACATTTGGATCAGAGCCCAGTGGTTAGTATTCTGAATTTTAGTTTTTTTTTATGATTACTAACATGTGGTGTTTTTATCTCAAATTAATATGCATGAAATAATTAGTGACATCTATTATTTAAAAATTAAAAGTAAAATGCATCATAAATTAAAAAAGTGGAAAATGGTATGGACAAAATGTTAACAGAGATAAACATTAGGTATGGGGGTGCCTTTTATTTTGATAAAAATATTTATAAATTTTTTACTGCAAAATATATACTTTGTATTCTTTAATGTATACAATAACCTAGTGGAGGAAGTATTTTTATTTTTAGATAAATCTAGCAAAAATATTGCCTACTGGTATAGCCATAAGAATTAAATGATGTTGATGATTTTAATTTAAGAAATTGTCTTTAACAGTATGTCATAAAATATCTTGCAGTACCAACGGCTATTACCTGTATGACTCGTGGCACTGATTTGGCAGAAGACCGCCCTCTAGTGGCTTGCCCCTCCAATTGTGCAGTCTGGCAGCTCTCTGTGTTCGGTTCAGGGGTTTTCGCTTCAGTTTCCAGTGTCTGTGGAGCAGCTATACACAGGTAAGAGCAGTAATTTTCAAAAGAGCAAAATATATACTATACACAAATCTGGAAATCATCAGAAAATTTGTTTAAAAATTACTACAAGTATTCTACAAATACTAAAATAAAATACTACAAATATTAAAGATCAGCTATCTATCCATCCATAGAGTTTCTAGGAGAGTGGAGTGTATGCCAGGCAATACAGAACACAAAGTGTGTCTTTGGACTGCAGGAGGAAACCTGCTCATAAGGAGAACAGGAATACTGTACAGACAAAGAGCAGAGGCTGAGTGCTGGAAGCAGGGGTTGATAAAACAGTCCTTTGCAAGCCAGCATGCAAACAGATTTAAAACCCAATGAAACATTAATCAAAACTGAATTCACATCCACATTTGTGGTTACAGATGTTCTCTGCCAAATGCCATAGAAATCATTATAAACCGAGCAGCCATAAATTTACATTGTAGATGCAAGTCTTTGTTTTAAATGTATAAATAAAAAAAAATAATTCCAACATAAATGTAGAAAATATTACTTAAATACAATTCCTTCAAATATATTTCTATGAGTTTGTATAAATTGGATAATCAGACATTTGACCAATATATTAGGTTAATATTAATATAGCAGGATATAGTAGAATATGAAAATATTTTATTAAAATACTGTATCAATCTTCTGGAGAAGAGGAAGAGGCAACTAAAAAGGATATCCGAAAGAGGAAAATTAAAAAACGTAAAAGGGGCAAAGAAACAACAAAAAATTACTGATATATTACACACAAAAAAGTTTGCCATATTTATTTGTATTTTAAAGATAAATGGAGCCTGAAAGGTAAATATTTGTTTGCTGTCCAATATAAAAGAGTATTATCATCTTTCTGAAATCAGAGCTTTTGGATCTTTTAAATCCCCGTGTTCTGAAAAGGACTTTGACATCAGTAGAGAAAAGCCTTTTGCTGATCCTAAAATTTAGGTTAAAACTTAGGGGATATTATGCATTCATGGTTGAAAGCCTAAAATTGTTGAACAATTATCCCCTGCACATTCACCGGGCGCTTACATTGTCCACGTTTAAAAACATGCTTGGTTAAAAATCCATTTATATTCTTTGGCTTATAATTCAATATAGGAGCTGTCTAGTGTCATGATGTATTTGTCCTCTTTGCTTTTATGATTTGTACAGCACTCTATGTCCACATTGGTTGTCTGAAAGGTGCTATAGAAATGATCTTAACTTGAACTTGAAATGCTTAAAAATCTGGGGGGAAAAGTAGTTTGCCTTCAAAGCAGAGCTCTCCAGTGCTCTCTTTCAGTGACACAGCTGGCACTTCATTCCCATCACTCTCGTTACAGCCAGTTGCATCAAGTTAGCAGGGGGTTTGGATTTCGGTGCTGCTGGAGCTCACCAATAAGTCAGGGCTCTGCTGCAGGCCATCCTGACATTAAACTGCCGATCAGACCTGACATTTTCCATTCTGCTATACTGCAGAACTGCAAAAAAATACTTACTTGGCTAAATGATAATTTTCATCAATTTTGAATGCTATTGGGATTTTAGAAAATACATTAACAATGTTGCACCTTGTTACATATTGCTGATATTACCAGTACACTTGATGCATGGTTTATCTATACATACATATACATACATATATAATGCTGTCTTATAATAATGACTAAAAACTTCTTAAATGAAAAATTTGACCCATGCTGTATATAAACCTTTAATAATATTTGATCATCTTACTATTAATAATTTAATTATTAAGCTGTTTTCTGGATTTAATTTGTGTTGTTGTTTTGTGTTTTTCTCTGTGGACTTCAGTGGTGTGATTACCACCACAGGAGGTTCTTTGAAAATCCAAAAACTACCAGGTAGAGAAAACTATCTGGGTTCATTCTCGAATGGAGTCAAGTCTCAGCCACTGGCCAGATGGACTGCATCATTCTCTGTGCACAGTAGGTGGAGCTATATATCATTATACTTTTTGTTTGAAATAAATAGCACAGTCCCATATTTACTGGATTATAAAATGTTTTTCCAAATAAAGAAAGAAAGAAAGAAAGAAAGAAAGAAAAAAAGAAAGAAAGGATGAATATGCACAATGGAAATTAAACAATACATTTGTTCCACATCCTTATATGATTTATGCTTCTGATCATTTTCCCCAAAACTATTAGATGTCTTTGAATCCATACACAGTATATTGATTCATGATTGCCTTGTTACTCTGTGTGTGTCTGTTTCACTTTTCAGAGTCAGAACCCCTGGAGGTCTCTGGCCAGACGAGCACCACTGCCTTGCTCAAATCTGAGCCAGGTATACTGAGCTCTTTGTGCTTATCAATCAATACCTTTTCAGAGCTGTGGAAGTTCAGTACTAACTGGTCCAAAAATGGAGTGGATTTTAACATAACCACTGAACTGGAAAGTCAATTTCCATCATCAGATTTCCCATTCCCATACAAATACAAATAAAAGAGGCATTACAATTCTAACTTTGCAAGTAAGAGTTTGGTTGGGCAGGTGGGACCCACAAAAAATCACCAAAAATGAAAATTTGGGAAGCTCCCTTTATATACTGAGTTATATAAATATAAACAATCTGTTGTCATTGCCACTTATTTACAATATTATTTATTATAAATAAATACAGGCAGTATTATGACAGTATTATGTTCTCAAAATACATACATATTTATTCTGATTCTGTATATGCAGAGAAAACAATAGAACCCACAAATATATTTTCTCACAGCAAAGAAACCTTTGAAGAAGACTGTGAAAAAGCCACCCACCAATGGAAACAGAGGTATTCTTTCATATATCAAAAAATATTATTTTAAAAATTAATTCAGGATATATTGTAGGTTCAATTGAGTCCAGTAATTTCATTTATTTATGTTATTTCATACAACTTTTCTGTCTTAGCAATGTGAAAAACATTAATAATGTGATTTTAAGTAAAGTACTATGCCATGTTTGAATATTTGTGTTTAAACCAGGATATTAACAGGAAAAAAAAATCCTGTTTTTAAATAGCAGTCACCCTCGAGAGTGCATAGATTCATAAAGAGGAGAGAGAGTAACAACATTATTGAACTGCTTTTCTTCGTTAGACTGCCAGGTGGACATTGCCATGCTGCTGGACGGCAGCCACAATATGGGACAGCGTCGCTTCATCTTACAGAAGAATTTTGTCAGCAAGTTGGCGCTGATGCTGCGGGTCGGGCCAGATGGACCACACGTCGGGATGGTGCAGGCCAGGTTCGAACTGCTTCAAGTTAACAAAGAGAACTGGCACACAGTGTCTTCCCAGTAATATTGATGAGGTCTACATTTATCTCCATTATTACAGATTAGATTCTTTCATCAGCTTGGAAACGGAATACATTAAATTATTAAAAAGGATGGTATATGAATTAAATGGGCCAGAACACAAGTACTGATTATATAAATGTGATTATATATATGTGTCTGAAGAAGTGGGTATGTAGAAAGTTCATTATGAATTAGGTACCATTTGTGTTTATTTCCTCTTGATTTCCAGTGCATGATTTAACAGGTGTAAATACATGCAGATAAGGATGGAAAATTTTTGTCAGAATATTGACCTCTTACAGATAAAATACTTATGGAATGCAAATTATGACAGAATTGAAATGGTGCGTAAGTTGATACACCCACACGTGTTTTTTCTTATTGGGAAACTGAGCGAGAGGTTAATACAAACAAACTGACCAGGACATCCTCAGGGAAACTTTTCCTTCTGTTAATTTTATGACTTCGGTCTGTGTTCTGATCCAGGTTTACTTCTTTGCACTGGATCTCTAATACTTATAAAAAGGAACGACAAGTCTTTAATCATGGCCTCAGATGGGCATCGTTTATTTCCTAAAGTGTACCTCAGGCCTTTCTTCCACAAACAAATACACACACACACACAAACAGGTTAGTAATAGTATCTTTGTGGGGACTGTCCGTTCATTTTATGGGAAAAAGTCTAATCCCAACAGCCCTAACCTTAACCATAAGTAACCAAACAAAATACAAGACTTTTGGCATTTTTAGTTTTTTGATTGCATTCACAAATCTTTGTGAGAACCTAAGAAATAGTCCCCACAAGGTCAAGATCCCCACAATGTAATATAAGCATAATACACACACACAAACACACACACACGTACATGAACACCCACACAGCAACCTGTACTCATATCTTTGTGGGGACCATCCATTCATTTCTATGGACAAAACCCTATTCCCAACAATGACAACTTTAATAACTACCCAGCGCTAATCTTAATATAACTTAACATAAGTAACCAAACAAAATACAAATGTTTTGGCTATTTTAGTTTTGAATTACAGTCATAGATTTTTAATAAATTGACGTCTATATTGTGGAGACTGGGAAAAATGTCTGCACAAGCTAAAAAGTTTTACAGTCTGTTGTGGATATTTGGTCTCCACCAAATATTGTGGCAAATACAAGCCCACAACAGAATGTATCTAACAAATTGTGATTACTTGGTGAACATTATGTATTTGACTAATGCCATGTATTTTTCTTATATTTATTAATTTCCAGTGGAATACCAGCGACCGAATTCTACTTGAACAACTTCACTCAACCAAAGGATCTGATTTTTGCAATCAAAGAGATGCCATTCAGAGGTGGAAATACCAACACAGGTCAGTCTTTCTGCACCATTAGCAGAAGGTTTCCCATTCACAAATGTGCACTACATTTTATGTATGGATTATTTTTTTAATTTCACAAACGTTTTTTATGACAGTTACCACTTGGTACAAAAATACAATAGTTGGCAGTGTGCTAATGATTTTGTTCCTACCTCTGTCTGGGTAAATGATGCTTTCTGTAGGTAAGGCCATGAAACACACGGTGGATAGCTTTTTCACCTCGGAGCGTGGAGTCAGACTTGGATTCCCTCGCGTGGCCCTGATCTTCGTGGATGGGTGGCCTTCTGATGACCTAGAGGCAGCTGCTACACGGGCCAGAGAAACAGGAATCAATGTCTTTGTGGTGACGGTGGCCAAGCCTACTGCTGAAGAGATGGGGATGGTACAGGACAAAGGCTTCGCCGAGAAGGTAAGCATATGTACAGGGAGACATTAATGGGAAGTATAATACAGTTGTAAATTCGGAAACACTGAACTCCAGGCTCTTCTTTTCATTGTACATGTACATATGTTATCTGAGTTGAAGACACAGCAGTGATGGAGCTATAGTAAGACACAGGCATTAAAGACACTATCAGTAAGAACAGCCAAATCACTGTTCTTCCTATGCCATCCACCAGGTGCTATACTATTATAAAAAATATTAACATCCATTTGGGGTTATGGATTTAAAGGGGATTAAAGACGGTCTCCTTTTAGTGTGCTATATATGTAAGTATATTTAGCTTTGTATATTTTATATTTAGCATCATTTAGTTGATGATTGATTTTGATGATCTTAAGTAATGTCAGTGCATACATATTTAGCTGCTGTCAGTCCTGAAACACTATTTCTTTGGTCTGAAATTTGTGCAACTGAGGTATTTTGATAGTAATCAAATGCTTTAGTTCATAATGAATATATGCTTGTCTATTTGTACTACAAAAAAAATATGCTTTTGTGTCTTGGGCTTTAGGCAGTATGCAAAGACAACGGCTTCTTTACCTTCACCATGCCGAGCTGGTTTAGCACCAACAAGTTCGTCAAGCCACTGGCGCAGAAACTTTGTATGACTGACCAGATGTTGTGCAGCAAAACTTGTTTCAATTCAGTCAACATTGGTTTTCTCATCGATGGCTCAAGCAGCGTAGGTGATGGAAATTTCCGGCTGGTGCTGGACTTCCTGTCTGACATAGCTGATTCTTTTGAGATCTCTGATATAGGTTCCCGAGTGGCCGCTGTGCAGTTTACCTATGACCAAAAGATGGAGTTTGATTTCAACAAACATCTATCAAAGAATGATGCCCTGGCAGGCATAAGTGGCATCCGGTACATGAGTGGAGGGACAGCCACAGGGGATGCTATAAATTATGCTGTTTCCAGTCTCTTCTCCCCTCGAAAGAGTGGCAAACACTTCCTGGTCATTATCACAGATGGGCAGTCCTATGATGATGTCAGAGCCCCAGCAGTTGCTGCCCAGAAGGCAGGTGAGTACTCTGGCAATGAATTGACCTCATTGCAAGTAGGATGGAAACTCCTGTTAAGACCCGGTTTTCACTCTCTGTGGGGTTTTATGTCTCAGGCATTAAGCAATATGCACAAGGTATCCTTTTTAAGTGTGACACATAAATATCTATTGATATGTCATAAGCTGCACTGTTCCTAAGGGTATTCCTTTCATATTCCACTTACTCTACCACCATCAGGTGTACTCCTTGGAACATCAATGGAACACCCCATGACAAGAATAACTGTCCCAGCAAATTGTCCCTTTATAAATGATTACATAGCACTTCTTTCTATTTGCAGGCATCACAGTGTATGCAGTAGGCGTAGCCTGGGCTCCTCTTGAGGACCTCCAAGCCATGGCATCAGAGCCCAAAGACCGCCATGCTATCTTTTCAAAGGAGTTTTCAGGCCTGAAACAGTTTTCTCAAACCATTGTCAAAGGAATCTGCAGAGACTTCACTGATGGAAAGTGAATTTTAAACTGCTTTAAACACCCTGCCTCTGAAAATTAGCTTGTAAAACATTAGAAGCTTTTAAAATACTTTTTTTTCACAAACAAGTTATCAATACTTTACCTTGCCACTTTTATTTACTTTATAAAAGTTTAGGTTTCATTTTAAGTTTTTAAGGAAAAGATAAACCAAATGGATACGTCCAACAGCGTCACGCTACTAAAGACAACATACAAAATCAGACTGTTAGAGTTACATGGACAGAGCAAATCTACAGTCTCTGTCTGTTAATAAGATACATCCTGTAGACAAAACCTAGTAACTGAGAATATTTTCTCAAATTAGACACAACTTGTAGCCATTATACTCTTTGCAATTATTCAAATCCAAATTTTGGCATTTTTGTTATTTTACTTATCAGTGTTGCTTATTCTCTTTGCTCTTAAGGCCAGTTTGAAAGGTTTTGTAGACCACCTTATTTTCAATCACTATATGTTAGGTGTGCTACTTGATTACATACAATGTAAAGGTAAACAATTCTATGCATTTTCTAAGACATTCAAAGCATTTGCTAAAGAAAGCTGCTTCTGACAGTTAAAATGTACTGTGCCTAACCTACCCTGTAAGAGAACCATGTCCAAAGCACTATTTCTCATGTCTCGTCTTATTCTTGGCTGCTGCTGTTGACTGGGTATACAGTATATTATATAAACAGGATACTGTTATAGACTATGGCTAGTTTAAAAGGTCCTTCTGGAGCAAATTCCAATGATAAGTCCCTTTTTCCTCTCAATTGCATTGAAGCCTATGCACATCATGTTTAGACAGAGATAACTGTCTATGCTAGCCTTCTGTATACTAAAGATAGTATATATTCCAAAGAATGTTATTGTGTGCATGCAGACAATTATTTTGCATGCATTCTATTTGTTCACTAATCAAAATATAAAGGGGAAATTTGGAACAAGTCTGTATTTCTTTACTTTGTAACTTATTACACTTCTTCCAATAAATGATATATTGTATTTTTACAACTTGACTAGTTATTGTCCTCGTTTTAAAATCAAACTTCTAAATAATTTGTCTTAATATAAATCTTTCCCCATATTATTACACCATGAAAATTAAACAAGTATAATATGTTTTGAAATGATATGTGCCTGTGTACAAAAGGGGAGAAACTATAAAAATTACTGCTATTAATGCCAATTCTAATTAATGTCATTTCTATTTCTTTATAGCATGGATTCAGAAATACATTTTCAAAAATTATCCCTTTCAATGGAATGGTTATATAATATATTTAAGGAAACTTAGAATTCAAAATGAGGTTAAAATTATCAAGCTTTTCTCATTATGATTTCAAGGACTTATGCTTCTGTACTCCCATTGTGTTACAAAACATGGTCTCTTTCCATTCAGGCACCAACACATGCTCAGATGAAATGGTGGTACAGGGTTAAAACCGATATCTCATTTACTTGGCAAAACACTACACTTTTGGAAATGCCCTTTTTTCCAGCATTAAGGCATATAATGCATTAATCATGTCTTTCACATGATGCTGAATTTTTCCAAGCAACAACGACACTATAATTTTTCACAAAGGTATTTGACAGTTATCACATTATAAAAAGATTACAAATGTGCAAATGAAAGTATTTTCTTTCAATGCATGATTTTGGAAATATTTACACATGCACATCACCCTAAAAACATTTCATAGTAGTTGCATAAGTGTCCTATGTGAATTATGTAGAACCTTCCAAATCTAGTAAATTTGCTGCATTATTTTGACAAGTGACCACTCAAAAATTAAGAGCCAACTTATGACTTACCTAATCTGGTCCTTTTTCTGTGTCCCTGGCACCTTCAGTTAAACAGTGTCTAATAAAAGAAGTACATGTTGGATCATTGAATAACAGCATATTTGGGGGGTGACTTTATTTTTATAAGTTCAGACATTAGACTGCTCAGAAAACATGTGTCAAGTTTAGCCACTTTTCATTTTGCAACATTGTATTTTGGCCACAAATTATAACCACTCTGTCACAGACAAAAACAGATTAATATTCCCAGTGCATTCTGTTAACAGAAATGCCATGTTCAGAGAGATATTGTGTTCTTTTCGCAACAATTTTTTTTTTGTTATTCAAATCTGACGACGCCATTTCACACACCATCCACACCACCCTGGCTCACCTGGACAATAAGAACTGCTATGCCAGACTGTTG
>JAABNY020000025.1:7218554-7229166 GCA_015164015.2 Brevimyrus niger | reverse complement strand
TGTAGTCTCCTGCTGCTTGTTAAGTCTAGCTTGTCTTTTGTATTTAGTCCGTGTCTCAGTCAGTCTACCCCAGATCCATCTCGTCTGTATACATGAGTACCATGCCTGTCTGTGAATAAATCCCTTCGTTACCTTCACTTGAGGTCTCCTGCCTTCTTGATTCCTGCGACACTCACGGACGTTACATTATCTTAGGTCAGTGTTCATGGTTTGACTTCTGAGATTTTTTTTCAAAATGGTTGTTTTCACTTTTAAGACATTCAAGTCCTAATGAGTTTGAGAACTGAGGTACCACTGTATATTAAAATTTACAGATCAAGTTATATACCGCAATATATATTGTCTATCGTCTAATTATACCGCAATATGAATTTTATGCCATATCGCACAATCCTACTGTGTTTCTTCAGAAGGTCCTTGCATTCTGTTTTTTTTACTTTGAGCTGAATGAACGATTGTTAATCAGTTTAAACTGCTTTGGTGTTAATGAAATTAACAACAAGTGCACTACAGGGGCAACAATGAGATGACCCCCAAAACATGAGTGGTTCAACAGGTGGAGGCCACTGACATTTTTCCCTCCTCATCTTTTCTGACTGTTTCACTAGTTTTGCATTTGGCTATGGTCAATGTCACACTAGTAGCATGAGGCAATACCTGGACCCTACGGAGGTTGCACAATTAGTCCAACTCCTCCAAGATGATGCATCAATATGTGCCATTGCCAGAAGGTTTACTATGTCTCCCAGCCCAGTTTCAAGGCCATGGAGGACATTCCAGGAGATAGCCAGTTACTCTAGGAGAGATGGACAGGGCCGTAGAAGGTCCTTAACCAATAATTAGGACCGGTATCTGCATCTTTTTGTAATGAGGAACAGGAAGAACACTGCCAGAGCATTACAGAATGACCTCCAGCAGGCCACTGGTGTGAATGTCTCTGAGCAAACAATCAGAAACAGACTTCATGAGGGTGGTCTGAGGGCCCGACATCCTTTAGTGGGCCCTGTGCTCACTGCCCAGGATTGTGGAGCTCGATGGGCATTTGCCATAGAATACCAAAATTGGCAGGTCTGCCACTGGTGCCCTGTGCTTTTCACAGATGAGAGCAGGTTCACCCTGAGCACATGTGACAGAAGTGAAATGGTCATATCAGTTTATGCCTGCACATGCATTCCCGGAAATCTCTTCCACTTTCATTTTCAAAAGACGCATGCGATCTGCAGCTCTTTGAAATGGATGCTGATGAGTTGAAAAGAAAACTAGCAAGTGGAGAGTTTAAAGTTGTGGCCAATCAAGTCCGATGTGTGGGAGAATTATCTGGAAGTTATCTCAGATAATGAAAACAACTCATTTGAAGTCTTGTTTTGGTGAAGAAAACATGATTGCTTGTATTGGGAGATGTGCTCTCCTTACCCCAGCATCTAGTGCCACAAGTGAGCGAGATTTCTCATTCATTGGATATCTCATCCAGGAGCAAAGGAGTCATCTGAGGCCATCAACTGTGGATGATGTCCTTTTTACACAGTAATATAAAGCACCACACCAAACACTAGTCTTATGCCTTTGTGTAGGAATTCCTATAAGGTAATCAAAAGGAAATGGACAGTGCACGTAGATAGTAGCCTATAAAACCTAATAAAATGCACAGTAGCCTAATGTACATTTTATATATAATTTTAGTTTTATTAACACGTTTGATTGTAAGCTGGTAAGCTGGTAAGGTTGTGGGTATCAAACATTATTTGAGTTTGGAGGTAGACTACAAACTACAGTTTGTTTTGCTTATTATTAGGCTGTTATTAAACAAAATTTTCATTTGGTTATGCCATTAACTGATGTTGCACGTCACTGGTCATTTTGGGACAATAAACCTTAATCTGATTTTCATTTGGGTGCGGGTTGGGTGTCGGTATGTATTTACAGCAGGTCGGATTGGGTGCAGAATTTTATTTTATTTCTGTTGCATTACGGTTCAGATATGGGTCTAAGTATGAAGGGTACGGGCGTGTGTTATTTATCAAATTAAGACTCGTGCAGGACTCTGCTGCTAGGTGCAGCAATAATCATACAAATAATTTTTATATAAATCATATAAATAAATTAAATATAAATAATTTATATGCGATTTCCCATTGGGCAAATTTATATCGTATACCGTTTATACCGAACAGTACTAAGACACAGTAACGAAGGAGTCCAGTCTTTGTCTCAGCATTCCACATTTTTTTCAGTTCCGATCCGATTTCGACACAAGAGCTTTTTTTACTTTGTTATACTTTACATATTATTTTTTTAAGCTAGTAAATACATGGAAAAAAATATATGACAAAAAGTACTTAATTAGGCTACTACAAACATACATAACGTACTGTTCCACTTCATTTGTTAAGTGTTTTTGAGGCATTTGCAGTTCAATATGAATATCTTCAAAGCAAGTATACACAAGTGGCGAATGCTTAAAATTGTAACACATTTTTTCTCCCATTGCCAGTTACGCTTTTGTTGCAATGGCAGCCCCTCTTGTATCACAAGCTGCAGCGAGTTCACAAAATTAAGTAAGCAACTCCCAAATTATCCATTGCTTTGTTTTGTCTCTCAGTTGCGTTCACTTTGTTAAATGGGATTGTCCATTAAAGACTATTCCCACCTCAAAACTTTATTTTACATAAATTGCAAATCACTGTGCTACTGGTTTCTGTTAAAAGCATAAAATACTCCCAGATCATCACGTCTTATACTGTGAAGGGTATGCGCATGACGTCACAGCAGGCGAAAGTCACTGTACTCACACCCACTGAATAGCAAAAAAGGCTGAGGGGCAGCAATAACGTTCAATTTGCATGCCCCAAAAAAATACACATGTAAAATGGGAAAGAGCTGTCATGCGATTGATTGCCAAAAACTAAATAAGTAAGTATAGGATGTGGATTGGTCACGCATGACCGATACCCGATCCGTCAAATAGGTCAGGATCGGCGCCAATACCGATCTGAATACTGGTACCGGTGCATCATTAGCCTGCATGTTCACAGTCATGCAGCAAGACGGGGAGCACCAGGACTCTGAAGACTTTGACCTTCATCCTCTTGTAAACATACTGGGAGTGCCACACACCCCTTTCCAGCAACCTCATAAGCCCCCATGCTCTCCCAATCCATCTGATGAGTTCATAGGAAGAGTCACTAGAGGCATGATTGTCACTGCTGAGATAAGTGAACCTCTTGATGAGGTTCTCCTTGCAAAAAGATACATTACTGATGACTGTGCCTAAGAAATCATTAAAAGTCTGGATCTTTTATCCAGAACATTTGCAATCCCAGACAATCAGACACAGCATCATCGGCAAAGTAAAGATCAGTAAATCTTTCTTCACCAGCAGAAGCCCACGACTCTGCCCAACACCCAATCCATGCAAGCACTGAACAAAGCAGGAGCAAAAACACACCGCAGGCAAAGCCCAGACTCAAATAAGAACAACACAGAGGTTCTCCCTCCACCCTGCATAGCGCTCACGGTACCAATATACATGCAGGCCATGACATCCTGCAACTTTGGGGAGATTCTGCAAAGTCTCAGAATGTCCCAGAGAGCAACCTCTTCTGATATTCATGCTTGTGCTCGATGAGAACCCTCAGTGCTAGGATGCAGTCGATGATAAACTTCTTAGGTGTAAAACTGCTTCCGATTGCTGGTAAGCAAGCAAGTGATCACAGATCCTGTTAAGGATGATCCTAGCAAGGACTTTAACTAGCACTGAGAGCAGTGATATCCCCCTGCAGTTGTTGCAATTCAGGCGATTACCCATCACTTTCCAGAGAGGGGTTTACAAACCCCGTCAAGTGGGATGACACCTGTCTCCCAAATGGAAGAAGATATTGCCAGCAATGCCAGGAGGACAGCCTTACACCAGCCTGAGTGCCGATTCACCATCCATACAATCTCTGAGACTGGGTGGTTCACAGCTGATTGGATGATCAGCCTCCAGAACTGTGGACCCTGAGATGTCCAACATCCTAGCCACAGAATCAGCTTTAAACAACTGCTCAAAGCAGCTGGTTCAGTAGGTCACAACTGTAGTGTCATCCCAAAGGACCATCCCATCACCTGCCTTGACGGCAAATCTCCAAAAGATAGATTCAGATATGCATAATGCTTTGATTCCTTTGCAAGCAGGATGTGCGTCACTAGACCACAGACGGTGTGTCACCTGTTCACATTTTTGTCTAACAAACCCCTTCTTATCTGCTCTCAGAGCCCTCACAGGCCATGTCCTCAGTTCCTAGTACAGACAGGAGTTGCCACCTAGTCATGTGCTGCAACAACTCTCAATAATATGAAACACCTACTTCTGAAAACACTGGCAACACCAACACAACCCTTGGCAGCTTTCAGGGTCTTATAAAAGAAGGTGGCCGACACCACATTAGTCTCAGTCACACTAAAGTCTGCAAGATCCTCACACAAACTGCACGCAAACTCATGACAAACAACTCGATCTTGGAGTCTGGCCAAGTCCAGCCTCATTCTCCTAATAACTAACCTGGATCTAAGCTGAATCTTCAGAGTAGCAACAACAAGTCTGTGATCTGAATTCACAAACTGGGCACTTCTGTAGACCCTGCAGTTCTGCAGAAGCCTCCAGCATCTGCCCATGAGGATGTGATCAATCTTCTTTGCCGCACTGCCAGTGTTAAGAGTGCCAAGTCCAATTATGTGGCTCGGAGCGTTGGAACCAAGATCCAGATCAAGATCCTCTGACCTTTCGCAAAGTGAAGGAACATGGAGCCATTCTCACCCCTATCACCAGAGCCATGGGGTCCGACACAATCCTTATAGCCAAGGAGTGCCTGAATCTCATAAAATGCTTGTTGGAAGGAGTGACATCAGACACCATCAGGATGGGCCGATCCACTACAACAACAGCTACTCCCTGAGTATGGCAGCCATCAGAGTGATCAGACCAAAAGTAGGTGTACCCACCTACAGAGATCTGGCCATTCCCCGGTCTGCGTACCTCAGAGTGCTGCCACTGAAATGCTGAGTTTACAAAGCTCCCCCAAAGGCAGAGGAAAATGGTCATTTTGTCGGAGAGACAAGACCTTCCATGCGCCTAGCCAGATGGACTGTCTCAAACTGGAACCCAAATGCCATCATGCAGCAGGCGTTACCTCAGAACTACATCAGCTCCAATTCTCAGCAGGCCTGAGCCCATTAGCTCAACCGAAGGCTTTTCCCCATCCCATTCAAAAGCTACTCCCATGGAGAAAAGAAAGGTGTCATGCCTATAGACTGGGCCATCATGAAGTGTTTTATGGTGGCTGGAGTGTCAATCCTGCTACCAAACCCCAAAATTTTTCCCTGTAAGTTAAAGGATCGCTGCAAAGCTGGATGCAGTTTAACCCTCTGGGGGTCTAGGGGTAGGAAACACACTTTCACTGACTGGGGCATGATTTTATATATTTCTTTTGGCATTAAACTCATAATCATCTTAGTGTACTTTGTAAATATATCAGATTTTTTTTAAGTTTGTAATTTGACATCAAAGTATAGACATTGCAAAATGCAGTTTGGAACACTTGCAGAAACATTATAAAAGTACACAGTAAGCAATGCTGGCAGTTTGTTTTGATCCCAGATATCTGATCACCAAAGCCTACATGAAGATGACTAAATCGTGCAGTTGCAACATTCATTTGAATGAATCACCTGGCCACATCCCTACCCCCCTTTAATGGTGCTGACGGGGACATATCTGGATCACGTTTCACCGTTGCACTGTTAATCAAATTACCATGCAAATGCAATTTGAATACACACGAATGCAGATATTTAGAATGTGAATAGCGATGTTCAGGTGAGAGCAGTACTACACCCCCCCCGATGCAGGTAAAACAAAGTAAGATGACATGGTTTACTTTTTTGCCAATTTAATGTAATTTTAAAAACTTTAATACGTCTGACAATAGACGTTTTGAAAAAAGGACAGATTACGGATTTAGCCAGCATTTTCTTCATGATTCTACATTAAGATTTCAGCGAGATATAAATGAAAATAGATCGAAACGTACGCTGCCTCGCCAATGATGCACTCGACCCCAGACGGTTAACATTATACTCGATTATGCCGATAACTGTGATAATTCTGGTCACTGTAATTGCGATATTAAATTTAATTAACTCTTTCCTTTTAATCTCTGAAACAAAAACATACAATCACTTTTTGAACATATCACAATTGACCTGAACTGCCGATACTCACTTCCTGACATGAGGTATATCCCATTAGGGTCCACGGCCAAGCTGGTGACAGCATCTAGGTGTGCTACCATTGCATGAATAAGTTTTCCTGTATAGAAAAATGACATTACAAAAACAGTTACTAATCAAGTAAACACAAAGTACAGGAAAATCACCAATTTTGCGCATAGCCCTGCTTTTTCTCAATCAACAGCTACTGTCACTATAGCAATAAAAGAATTCCAATAGTACATGGCTGAAACAGCAGAGCAGATAACAATCATAGGCCCCTGGTCTAGGGCCCACACGTGTATGCTGAGGTATAATACAGCAATGATGTTATGCATACCTGTCTTATTGTCAAAAAATTTGATGTGTCGATCCTCATGCGCTGTGATGGTTACAGGCAGGGTAGGGTGACTCACAACCTTATTGATGTAGTTGGCTGATGGGAGGGCTGAGAAACATCATGATATAATAGCATCCTTCACAGTAATGCATAATATGTTTTCATTATTTCAATATAAGAATGTAACAATTTTTAGTAGGGATTACAGTGGTACCTCGGTTCTCGACCTTAATCCGTTCCGGATTCCAGATCGAATCCTAAAAAGTTTGAGTTCTGATCGAATTTTTCCCATAAGAAATAATGGAAAACCAATTTATTGGTTGCTGCCCCCCCAAAATTACACATATATGTTTTTTTTTAGCATTTAAACAAAATGTACAGGATAAAACAAGAAGAGTTTTTTTTTCTCTTAAAGGCTTCCAAAATGATCTTGGTCATCTTGGTCCAACATTACCCCTGTCCTGCCCCGATCGTCCGCTCCGTCCATGTGCCGCGCCCCCTTGTTAACATAGTCTGGGATGCCCATGTGATTAGCTGTTTCTGGGTGTTGTCATTAGTCCTCTGTATTAAGTTCATGTTTCAGTTTGTTTTCCCAATCCAGTCATTGGGTGTGTTCAACTTGCTTACAGCACTGGCTTAAAGCAACGCATTCTGATCCTGACGCAATGCATTATGATTAGATGCATTGCAACCTCTCACCAACTGGAACCGCCTCCTTGATGACACACCTTTGCCGATATTGGCGGAAGAGTTTAGTTATACACGTATGATGTTTGTATCCCAGGCAGTTCCAATGCGGGGGCAGCAGTCTCAGCAGGGAAGCCCAGACTTCCCTCTCCCCGGCCACTTCCTCCAGCTCCTCTGGGGGAACCCCGAGGTGTTCCCAGGCCAGCCGAGAGACATATTCCCTCCAGCGTGTCCTGGGTCTTCCCCGGGGCCTCCTCCCAGTGGGACATGCCCAGAACACCTCACCAGGGAGGTGTCCAGGAGGCATCCTAAGCAGATGCCCAAGCCACCTCATCTGGCTCCTCTCAATGCAGAGGAGCAGCGGCTATACTCTGAGTCTCTCCCGAATGACCGAGCATCTCAACCTAAGGGAGAGCCCAGCCACCCTGCGGAGAAAACTCATTTCGGCCACTTGCACTCGCGATGTCGTTCTTTCAGTCACTAACCACAGCTCGTGACCATAGGTGAGGGTAGGAATGTAGATTGACTGGTAATCGAGAGCTTTGCCTTTTGGCTCAGCTCCTTCTTCACCACAACAGAACAATGCAGCGCCCACATCACTGCTGACACCGTACCGATCCGCCTGTCAATCTCCCGTTCCATTCTTCCCTCACTCGTGAACAAGACCCCAAGATACATAAACTCCTCCACTTGGGGAAGGACCTACTCCCTGACCCGGAGAGAGCACTCCACCCTTTTCCGGCTGAAGACCATGGTCTCGGATTTGGAGGTGCTGATTTTCATTCCAGTGGCTTCACACTCGACTGCGAATGTAGGTTAATGGTTTATTTATTGTTAGTTACTATAATGTTGTGCTGCTTTATTTTGTTAATTGTCCAGTCTGTGAAGAAGGCATTCAAGTAAGAATTGCATTGCAGTATGACTCATTTCCTGGCGCATACAATTTATATTAGGTCAGCATTCACGGTTCAAATTCTGATATTTAGTTCTAGGTCAAACTGGTTTGTTTGACTTTCAAGAAATTTGATTTCTAGCAAGTTTGGAACCAAGGTACCACTGTATTTAATTTTCACTAACGGCAGTATTAGCATATGCAAAACCCAGAGTGGACAGTCCTTTCAGCTTTTAAAATAAAACTTATTATGCTATTGCTATTCTTATGTAGAATATAAGAGTAAGAGATGGATTAATATGACAACTTGAAATGTTACTCCTTTATAGATGTGCAGAGAAATACATATCAGTAGATTTCCTACAAATATTATGAACAATACATGCCAACAATTTCAATGTTGCACGTGAACTATGACTATGCATGGTGTGGATTTTCCAATACCTTTCATTTACATACTATTTCATTAGAATTTACCCACAAATGTTCCACTGTTAACACAATGCTCTACTTGTTGAGGCACAGGATCTATATTTTGCATTTCTCCCATTATATCAAATATAAAACAAACAAAACTCTCAGCTCAAATAATATGATTAATGGTTATCATCAACACATGATATGGACAGACATAAGCCTTACCACTGTCTATAACAGGATACAGGCTTTGTTAACAATAAAGGGGAAGTAGGCTTTATTTGTTTTCAGAAATTTGACTATTTAGTTTGGAAGAAAGGTACACTTACTGCTCTCCCCTTGGGCCTTAAACAGCACAACAGACTGGGAGGTCTCAAGATCATAGATGACAGCGTCGCCTGTGCTAAATGAGGCCATCATGTGAGCTGGATCACAGCCATTGAAATCCACCGCAGTAGGAATGCCGTGCTCTGAAAAGGATGTAGGGATTTAGAATTCAACCTTTTTCATTGTAGAAAAAGAATTAGGAATATATTACAAAAAATGAACTACGTGGCTCAACATTTCAACAGACAAAAATATTCTGTATGAATTTACCATGCAAAATACTGGCGGTGTGATTAAGAAAGCTTTGTTTCAAATTAATCCAAATTATAGACAATACAAGTATTCCAATAACTTGAATATATTAAATACATAGTCCATAGACGATTTTGTATTTTTCCCTGAGCCACAGATCAACATCTACATTACTAAAGGCTGCTTAACATTCACAGAAATGGCCCTGAAGTATTCCATTCTGTCAAATGCATTGACAGAAATATGTTAGCGTGTTTATATTCCAAAGTGTTCATTTTATAGTTTCATGTAGACTGTGTTCATTTATGCGCTTGATAATTATCACCCTAGCAACTTACAATGCTTCAACTTTTTGGTAAATAAAATGTGTTCGCTGTGCTCATCTTCCCTGCAGTGGAGTCTAGCACAAACCCACATATGAACACGCACTTCAATGGCATCACAGAATGTGTTACAGTCTGAATGCAAGCGGTCTGTTGATTGGCCCATTTCTTGTGAAAAAGTCTGGGACATATTTGAAAAATTGCAAGCTCTTATATTGTGTGAAATCATAAAGTGGATGAAGTCAGGGGTTTCCAGTCTGTTTTGCAGGTTACAAAAAAATAATCTGGGGAGTTAAGGTGGGGTATATGTCTGTTTTCTAGTAAATGTTATGTAGGCTACTCAGTGGCTCCCAGCCACTATTTACTCCTCAGTAGTTACTTGATGACTAAACAGTACTGAAAGCATGTTTTACTGAAGATAAAGGGAAAAAGAAAGGTAGACAGAACCTCAGGTCACCTTGACCTCCAAGTATAAATCAGGCAGAGAGAAAATTAACCAGACCCACCCTACCTTCCATGACCCATCATGGAAAACCTAGGTCTAAAAATGAAGAAGTTATCACCATATAATACAATGGGTACAGTACCAGGCAAAAGTTTAGACACTCAAAGCCGCCTAGAAAGGAGAGTGATAATGTGTAGTAGGGTTGCACCGATACCATTTCTGACTGAGTATTTATAATTGTGCACTTGCTAATAAAGAGTACTGATATGAGTATTTAACCCTCTGAGCCCGAAGGTCCCGCCTGACAGAAATTTTGCCAAACCGTTTAAATAATTCTGAGTTTTTGTCTTATACAAATTTTAAAGCACCATCAGAAACTTTGGATGGTTTACTTTCCAAATATATATACAAGTGTAGCACCCCCTGCCTTACTTTTACCCAAACTAGCAAAGGGGTAGCACCAGGTTCAATAATCTAGTGCCTTTGCGATGTTGTATTAAGGCCCCTCTGGGGTCACTAACTGAAATACCTCGGTCCCTAACCAATCTGTTGAATAAAACCTAAAACCAACACAACTATACTTTGTTAACAGAATTAATTATAATCAATTCTAATTAATGAAACACTTGAATAAATAAAACATAGAATTTAATTAAAGTCAGAAAGAATAGATGCATCAAAGA
>JAABNY020000025.1:7182353-7194407 GCA_015164015.2 Brevimyrus niger | reverse complement strand
TATGCATTTTTTATTGAAGTACCCCCTTCTTTCTTGTGTTTACTATCATTTTCCACAGAATTAAAGCAATCTCATGCAACATTTTAGAAAAATTATTATTTGATTAGTCGACTAATCGTTTCAATAGTCGGTCGTTAGTTGCAGCCCTAAACAGGATAATGATCAGAAATGCCAGCATCAGATATTTCTGAGATATGTACAGAGAAACCACGAGTCAAGACGAGATCCAGCATATGGCCTCCATTAAGACAAACTGTACAAAATTGAGTGAATCGATAAGACTCATAAAGTGTTTAACCATAGGTTTAGAAGGACAACAAACATGAATGTTAAAGTCCCCGAACACTAATATTCTGTCACAACAAGACACTTCAGTAGACAGAAACTCTAAAAACTATATAAATGTTGAACAGACTTTAGGTGGTCTGTAAACTAATACACAAAGCAAAGGTCCATTTTGATCCATTTTTAGAAGTTGCACCTCAAAACTGAGAAAGGCATTAACAGGCAGATGTCTACATTTAAATGAGTTTCTAAAAACAGTGGCTATGCCACCACCATGTAGAGCCATTTTGACTGGTGGGTGAGTAATCATTGAAGAAGTGGAGGTGCCTAATAGAGCGCCCAATGAAACAGATCCCAGATGACGGAGATTCTTAAGGTTCACGGTCCCATTTTCCCGATGTGCTTTTGTATGCCATCGGCGAAAACACGACCACGCAGAAAGAGGTAGAAACAAACAAGCCTACAACGAGCGTCAGAGGGAAAAACATCCTACAGCTGCATATACTCTGTGAGGTTTTAAAAAGACGCGTTAGCCAGCACACCAAAAATCTAGGCCACTTTACAACGCAACTTCTTGGTAAGGCAGCCCTTTCAAGATCACCTCCGCCAAGACAAGCGCATGACCGATGACCAGCAGCCAACAACCGGCACCCCGAAAGAAAGTGGTAACTTACTCACAGAGGACGGTAGAACAGCCGTTGCATGGTGGCAAAAGCTTGCGTGTGGCAGGTACAGATTTACTGAAGATGTTATCCAGGTAAGTTTGTAAAATGTTATGATAAAGCAAATCCAGGTGAGTCTGGATAAAACTTGAAAAACAAACGTACACCAGAGAGCAGTGCCAGTCAGACATGACAGCGTTCGCTCAAACCGGAAGTGTCCTAACTAGGAGGAACCCGGGACCCACTGCACCAGCGTAGGGTCTGGCAGTGGGTCCAAGGATTTCATACATAAAGTTCACATTTCAAATGCGCATCTCCCTACCAGTTGCGTCTCCAGTGTCTTTGACTGTAAGCTGAGTGTTCTTTGCTCATTGAGGGCCTAGTGAAGCCTTCTTCCAAACCTTTTGTCAATGGTGCACAGGTATATGGGTCTCCCTGGAAACACTGACTCAACTTTAGGTCTGATGATGCTCATAAGTTTTTCTCTCTGCCCCCTACAGTTTAGGAGGCTTAGAGCAACATGTTTGCATGTTGCCTAAGTTTGACACAATACATAAGGCAGTCAAGGTGCCATTGTCTAGCATGTAGTGGTCAGTACAACCCTCCATGGATATGCCTCCCCAGACCATCATTGACCCACCACCAAACCGGCCATGCCTGAATGTTACAGGCAGCATAATGTTCTCCACGGCTTCTACAGACCCTTTCACGTCTGTCACATGTGCTTAGAGTGAACCTGCACTCATCTGTGAAAAGCACAGGGCACCTGTGGCGGACCTGCCAATTCTGGTATTCTATGGCAAATGCCAATCGAGCTCCATGGTGCCACGCAGTGAACATAGGGTCCACTACAAAACGTCAGGCCCTCAGGCCACCCTCATGAAGTTTGTTTCTGATTGTTTGGTCAGAAACATTCAAACCAGTGGCTTGCTGGAGGTCAAGCAAACCTTCTGGGCATGGCATGTATAAATGTACCATCCTGGAGGAGTTGGGCTACCTGTGCAACGTCTGTATGGTCTAGGTATCTGCTCATCGTACCAGTAGTGACACCAACCATAGTCAAAAGCAAAATGAGAAAAAATTGTCAGAAAAGATGAGGAGAGAGAAAAATGTCAGTGGCCTCCACCTGTTAAATCGTTCCTGTTTTGGAGGTCATCACATTGTTGCCCCTCTAATGCACTTGTTGTTAATTTCATTAACACCAAAGCAGCAGAAACTGATTAATAACCAACCCTGCTACTTAACGCTTCCATTGTTGCCGCCTAGTGGTTCGAACGCATACGTTCAAATTTTCACTTACAAAGAATAACAAATAAACGTTTAATAAAAGAAACAAATGTATAAAATCAACCAAAATGGCTTGTTACACTACAAAAAAACCTTCAATATAATAACTGTAGAAAGTTGCACAATTTTTGTGCCATGGTTTTTTTGTAAAAAATAAAAATAAAATGACCATGGTAGCCATCTTTAAACGGGTTGAGTGT
Organism: Brevimyrus niger; assembly: GCA_015164015.2. Lineage (NCBI taxonomy): Eukaryota > Metazoa > Chordata > Actinopteri > Osteoglossiformes > Mormyridae > Brevimyrus > Brevimyrus niger. The sequence continues at coordinate 7,191,973 of JAABNY020000025.1, read as the reverse complement.
CCGGAAGTGAAAAATAAGTGTTAATAAAATTAAAACTAAGCACTTCAAACTATCATGACTATTATTGGTCTTTCACGACCAATAATTCATAAACCGTCACAGTATTAAGATAAAACACAAATTTTCCCGTAAAAATGACTGTCATGCTCTGACATAGCTTGCTCACTCCACGTAGGAAAATGTCAGTCGGCATTCTATACATTCATGCTTTTTCATCTTTGGATTTTTATAAGAAAATCATTGAATTAAATGACAAAGTTTGAAAGCTTGTTCTGTTATGTACATAAATAAATCACTGTCATTCTTCATTGTCAAGTATTTTTTTTTAATATATGCTCTGCTTCCCTGCTAGCATATAATTTTTTACACACTGATCCTTTGCCCATGGTTATGTTTTACCATGATAAACTTTTTGTATGAACATCAACAATGTCACCTGCTTCTTCCAATAGAAGTGCGTCTAAGGTTTGCAAAATGGTATGGGTGTGCTGATTGGGCATTGTTTTTTGTGCTGGGGACATAAATGTGCAAATTGTTATGCAGTATTTGTGGGTATCTCGAGTATGCAGGGAATGCAACCTTGACGTGCAAGTACATTTATTTACAGTTTACATTTTACTCTTTCATTCTATACGTTTTTATAATTCCGTGATCAGCAAATTATTATAATTAAATTATAATTAAAATCTGATTTGGTAACAATTGTGGTACACTGGGAAAAGTTCTGCATCGCCTTTGTCAAGCTTTGCATGTGCAAAGTAATGCAGCGCTTTTGACTTTAACTTGGGCAAAGTTACACGGGGCTTTCTTTGGGCAAAGTTACGCGGGGCACTTGTCGGCTTTGTTTAGGCAAAGTTATATACGATACTTGTCGGCTTTGTTTGGGCAAAGTTATGTATGGTACTTGTCGGCTTTATTTGGGCAAAGTTATTTGGGGCATTTGTCGGGCTTTGTTTGGGCAAAGTTATGCAGGGTTAGGGTTAGAAACAAAATGTTTCTTATGACCCTTGAGTGGTAATGCATTTAGAAAGAGAGATGCTATCCCAAAAACACTGCTAGTTACACTGTGGCCATTTTGGATAGGTTTTGGATAGGTTTCAGATTCTGGATAAGTTTTGGATAGGAAAAGCTCCCAGTTGCACCATCTGTTCTTTCCTCCGTAAAACCTGTTAGGCTACATCAAATGGCATGAAATTGGGCACACATGTAGAAAATAAGTTTGGGAACCACATTTTTTAAATTGGACCTAATCCTTCATGTTGTTTGTGAAATATTTGCAAAAATCCAAGACACTTGTCCATAAATTATACACAGGTTATTCATTTCGGTTATTGCACTTCCTACAATCAATTGTAAAGGGATCAGCTTTGATTTTAGGTATCAAGCATGTGTCTGTGACTTTTATATCTGAAGTTATAAGGTAATTATTCCAAAGAGGGAAGAAATGCCCCCCTGCCCCCCTGCCTTGGCCCCCTCCATAGGTTTAAATGACCAGGTCAATATCCCAGAAGTTTAACTGACTTGATACTACACTCTGATTGAATAGACTCTTATTTTTTTGAGTAGTGCATTTTGTTCCCATTACCACTCTAGTGCTCCCCCAAGTGGAAAAACTGAGAACACACTTATAAAATATGAACACAGCATTTTTCAAATCAGCATTGTCCATATTTTAAAATCATCTTTCAGGTTGGATCAGATTCTTAACTGGACTGTATATCTAACACCGTTGTCACAGGCCTAGATATGGACTGCATAGTGCTGTGGTTACAAGGAGCCTCACCACTGCTGTTATCTAAGATGCGCTGGACCAGGACAGGATACTTGGTAATGCGTTGGGTGACCAGCAGAATGCACTCCTGCACACCATGGCGACGTAGCAGCTGGCCCCGACTCACCCTCTGTCAAAGTGGATGGAAATCATGCTTAAAATCAGAATGATCAGCTGAAGCATATAGCAAAGCATGTCTAGCATAGTATACGACAATGGTGGGGAGCCTGTTGCGTGGAGGGCCAGTGGGATGCAGGCCGATTGAGAGGCCATCCCAAAAACCCACATCCACATCAGCCCTTCATGGTACACTTTCCCCACCCCTGCTACACACTATACGTCTTATACAGTCAATGGCCATTATATCAAATACACCTTACTAGTACACCCTTTTGCCTTCACAACTGCCTTAATTCTTCATTGCACAGATTCAACAAGGTGCTTGATAATCTTAAAACTTTGGTCCATGTTGACATAATAGTTTCATGCATCTGCTGCAGATTTTTTGGTTAAACATTCATGATGTGAATCTCCCATTCCACTGCAGCCAAAAAGTGCACTATTGGATTAAGATCTGTTGACTGTGGAGGCCTTTTGAATACAGTGTCATATTCAATGAACCAGTCTGAGATGATAGGAGCTTTGTGGATGTTATCCTGCTGGAAACGGCCATTAGAAGCTGGTTACACTGTGGTCATAAAGGGATGGACATGGTCATCAACAATACTGTGGTAGGTTGTGGCATTAAAACAATGCTCAAGTGGTACTAAGGGGCCCAAAGTGTGCAAAGAAAATATCTCCCATTCCATTACACCACCATTACCAGCCTGAATTATTAATACAAGGCAGGATGGATCCAAGCTTTCATGCTGTTTATGCCAAATTCTGATCCTACCATCTCAATGTCACAGAATCGAGACACACCTGATCAGACAATGTTTTTCAAATCTTTTTCACTTTGGTGAGCCTGTGCCCATTGTAGCCTCAGTTTCAAATTCTTAGCTGACAGGCACCCACTGGAATCTAATGCTGTTATAGCATGTTCTTCAAAGTTTAACATGTGCATCCAGAGCTGCTCTTCTGTATATATTGGTAGTAATGAGCAGTTATTTGAGGTAATGTTGCCTTTCTATCAGCTTGAACCAGTCTGGCCATTCAACTCTGCTCGAAATCGAAATTTGCTTCAATGAGCAGTGGTATTATATGAAAGGAGCTAAAGAAAGGCAGACTTTCTCGAAAAAGTCAGACTCAAACTAGCGCCATCCCTAAACTTAGCCTCATGTCATTCCACTAATGCAGTTCAGCTTTAACTAATCAAGGCTCATACAAGACAGACTTGGACAGTCTCACTTGGTGTGCACACCCAAGATATTTAAGAAGCCCAAAGGAATGGATGAATGATAGACTGATCAAGTCGGAAAGTGTGTAAAATGAAAGCTGTGTTTTTTTTTCTGCTACAGAACCAACGCTGCTGATGGAGCTATATGAAGAATACACAGATGTAATCACTAAAAAAGACAAAACTGTGGCCATAAATAAAACCAGGGAGTTGACTGGGCAAAGAATTGCAGACAGACTAAATGTGTAAATTATGTAAATGTTACATGTGCCTATAATGGTGGTACAGTACAGTGGTTTATGCTGTTACAATGAAATTTCCTAGTTCAATCCCCATAGCCAACAGGGAACTTTCTGGGTTGAGTTCACTTGTTATTCTTACTGTATAATGATATTCTGTATCATTTGATCTCCATAAAACAGATGCTCCTCTACTTACGAATGAGTTATGTTCTGAATGGCCGTTTGTAACTTTGTAAGTTCATTTTAAGGGTCTACTATGGTGGCCGAGAGCTCAACGCGCTGCAACTTCAGAAAACACATGCAAACAAAAAAACCATAACAAATTAAGAAAACGTCTCCATCAGTTTGACAATACAGGTGCTGCAAATATGGAAACGCGCTGCAAATACGGAAACGCGCTGCAAACACACGAACGTGCTGTAAATAGCAGGGACCACAACAGAAATGTTTCAGGGGGACCTCAAAAAGTGACGAACCCATCTGGGAGCTGATTTTCTATGGGCATGTACCTCTCATTTGATAGTAAAGGTAATGCTTTTTGTGATTGTTTTTACAATGTTGTAAATCAGTGTCCTAACATTGGAATATTGGCATTTTTAGCTGTAGAAGGCAATGAGTATTTCCACATTGGAAGAATGATTGCAGTGTCCATTGTCCATGGCGGTCCAGGGCTTCGTTGTCTTTCCCCAAACTTCTTCCTTTACCTGATTGGTAAAGTAAAAACACTTGAGGCTAAAACAGCATTAAAATAAAAACTGATGGATGTTTGCATGTGTTTTCTGAAGTTGCAGCGCGTTGAGCTCTCTCGGCCACCGTAGTATACGCAAGTACAAAAAGCTAGGATGCTGGGATTATGCACGCTACGCTGCTACGCGTAAATATCTTCCTGAACATATTATCCTAATTTTTATTTTCAATTTCAGACATTGCATTTTATGGATTATTATTATTAGATATGAATCATTTCATGATTCATCATTGCATTCCTTTGTATTATGGGTATACTTTCACTTTATTTTAGAATTGATTGGAATGCTGAGACGTGATTTTTATAGGCTTTATATATTTATTGCATGACATGAGTAGTGAGAGTGCAGAATTTGGTCTGATGGAACAATCTTTTAAGAATCTGTTCCCATATGTCGGACATTCTTCAAAACAATGCTCAACTAAATCAGCGGGGATTCATTTAAGACATGTTGATGGAATGGAACACTCATTAAATGAGCCAGACTTCTTAAAATAAGTCAGACTTTTCCTTAATCCAGCTTCTTGGAATACCCCTCATGTGCACTTAATAAGTGGACAGTAAGTGTGTCAGCTTAGCATTTCTCCTACAGTCACCCATTATTCGCAGTAACCAACCAATAAGTCAATGCATTTTTTGACTCTACTACTATCCCACCTTGTTTGACTAATCAATACCATCTTCAGTTATTTAGCTAATTAAGTTCATTCATTATAAATAGCTTTAAATATTTTATCTGTTAAGACTTTTACACAGTCACATAACCCCCACGCACACCCCTCACCCGTATGAAATGCTGAAACTTCTTGTCCCTCGCCAGGAGCTCCTTGTACAGCTTGGCGGCCTTCAGGTGCCGGCTGCAGAATTCAGCATAAGCCTTCCTCATCTCATCTGCAAATGGGCCCGAAAACTGGGCCAATAGAACACGTGGGTTTAAGTCCAACACGGTAGTAAGCAGGAACTCTCACACACCATCTTACTCTCTGGTCATGTCTTTCCCTCTCTGACAAACTTGTGGTGCCACCCTCGATATTGAGTTTATTTAAACTTAAGCATTATTATACAGACCTTCACAGAAGAACAGTTATGAACTATTATAAACAATCATTAGTTGTTTCTTTAAATGATGCCTTCTTTTTACTGCTACTTTTCCTTCACAGCATGCATTTCCCTCCCTCTCACACGCCAGTGTTACCTGCTCCACAAGCAGGTCCCCTAGCTGTTGAATGATGAAGTTGCTAGTGCTGCCAGGCACCAGGCTCTGGCTGCGGCGTTGCAGCAGCCGATCAAGGAAGCGTGTGTGCAGGCCCAGCAGCCGGTCCAGGCAGGGGAAGATGGCATGCACTACCCCTGGCTCCAGCTGCATCTCCTCCAGCATGCCGCGCCGGAACACACCCTCCATGATACGCAGTGTGCGGACGTGGTGCAGCTCCGTCTGGATCAGCTCTGTGGGAGAAAGAGTGTTTGTGACATTACATTTACATTACATTTCATTTATTCATTTAGAAGATGCTTTTACCCAAAGTGTTATACATTTCAGAGAGTAGGGTTAAGGGCCTTGCTCAAGGGCCCAAAGGAAACGGCCAATGGCCATGAAATTGACCTTCCAATCATAGGCTCAGAGTCCTAACCCACAGAGCCACACACCTCACACAACACAAAAGCTTCAATATGTGGACTAGTCACAGGCTTGCTGATCACTCTGAAAAGCCGCTAGTTAACAAGTGTTAAGTGTAAAGCAGAATGGCATGCTGAATGCGCCCTAGGGAGAGGCACTTTAATGCACGGGCTCACCCAGGCTTATGCCCAGGGGCCTCTGACCATGTTAATGTGCCTTCGGGTAAGAGGAACAGCTCACCATAGATGACGTCCTGCCTTTTGATGACATCTTTCCGTTGTGTCTGCAGATACGAGGAATCTACTGCCCTGCTCCAGGAGTCTGCCTCGAAGTCCCGACCCTCCAGCTGCAGCTCCTCCAGCATCGAGGTGTAGTACATTTCCCCTTAAGGAAAGGAGAGGAGAGGAGAGGAGAGGAGAGACGGATGCAGCAAGTCAGCTTCTTTCATTCAGTTCCTGTTGTGATGTGGAAGACCAAACCTTCTAAACCTGTTCAGCCCCAATTTTCATTTAGTGTTTAAACTGGCTCCTTACTTATCCAGGGTTAGGCTAAATATTTTATTATGAAAGAAAAATCCAGAATATCAAACAAAATTTGAATATAAGATGAAAATAAGATGCTATTTGGCAATACCGACCACTGTGATGTGGTAAGGTTATTTCTGGTTTTTTTTCTGGTAATTACTTCTCACTGTCAAACTTCTCAGCTATGTCTTTCACATAGTTTAGACTGCCTGGGGTTAATCTCTGCCCCCAATGCTCCGTCATCCCTGCTCACCTTCATCGTTGAGAGACTCCATGGACATGGCTCTACTGCGAAAGTTAAGTGATTCTGTAGACTGGGAGATAATCTTGCGTAACCCCAGGCTGGAGTCCTCATTGAGGTTCCTATACACATACAAATATGCTATGAAACAATTAAAGCATTTTATATGCATGATGATGATACAATAGCAACATGGAGTTATACTGTAGTTAATATAGTAGGTCAATAGAGAAAAGTATATGTAACGTCATAAATAAAAGACACTCCATAAAAGCCCCACATCATGTAAGGTCCAGGACAGTAACTTTGTTTTCCATCTCACTAGCCCCCACCAGCCACACCCAGCTCCACCTGCTAAGCTGGCTCACCCTGTGATATTATTGGTGGAGACGCTCTTGGAGAGACAGAGGGCTGGGCGGCCACGACGAGAGCCCAGCAGGGACTGGCGCAAGCTGTCTGCAGGGTAGATGGCTGAGCTGGGCCTCTCCTTTAACCCTGGGGCTGCATGTGAAGGTGGGGATACAAAACAAGGTTTTAACAAGTGTAACTTTCACACCTATTCCAAAGAGAAATGAAGAAAGAGGGACCTGAGAGGTGATTTTGTGCCACCCATTCTCAAAACAGTATCATATCAATAATATCATATTATTTTCACTGCTTTTAAAAACAAGTTTCACGTTTAACTTAACAGTTTCTATATAGATGTTTACTTTTTTATTAGGCACTTAGGACAAAAATTACATTCAAGTGAGGATCAGAGAGCAGGCCCAGAAAGTATCAATGGAGTAGTTGCAGTCAAGGGCTTTGCTCAGGGGCCCAACGATATGACTATTCTGATGGCTATGGGTTTGAACCCATGACACAGATCCGCAACTTACTAAGCTATATACCGTTCCATTATACAGGAACATCTAGCTGTGCATTTTAAGAATGTGATGGATAAAACAGCTGTACTCTTGTACACAGCTATACTCAAAATATTAAAAATAGAAAGACTGTAGATGACAGAAGTCATTCTTTAAGAAGTGAGAACAGGACAAAGGATGAGGAACTCACTCTTGTTCCTCATGGTGACGTTCTGCAGGGCGGAGCTGTTCCTCCCAAGACTCAGTTTCTGCTGCTGCCAACATATATGCAGGAGAGACCATCAGTCTGATAGTAGTGTTATTCAATTTAAATAAACCTACTTGAAGTAACAAGTAAATTTTATCATCAGATACTGCTACCATTCTCCTACCATGTTAATATTATTTTAAAATCCAGAAATATTTGATCTAGTGTTTCCCTAACCTTGATCTTATACTAACCCACCACCAAAGCCCTCATTCTTCTTACCCTTTGTTTCATCTTCGCACAGTTAGGTAGGGTATCCCGACAGCGATTGTGGATGGTAACACTGCAAGCTGTACGCACAAACCACAATGCAGAAAATAAATCATTAACATCTTCATTCTTTACAGCATCGTTATTTACTACAGCAAAACAACATAGATTCTGGAAACTGGAAAATATACTTATATATCTGTTTATACAGCCTGTATTTATTTTATGTTCTAGTGTTTTAGAACAAGATATGTAATTTTACTTGCATAATTAAATTATGGATTTGGTCGTAGTGCTGTGACAAGCTTCTAGGTAGACAGTGGCTGAGCTGATGCAGCCAATCAGGGACCGCTATGCGGTCACTTCACAATCAAGTGCTTATTTAATAAATGCTTATTAATTAGTTAATAACAGTAAGATCCAAACTTTGCAGCTAATCGTTTGAAATATTTATTATATGTAATTAACATTTACAAATGTTAACTTTGCAGTAAACATTACTTGTGAAAATCCTCAATCCAAATAAAACGTTAACAATACTGGTACTGAAATGCTTAATGACCTAAATCATACATTAATAAGCATCACTACAGTAAGTGTCATTGTTAACAAGTAAAAAAAATAACTAGCAAATAAAGTCAGAAGATAGTTGCTAGCTAGCTAGGTATTAGAACATACTGCTTCAGCATCTCCAAAATAAGGAACATTTGTTTAATATTTACAGTAGTGACTGTTTGCGGACAACAGGGTGGCCCCAAACCACATGAGCTCCACGCAAATGTCTGGTTTGACTAGTGGCAAACATGTTATCTATTAAGGATATTAAGATTCACTGATTCGCCGCATGTTACGCGCCGCTGTTGTTTGGCTCCACCCACGGTCAGGACCACTCCGCTCGGTCCTTGCTCCGCCTCCCCATCCAGACCCCGTCCACGACTCCCCGCAAGACCTTTTGTCATTTCCATCCCGTGAAGCTGAAAAACCAGACAACAAGGAGCTTCGGGAGCTCTGCTCGATTTTTGGTTTATTATTGGCTTGCTGTCTTTGATTTGGATTATTGTGTATGACGGTTTCGGTTTAATAGTTTACGTTTATTTGCTTTGCCCTTTTCTGTACTTCTACCCTGGTTTATTTGCTTTTTGGTTTTCAACCTCTTGCCCGGTTTTTGGTTTACGTCTTTGCGCACCCCTTGGATTCCGACGCTTTGTTCTGTGTATGTTCTGTGTGTGTGTTAGGTGCGTAGGGAGTAATAGCCATTTCTGTTTGCAATTTTTTGTGTATGCTGTTTGGTAAGGGAATGAGGTGTAGTACTTCGATGATTTCCCTAGCATGTAGTTAAGTTAGATTTGGGTTGCTTTTGGCAGAGGGTTTTCTGTATAATATTTTGGATATAATCAGCCCTGAGTCCTTTTGCATCAAGTTTGTTTATTCTGTGTCTGTCGTGTGAAAATAAAATCAGAAAGGTACAAAAAAATATCCCTTTGTCCACGTGTGTTCCCTTGTGCACCTCACCCTGTGTTTCCCTTGTTCCCATTCCCCTTTCCCTTCCATTCTGTTATGCCCCAACCCTAAACTGGGGCTCGTAACACATCGGAACACTGCCATAAAAGTTCACGATTGGACTACCTCGATTTAAAAAGTGTGCACCAGATGCAATTTTGGATGAACTCGAGATACAGTGTTTCTTAAATCTTTGGAATGGTAACATCCGATTTAATAATGTAGAATAGGTAGTTAAGGGGGCGGCATGGTGGTGCAGTGGTTAGCACTGTTGCCTCACACCTCTGGGACCTGGGTTCGAGTCTCCGCCTGGG
>JAABNY020000025.1:7171684-7182253 GCA_015164015.2 Brevimyrus niger | reverse complement strand
AAAATAAATCTAAGGTTCGGCTGAAACCGAACCCCGTCAAAAAGCCCAGGATTCGGCCGAATCCGAATCCTGGATTCAGTGCATCCCTACTTTTTACATATGGCGCTGAATGCTACCATTATCATAACATTTGCAAATGTGAATCGCAATTTGGTGAATCAGAATTAGGAATTAAAATCTGGTGATCAAGGTATGCATCCTCAGCTTTTAATCCATATGTGACAACGTGACATAGCAGGGGGCAGCTATTTCTGCGCCTGGGGAGCAATGCTTCGGGGAGAAACCTTGCTCAGGGTACCTCAGTGGTGGCTTGCTGGTCAGAGATTCGAACCAGCAATCTTTCAATTACAAGTGCGCTTCCCTAACCATTAGGCCACCACTGCCTACAGATGGCACATTCAATTTTCACAATGGAAACATTAAGGGCAGCTCTGACACCTAAAAGCTTTAAAGTTATAGGCTGAAGTTTGTGAAACCTCTCTTTATTCACCAAGGTTTCCATTCAAGTACTTTGGTTTTACTGCTAAAATTACTGAGCAATGGGAAAATGTTAAAAGTCAAGGAAAGAAATAATTAAGAAACAATAAAATCACTATATGCATACTATATTATATTATAGGAAAACAGCATAATTGGTGATTTTTGAGAGCATAACACAATGGATAAAACATTAAAAGCTTGTTTTAAGCTAAAAAAAGTCTTTCAAAGATGACCTACAGGTATGTAAACCGAAACACAAAAATTACCCCAAATTCTAGGCAGCAAAAAAAGATGTAATTTCAGCTTTTCATTCTGGTGTATGTAGCTTTGAGCTGCTCAGATCCACGGGCAGCTAAACAAGGATAAGTGGTTGTACTTGTCACCTGACCCCAGTGGAAATCTGTCAGCTACCTTGGACAGAAAAAAGCAGCTGAAGCCATCAAGGGCTGGTAAGCATGTTGCAAAGACACATCTATTACGCCTGGAGAGAGGACAGCACAGCCATAAGAACCCCATCTCTGGTACTGAAACATATCTTCCATATTACATCATTAGAATCTTATTTTGAAACTGCATTGAAATTCCTTATAAGCATGAATGATAGGCTTATTGGTTAACATGCCAACACATGAAAATGACATATCAAAAATCTTAAGTATACCACATTTCAATACAGCAACATAAATGTTTAGCAACAGACTAGTGAATAGTACAAATTATCTTGAGATGACCAAAAGTAGAGAGGTACCGATCAACCAGCTAGAGACCAGAATCGGCACAGGTCCATTTTACACATGCGCCATAAATCATACACACAACAGCGCAGAGAATAGCCTCACAGCTGTGTGCACATTCGCAGTCACACAACAACTTGTCATTAGCATAGAAGTTCTTCACTGTGAGTGTAGATGACACAAAGTTTGCAATTTTTAATGCATGTAAAACCAAAGCAACCCATGGGGGAACCACTGCAAAAATGTGGTGAAGCATTGACAGTAAACTTTAAACTGATTAAACATAAATTCGATAATCTTGAAAAAGAATAATCATTAAAATTGCAAAGTTAGCTAAGGTTATTTCCTATGTCAGTAAAAACGTTTTAACAAAACTTTAACCCCCTGCGCTATAATGTCCAAGGCTATTTATCAACCTTTAACATGATCAAAGAAACACATCTGTCCTTTTCAATTATGAAGCAAGAATGGTGACTACAGAACCAGATATAGACAGAAATCCCAAAAAACACTATACAGACACTCCTCGACTTGCAGAAAAAGACCGTTCAATCCCTAACTCAAGTCATAACTTACTGTTGGATTCCCCCCCCATTCAACACCGAACCAAACATAAGCATCTGTTGCAGACACAGGTAAAAAAATACACAATTATTATAATTAATATAATATAGTAAATGTCAGACATATTACATATTACAACAGGGCTTGTCCTTTAAGGTGCGCAACTGCGCGCGCACGCCATCACGCACATAAAATGGTGAAGAGCTGCACAAAGAAATGCGGGCCTATCAATAAAAAAAGAATCAAATTGTACGCGCCTTATAATTTGTCACGTGACCACTTGACGCTCCACGGAACTATTTATGACAACATGTCATAAATATAGTAAGAGAAAAAAATTAATAAATAGCAAGGGTCATCCGTGTCAGAATGCGATGTTTTTAAAGTGGGACGTGATGTGAAGGGGGATGCATTCTGCCAAGTAAAATTGCTAATTTAGGTGAAAAGGAAATGTTTCTAAAGGTGAGTTCATTGTCTGACAACTAAGCAAGTCGTGATGGTTGAAAAATGTGCTGAGAAGTTGGGCGAGATTTACTATCTAGTGTCCACAACCGACCATGGCAAACCCACCGAGTTAAGACAGCGCTGCTGACTGTGCTTTACTTCGACTCTGTCTGTCCATTTTGACATGTTTCAAGTTCGTTTGAACAACCCTGGTTTCATCGGTCATGTCTGTGTTGTCGTCTAGGGTCTGAATAAATTCTATTACCCGCTGTTTGGATTTATTATGTCCGTAGATAGATCGATTAGTATGTACACACCACGCATATGACCTATACCAAATGCATGCATGAGAAATCATGGTAATGTATTCGTGTACATGTACGGTAAAATTGTGCACCTAGCACTTTTAAGGTGCACAAATTTGTGTGCACCTGCATTTTTCAAAGGACAAGCCCTGTTACAATAATCACACAGGCCTAGTCAAATTAATTATTTACATTTGTATAAAACACCACACAAATTAGAACAGATGTGTTCACAGCACAAGATGTGAGAAAACTGGGAAGATATAGCTAGACATGGCAGGCAGCTGTATCAATTTATGCTTAACATACTTCAAGTGTGTTGCATAAGCGCCATCAGTAAATAATGTGCACGGTGAGGATATTCCAAATTTTGGTCCAAAAATATTAGTCCAAATTTACTCAAGTCAAATGAACATAAGTAGAAGTCAGTATAGGTATTGTCTTAAGTAGGTACTTAAGTAGGTACAACTAGTACATTCAAAGACATTTCTACTCTGAAAAAACAGCATATGCTGATCACCAACCTGACCAAATAAGGAGTTGTTGAAAATGATCAATGAACTGATTCCATACATACAGAACGCACTTCATTGTAACTTATCTGAGCATGTCTCAGCATTTAGAACTTTTCAGCATTTCAATAAATCAATACATAATGGTACAGCTACTAAAGAGTATCAATCAACTGACTTAAACTTAATGTTTACATCTGTGTAGAGCTGGGTGGTATGAGCAAAAATTGACATCATAGTATTTTTCAGTTATATCAGTTTCACGTTATACAACAGCATTTTTTTTTTTAAGTATGACTGGGCATTTACCATATTTTACAGGATTTTAAAGGACAAGATTTTGCACTGTTCCCATATTAACTATATTATTTTATTATTAGCCATTGCGCCTATCCGCTACCTTAATGATAACACACATCTAACATGTTTGTTGGCTAACTGCTTATAAACAGCTAATGTTAAGGTGTGCGCCGGCCAAGTTAACATTTCTGATATGTGTTTAATGGTTCAGTGTTGCTGGAACATGAAATCACAAAATTTCTCATAAAAACCGGGATGTCTGTAACATGCTTTGCCAAGTTTGCTACTTGACTTTGTCACCACAACATTGTAGCACTGTTTGCATAGAGGCTCATTGACATCCTTAGCCTTTCCATGCTCGTCTGCAAAATACTTCCAAACAACATTGTTGCATTTTTTTTTTTACTAAAGCAGCTTGCGAAGTGCCTTCAACTGCAACATATGCTATGTTTAGCCAACTTGGTATATTTGTGTTAATCAGCGGGAATGCATTCAGTGGCTGAGAGAAGTTGCTGCGCGAGTGTGTGCATGTGTGCACATGCACCTGTGCTGTGTGAAGTTTGGCGAATGAGGTGAAAACTGCACCAATAATGGTGAAAATGAGTATCTAATCAGATACCAAATTTTGATATTGATTAGTATCTAAGGTCCCCCCTAAAAGAATTTCCAGCTGTGCTGCTTTCCGAACATTGTGTAGACTGCTTAAACTGGGATTGTGGTGTAAGAAAAATTTATATCATAACAACAATAAAAAACGTTTTTCAGTATGAACCGGTATACCGCCCAACACTACATCTGTGGTTCTCAACCTAATTGGCACCACAACCCTATTTCTACCATGACAGCCCAGTTGTGACTTTATATCAAGAACAGATTTAAATTAAAGCTATGATCAAGCACTCAGTGCACTTTGCAATTTATGTCAATCAATGCCGATCGCACAAATCTGATTTTCAAATTAAGCTTCTGCCATTTGGCTTCTTGGATTGGTTGAGTGTTTGCTGATCTGAAACCCGTTTATATAACTTAATTCTAAGATTGGGGGTGGGAAATCTGATCGTGGATCAGCATAGGAGCTTGCCGATTTAAAAATGTTTATGTTTCCAACTAATAAATGATGCACCACCATGGTCATGTTAATTCTGAATACAAAATTTGATTATGATTATGACCACTGAAAAGGGATCCACAAAAATATACACATAACACACAGCTTTATATAAGTAGTAAGTAAGGCATGACAGCTGACTCAAGTACCAAAGAAAGCAGCTTGCCTTCTGAGTCTAGGTCTTGCATAGGCAGTGTCTATTAGGCCATTAAAGGCAACAGGGAGCTTATAAAGAGAGAATGACAAAGAACCCTTGAACAATATGGTTATCATGCAAGTGTCCTGACACATACAACCCCCAGAACACAAACTGCATGGCAAAGAATACTTGCCACAATCAAATACTGAGAAAAACCATTTAGGCAGTTACTCTACTAACAGTACCTCCAGTTGCTATACAAGTTCACATTTATCAAAATCAGAAAAAGACATATTTCAAGTTGATCAAAGATAGCTGAACAAAAACAATGCATATGTATAACAAAGCATTTAAAAATTAACCTTACCGTTTAAATAAAATTGTGTTAAAAATTTAGAACATAAGAACTATACAAACGAGAGGAGGCCATTCGGCCCATCAAGCTCGCTTGGGGAGAAAATAACGAATAGCTCAGAGTTGTTCAAATCTTATCTAGCTCTGATTTAAAGGAACCCAAGGATTCAGCACTACGTTATCAGGAAGACTATTCCATACTCTGACTACATGCTGTGTAAAAAAGTGCTTCCTTAAATCCAGTTTGAAATGTTCTCCCGCTAATTTCCACCTAGGGCCATGAGTTCTTGTATTTGAACTAATGCTGAAGTAACTTTTTGGTTGAACAGCATCCAAACCTGTTAGAATCTTATATACCTGGATCATGTCCCCCCTCAGTCTCCTTTGCTTGAGGCTGAACAGATTTAGCTCAACTAACCTTTCCTCGTATGACATTCCTCTAGACGATAAAAACATTTAACCAAGTTAATTTTCCAGTAAAAGATTGTATAATTTGTTTGCTACTTGTGACAACTGCCAGAACAGATTACTGAGGACTCTATAACTGAGGATCAGAACACAACTTATGCCCCAAAGCAGGAAAAATTACAAGTGGCACTTGCCAGGTTATGTATTAGAGTGTGCTCACACTCTGTGATCTGTACTGTGCCCGAGCACATTTGACTAGTGTGATCACTCTGCATCACTGCCAGACCCGCTTGCAGAGGTGGGTTGTGGAATGGTTCAGCTGGACATAGGCATGGTATTCAGTGTGATGGCTAACCATGCCTGAGCATGGATCACAGACATGACTTCAGTGATGCTACTGGCACATGCATGCATATATGTACACTATATGTGAACTGGACCTGGAACAAATGAATCAGGTAGGCTGTACAGGTTTGGGAGTAACAAATATTTAAACAATGTGTATGGAAAATGGATGCAACACCCAAAAACTTTGAGTGGTAGTAAAATACTGCACTTTCATATATGTGCAGCTGTGTTGCATACTCAATAAATCTATGAGAGCCATGTATCATCATGCCTAAGATAACTCCAAATAAACATCAAAATAAGGACAATAATCATGAAATCTACTGCACCATGCGATAGCGCATTTCTTCTTATGCTTTTTACAATACAAAAAGTATTGGTATCGGTGATGACAAATGTGTACTCGAACCCAGAATTTTAAGTGCAACATGAGCACAGACCACCAAGGGAGTGGGGACAGTCACGCTTGAGCAGGGTACGCCCTTAGTTATGTTAAGGCCAATCCATACTTCACTTTTCCGCATGTGTTTTAGTGTGGACGTGGGAATGCGATGTAAATTTCATCATCAGGGGTTGTCTATGGACTACAGCAGTCAGTGCACGTGTAGCCCACATTTTTATGTCTAGCAGTAATCTTGTGCATCTGTGCACAACGATGGTGCATGTGCAAGTACGACATGCATTTTCAATTTCAGGTGGCAGTGTGGATTTCACAGATCAGCAGTCAACAGCAAAGTAGTAGGGAGGAGAACTTGTTGCTGCTATTGTTGTAGTAGTTATGGTGTGCAGTATGAAGAGAGTCAGAGATACCCACATATCTAATTTCTCATACTGTTCAGACATTACATTGAGGTGTATGATATTTTAAAAAGCAGCACTATTCCAGCATTTTGAAATTTTGGTAATAACATTCACCAAGCGGTTGGGGTCCAGTTAATTTTGTCATAAGGATTTCAAAATACTGTGGTATGCCTTAACTGTCATACTGCCAGGGTTTAGACTAAAAACATTTAAATTGTTCATTTCACTACATTGTTTCTATTTCTGTTTGTTGCAATACATCTGTCCTCTCCTGTATGCATGCACCGACCACAACCATCCGCAACCAAGTGTAGTATGAACACAAGCTGCCAGCAGGCGATCGTCCCCAGCCTGAAAGCGCATGCAGAAAAGTAAAGAATTAACTAGGCTTTAGGCAGTGTCTAGGCAGTTCTCCATACCAGACAGAATCCTTGAGATTCACTACTGGAGAAGAAAAGCAAATCATGAAATCTAGAATGGAAAATGCAGTTTTCGTCAGTACCATGCACCCACTTATATTTATTATATAAATAAATGCAAACAAATACATTTATTTAAAGATATTAAAGTAAAACCAAAATTGTGCATACAATTCCTAATTCAAATAATTCCATTTAACTGCATTTAGAATACACCTCTGACATCAAGAGAATAAAGATTAATTTCCCAAGCCATGTTACAGTAGGTAATAGTTCAATTTTATTTATACAGTGCTTTTAACAACAGTCATTGTCACAAAGCACTTTACATATAACCGGCCCGAAAACCCCACCAAGCAAGCCTGAGGCGACAGGGAAAAGCAAAGAAAAGCTCCCTGTAGCAGGAAGAAACCTTGAGAGGAACCAAGATTCGTAAGGGGACCCCATCCTTCTCTGTGCGACCAGGGGAGTACAAGTGGACTTGTGAAAGTTTTTTGTTACATCTCCACAGTATATTCTCCAAATGTAGACATTCTGTATGTTTGGAGACATTTAGCCAAAATTAAGATTCTCTAATTTATTTGAATTTATTAAATTTAAATTTATTTTTATTTGAATCTTGATTCAGTACTGCACTCAACACCATGCTTTATGAAACAATCTCAGCAAGGTGGCAGCATTTAATTTCAAAACTATGGGAGCCCTGCATATTAAATGGTTTCCCCTCATTTAACACACCTATTTCAACTTCTAATTACCACATAGCAGTTGAGCTGAATCATTTGTGGTGGAACAGGGAAAGAACTAAGCTACACAGGGCTCCGGCCCTCCAGGCCTGCAGTTTGACACCCCTGCCTTAAAGCATGGTGCTTTTAAGTGCAATACACATATAGTTAGTTGCAATGCATCATCTTTGGGACATAAACCATCACTTTAAGAAATAACATCCCCTTGCAGCATCATATAAATTCTCTAGTTCGGAATGTGATTAAGAAAATTTTCCATGAACTCAAAAGAAAAGACTTTTAAAAGTAAATTTGTATATAGAGAAATTCACACTTACACACCAAAACGTATGATTAAAAAAAGGTCAGAAGATGAGTATAGCATGGCAAGAGACCATGAAATTTTCAGTAAACAAGTTTCAAGCTTTTTCTGAAAAATAAGAAAACTTCAGTAAGTTGATAGATCCTGTCCTACTTTACAGTGTACATAACAGATTACACCTCAAGACATTTTCAACTTACAGCAAGTCAAAGAACTAATTTAATATTAAAGTGCTAAACTGTCACTTTAACCAAATATGAATTCAATCACAAACTGAGCCATCATTAATTGCAAAAAAGTTCAAGCCTGCTATTATAAAAACTTATGAACTGAATTTAGAATACATTTACAAAAATGACTCGGGTGTTAAATTTTGCCTTATCTGGCAGGTAACACAAGAAATTATTTTTGATTAACCCCATGAAGGTAAGAGATTAATATGTTTAGTTCCATGATAGATACTCGTGATCATGGGCTCGTTTGTTAATGTAATACCTATAAATGAAGATGAAATTGGCATGTGTGGATCCACTCGCGGCCCTGCAGACGTAGGCAGTAATGGCCTTTCTTGGATGCTGAAACATGTGTACTGTAGGTTTTATTTCGAATGCACAGATCCCCACAATGAAAATGCAAGCTAACGACGTCTTTACAGATAATTCCAAGGACATCAGGGACAAACAGCTGTGTGCGGCCACTTCACAACGTCTATACAACAGATCACTGTTTATAATCAATCAATCAATTAATTGCGATTTGGTGTTTTTGGGAAGATTACAATAAAAGCGGAGTAAACACAGGAGCCGTGAAGTTAAGAAATCGGCTCCTCCTTATTTTAAAGTTAGACTTGGGCAAAAAACCAGCCATTTCCCAGCTAATGCAGAAATTGTAGGGATTAACACCGAGAAACTGAAACGGGATCTAGTGCCACATTGTTCTCCCCCGCAAAAATCAACCTCTTCTCCCCCATATCGATAGCCCATTACCGGGCTAACCCAGAGCAGACACGGGCCGACGCCATATTGACGGAGCAAAATGGCTGCTGGGAACATTAGTTAACAGTTACCCAGCTAGCTACTAGCTGCTCCGTCCACCTCTACCTTCCCATTGACGGCAGGATGATAACAGCGGGAACGGCATATTAGTAAGAAGGACATAAGGACATTGAAACTCCAAGGTAAGAAGGGGCAGCATCGCTGCTCTTCGTCGGCTAATAAAGCTGGGTATCCGGCTAGATGGATAACAGCTGTATCTATCAACCATGCCTTTTATAAAGGGGCGTTACTACACGAAGCAGTAACACAACTAGCCACAGTAACACAGTTAACTACATAACCAGTGTGCGACGTTAACTAAGGGACATGACAGCCGCCGGAAAGCGAGCTGTTCTGTACCTGCAGTTCGGCCCTCTCCACTTCCCAGTGCGCCCTCTCCATCTCAAACCGGGCCCATTCGTGCTGGATGTAGTGTAGGATACCCGGGATAGTGTACTGCTGCGGTCGAGGAATATCGTCCTGCTGCTGCACCATCGCGGTACCGCCTCCGGCCCCAGTTTGGGGAACAACGTTATTGCCTTGCTGTGCTGTCTGCTGCGCTCTCGGAGCGGCCATTCCTACTCCACCGGTGTGTTCATCCATTTTAAAAGTGGGCAAACACAAGCTGCTATCGCAACCCTGTTTTCGCACAACTCCCTTTTATCACCTCTTCAAGTATGTCTTAACACGTGTCTCTCCTTTTTGTTTTTCAAGCGCCCTCACTTATGTAGTATCGTAGGTTATGCTCTAATACGCCTTGTAGATTTGGTATCAAAGCAGCACAGACTTCCCGGCCGCCATTAGTTCTTTCCCTGGATGTGAGTCTCCTCGCTTCAGGGGTGAGAGAGAAGGGGCGCGCGTTGCATGCTGGGATACGCTCGCCCCGTGCGTTTGCCATAGTTCGTCCAAATAAAGTCCTATGCAGACATGGAGCATGCGTTAGTGCGTGATGCAAAGCAGAAAAAAACACATGGGTACTGCGGTACACAACAGGGAAAATCAATTAGGCGTGTCTAATAATACTGATAAACCGGAATAATAACAAAATGACACATGCTGAATCGCAATGTGACTATAACTGGGGCTTCTTGAAGTAAAAGTAAATTGTATTAAAAATCAGAACTGTGGGGGAAATAGCCATAAAACCCAAAAGGCTTTTGTGTAATTATGTACATTAATATTATACAAGACTGCTGAGATATTTCTTTAACCTGTGGCACATCTTAAGTCAAGTAGTGACAGTATTTTAGTAAAACCAGGCAGATATTAGCTATGTTGAGGCCGATGAGTAATTGTATTGCCCGAGGTTGGGAAACGTATGATTTTCCACAGACACTTTCTCCTTAACGTAATAACTAAAAATGTCTTCAACGGATCTTTTCAAACATTGTAGGCACAATGTCTAAATCAGGGGTCTAAAACTCCAGTCCTAGGGGACCAGAGCCCTACAGAGTTTTTGGTTCACCCTTATTTAACACAGCTGATTCAACTCCTTGTGCTAATTACCACATAGCTCTTGAGCTGAATCATTTGTGGTGGAACAGGGAAAGAACTAAGCTAGACAGGGCTCCG